>CADDXX010000695.1:62015-179972 GCA_902810485.1 Alauda arvensis
GTTTTTGTTTGTTTGGTTGGTTTTTTGTTTTTGTTTTGGTAATGTGTTTTCTCACTTGTGGTCATGGCTGCAATCAATTAAAAAATGAATTTCTGAAAAAAAAATGAATGCTTGACAACACTGTGCTGTCATCCAAGACAGAACTGCAACTCCTGTTGGATTCTGTGAATGCAGATTCAGGGATGTACCAATACCAGTTACTCTTCCTTCCAAAAAGGGTTGATGGTATTTTCTTCCTGAGTTTGCTTTTGAGYGTGTTCAAGTTGCTGCTTCCTAGCCATGTGGAAATCTGTTGTCCTCAAGAGCTGACAACCACATCTTCAGAAGCTCTAGCTGAGAAGTGCAATTGCTTTTTGATGGAATTGCCTTTTGACTTTTGAGTGAGATCTATTAGTTATGGATGTCTTCACACTCAACAGCAGAAGATGCTTGTCCACTTGCATGTATTGAGAATATTGTCTGTGTGCTGCTTGTGTTGGCCATAATTGTAATATAAAGAAATTTGCACTGTTATCTGTTGTAGTTTTTAAAATTTATGTAGAAAATACTATCTTATATGAAGCAGTGGTCTTATAAGAAGCACTGGTGCCTTCAAAGGGCTGAGGAAGGTACARATTTATTCTGGTTCCCTTTCAAGTCAGTAATAATATATGTTTTAATCTAGTTTCTTGTTTTTAAAGTAGTATACCATCACTAGCTCTGYTCTATCTCCAGTTACTGAAACAGGAGGAGATGGAGCCTGTTCAAGGTTAACCAGCAGCTGTTGCACAGACCTCAGGAGCAGGAGAGCTGGTGCTTTGATCTGATGTGGGAGATTGACAGACAACAGAAACATCTCATTTTCAAGGACATTTTGCTCTCCAGGAAGCTAACACCCCCTGAACTGGCCTTATATCCCATGGAAACATCTTCATGTCTTTGTTCTGCTTTAAAACAGGAAAGAGTATTATTTAAGAGACAGAACTAAATTTGTTGAGAGGAAGGTRTTAGTATTTTACCCGAGTGTTTTCTGAGGAAATGATGAATACTACTATAAGGGTTTGRAAAGTAATTTTACCCCCTTAAGCTCAATTAAGTATATGCCTTGAGTTATGTGGATAATCAGTTCATGAAATTGAGTTCAAGGAACTGAARTTTAGATTTCATTTTCAAATAAACTTAAAAAGTTGTGCTTTGTCTCACTATGCACAGGGTTCAAATAGTCCTTCTCTGTAACTCTGTCCATCCCTTTCCACCCTATCATCCCTGAATAAACACTGCTGATTCCTGGCTGTTGGCACAGAGGGGTAGACTGGCTGAAGAGAAACGGAGCCTATTGGTGGCACTGTCTTGGAGCAATTTCTGGAGTGTCCATTTATTTCCTTTTTGTACATCGTGTGACAGCAGTAATCTGTCAGACCCAAGAGTAACCCACAGACCTTTATAGCAGTTCCCACATTCAACCACCACTGRTGACCAGCTCTTCTGAAAACCTTTTGTTGATGGAAAGCAGCACCAGGGAAGCCAGGCAGTGCAAAGGAGGGCATCTAGACCCTGATGTATTGCTCTTTTGAATTAAAGAGCAATACATCAGACAAATGGCCATTACTGCTTGTTTCCCTGGGCTTAGATATGGAAGAACAGGTCTGGTTTCCTGCTCAAGAGGCTGAATGGTTCATGTGTGAATTGAAGTCAGTGAGGGATATTCAGCTTCCAGTGAACTTTCCACTGAGTTGTCTGGCCAGGCACTTAATATGTCTTGAGGTACCTAAATTTAACTGTTTTCAGTAGCCAAAACCAACAGGGAAGGGTGAGTTTTCAGGACAATAACTGACTATTAATATGAAATCAGCAAAGTTGTGCTCTTTTTCTTAATGACTTATTTTTGTGGCCCCTCCTTTACCGTTGTCAGTTTGTGACTTAGGAAGGAGAAGGAATGAAGAGAAATGTGGTTTTGGTTATCTTTTGTATCAAAAAGCTATGTCCCACTTGACCTAGTTAATAACATCTCTTCCTGTCTCTCAGACTTKGTATTTGGAGCCAGGCTACTGAGGTGCATAAACAAAAGGTCCTCTAAATACATATTGACTATTGTTCCTTTCCCTTTGCCAAACCTCAATAGTGATGTGCTTTTTGAATGCAGATGAAGCATAACCTACATTTATTGCTCTTAATTTAAAGCWGTTTTAACTGTTCTTAATCAACTGCATTGATGTGTTAACTGGATTTCACATTRTAAGGTGTGAATGAGTAGCATTTGCACTGAGATGGGAACACAGTTGCTCTTTCATATGCAGACATATATATGATATATATGTATGTAAAAAGCAATTAATGTGCAGTTATTTTATTCAGCATACAGCATGGGTGCATATAAAATCTAACTTGTTAATTAAGAGCTTTTCAATGAATGCTCCATCAATTTACTTAATTGAGATAAAGTTCTTCATTAATTTTGTGATTATCAGCATATGTATCCAACAGAAAGTAAAAAAAGAATGGATTTTTGTCATCTCCATGAACAGAATACTGAGGAAGACAAGCAGTAGTGTTTGCATTTTCAGCATCAAAATCTGTGAGGTAGAAGGACACAGGACTTCTCCAGGTGGTCTTGCAGCTGTGAGATTTGCAAAGCTATTTCCTTTCAGTTTTGCAGTCAGGAGAAATTTATTTGCTACAGAAAGGATGGCATACAGCTGTTCTTCTACAAACACTATTCCAAGTRTTTTTACAACCTTACTTCATGGAAATAAAAAACACTGGGCTGTAGTTAGTGCCCCATGGCTTTCTTTGCCCTCTTAACATGGAAGGCTGGCTTGTCAGGGAGCTCTGGAGTAACCCAAGACACCAGGCTTCTCTCTGCAAAAGAGGTTGAGGTCAATGCAGCCATGATGTGCATTGAGAGAATTGATTCCTTCCTCAGGTGGGTCCTGTATGCCAAGTCTTCTCCATAGATTAATAAATTGGTGAAGATTTTGTCATGGTACACGGCTAATGCACTGCACAGGGATGGCAGCTGGATCAGTGTCTGTAGCTTGCATAGTTGGTGAGGTATCTCTTGCCAAGACCTTTTTTGTTTTGCCCCTACCCAGAGGGGAAGGCCCATGGACAGACACTCCATTGTAGAGCTACCTTGCCAGGGAACATGTTGTATTTGCATTCCAGATGCCTCTGGCTTTGTGAACTGCATTGTTCCAGCCTCCTTTGAATAGCAGCTATTGACCCCTAACAATGTACATTTGTTTCAATCAACCCCTTTCCCTGYTTTATAAAGCTTATTTTAGCACTGKCCCAACCAAGTGAAGGCTTCTGTGCAGGCCCCTCTTTTCCCCTTCATAGCCAGTAAAAAACTTTGCAGCATTAATTATTTAATGTCAGGATGGAAAACATTCTACTCCTTCAGAGGGGCTATTTTGAATGCTGAGGTTTTGGCAAATTTTGTTGCGGCTTAATGTTTACAAGCTTTTCATTGCTCTTGAAAGCATAAACTTCATRTTACTTGAGCTTCTGAGATGCTGGCAAATAATAAACCAATGGAATAACAGGGGTTTGGTTGTCCTGAAACACTTGAAGAACTGAGCTGCATTTTGGCAGATAGGGTTTTTTGCTCTTCTTGTGTGCATTGAGGTAGATTTAATTTAGTGAAAGGAGATGGTGGAGACTGACCAGGACAGACCTTYAGTGCCCAGCAGAAGGATGGCAAAAGTATTTCTGTGTTCAGGCTGGGACCAAATTCTCTTTGCTGCTTGGGGTGACAGTAGTACATGCACCTGCCCCTCAAGCCCCCAGGTCTTCAGAGCCTGATGGTGAGAGTAGCCACCACTGTTAAATTCCCTTGCAGTTTGTGAACCAAACTGTGACAGTTTGCTGTGGGGGGAAGCATTGCTGTGCCTTCCTCCTGTGGGATATTAGGTTGAGGCAGAAAAGACCAGTGAAATAAATTTTCTGAGAGCTGGGCAATAATATAGTCCTTTCATTTTATACCATAATAATCCCACTAATAACAGCAAAATATTCAAACATGGAACAGTGGTTGTCTGATTGAGTGGGATGGTTTAATGAGCTGAGGATTCTTTCTTCTGGTGTCCTGTGTTAAGTCAGGAGTATCTCATCTTGTGAGGTTTCTATAGACATTACTGTTGAATATGTTAGTAAAGTGTTGCCAGCAATTTGATGGAGGTGATCCTACCCCTCTGCTCAGCCCTGGTGAGCTATGAGCTGCAGTGCTGTGTCCAGTTGTGTGCTCCCCAGTGCAGGAGAGMCATGGATATTCTGGATAGGGTCTAACAAAGGACCAGAAAAATCATGAAGGGTCTCTCTTCTAGTACTACAAGCTGAGAGAGCTAGGATTCTTAAGCCTGGATAAGGCTCAGGGRGAATCTCACCAGTGTATGTAAATACCTGGTGGGAAGATGAAAGAGGAGGGAGCCAGGCTCTTCTTGGTGATGCTCAGTGACAGGCTCAGTGGCAATGGGCACAAGCTGAAACACAGGAGGCTCACACTGAACATCAGGAARCACTTCCTACTGTGGGAGTGGCTGTGTGCTTTCACAGCCAGCTCTGTGTGAGCCTGTGTGAGCCCCTGGCCTAGAGGGGGAAAGCTCACCAGAGGTCCCTGTCAATTCTAGCTTTCAGGGATGCAGGAATGAAGGGAGGTAGCTGAGGGCTTGCAGCAATCCCAGGCAAAGCTCAGCTCACCTTGCTTTCATTGTATGGCATGGTGTAGCRTGGGTGCATGATCACATTATCTCTCTTGCTGTGCACTCATGCTTGTGGGCTTTAGACCCATTCCACAGTGAATTAACTAGGCTCTGCATCATCCAGCCCTACAGGGGTTGATGGGCAGCTGCAAGCCTCAGGTTTTTAGTCTTGGGCACTCTTGGGGACAGTGAGCGGATGGYAGCACCTGCATTAATGTCAAAAAACCCTTTGTCTTTACATGGCTGCTGTGGTAGATAYTCCTTAGTACCAAATGTGTAGCCTTCAAAGTTGTCATCACTCCTGTGTTTGTACCTGAGGGACACAGGACATTTCTGTCTGCTGGCTCTGGTGCAAGAGGTAGCAAAGGAAGTCCAAGAGCAATGCCCTCACATCAGCCTTCCTTCCTCTGRGAAGTGCAGGGTGAGAGAGAGGTACCCTTGGATCAGTCAGCATGGAGACGTTTGTGTGTTCAAGAGAATATAAACAGAGCAGTGCTCTGGGGTTTCTGATGACCAGAATCTGATGTGGACCCAGGAGAGTGGGTGGAAGTGTTCTAGCTGCTGTTACTTGATTTTGAATTTAATGTTCAAGGCTTATCTATTGATTTACCACTTCTGGGGAACTGTTTCCCTGCTGTTTCCCAGTCCCATGCACCGCCCCCCCCCTCAGGTACTGGCACTCTCCACTTCCTAACCCTGCACTTTTGAGTTGATAAGCCTTGCATTTGAACTGCTTCAGAATTGCTTTTTACCTAGAAACCATCTGAYTTGAGGTTTTGGAAGTAAAAGGGTAAATGCTGCATGGGCATTTGTTGCACTGAAAATGGAAAGCAGTTTGTGTAAAAATGCAGTGGCAAAAAATAAAGAGGGCTGCTCTTGCCTCATCCTCTGTGTCCAGGTGAGCTCTTCCCATTTAGGGAAACCAAACAGCAAGAATTTTAAATTCTCCATAAGTATTATTTTGTCTSAGTGCTGCTATTGTCCTGTCATAGAAAGAATAATGTTTATTCAACATTATCTAAAAGCATATGTAACCTATAATGTGGCTGAAGTCCATGGTAAGCTCATGGGCCACTCACCTTAAGTAGGCAACAGAATAAAAATTTGTATTTGTCTTGTTTATTAATCAGGACTGCACCCCCTCCACCTTAAAAAGACTTTATCTCTGGTTCCTCTGTATTAAAATTCAGGCAAGGACAGCCTTTGGATGCTAGCATGCAAAATTATTTTAATTTTTTTTTCTGTGATTGTACACCCAAACCTTATGATTTTCAAGGTATATCCCRGCACTTTCCTACCACTCCTTTACTTTTGTTTTAGGAGGGTATTTGACTGTTCTAGTGAAGAAAATCTCTGTTATCTGCAAGCTACTAAAATACTGTTGCCCTGATATGGAGCCAGATGTTTGAAGAGGAGTGTAGTTTGGGTTGGAAGTCAGGCTGCTCAGTGTTCTCATGCCAGCTAAAGGCTTCTCCTACACGGAGCAACTCAAGTTTTATTTATTTCTTATGGGATGGCTTTTGCTGCAACTGCAGCATYAGCTGTGGTCCTCCTCCCTTSTTCACAGTGCTAGATATTTCTGTTTTCTTAATACTGCGTCTACCAGCCAGGTGGTAGATGCAGCATTAAGCTCTACCTGCTCTACTAGACACCCACTAAAGTGTGTCATTGATAGTGTCACCAATGCCTCCATAGTAAATATCAGTTGTTTGTAACCTTGCTTGCTACTAGTTGGTYTTYTTTTTTTTTTTAATCCTCTGCACTGTTGTGCAGCCAAGAGAGGAGAACCATATAAAGGGAAGTAGTTTAGAAAAAAGRTGAGAGATAGAAGAGCTGGGTGTGTCTAAGGTTGAAAATAAACAGGTAGGGAGCCAGATGTCTTTGGGGCGGATCTTCTAAACTGTGTGTAAATTCAAACACTGTTCTGTAATTTTACATGTGCTAGCATGAGGCACATGACTCAGAGAATCAGAGGATTGGCTCCAGCTGCTCTTGCCGGCATTTAGGAACTTGTAAAAAAAAAAAACAAACGTACTTCAGTGAAGTTCTCCTGTGTTTACTAATCGAGCAGAAACCAACAAGTACTTGCTATACTTGCTAAGAGATTATTTTTTTTTCACTTGCTTATTTGTATTTTGCTTTCTCCTTTTCTCCTATTCCTTGGTAAGTACTTCCAGGGAAAAATAGTGAGTAGAATTCTTTTTCCAGTTTTTCTGTTATGTCATCTATAACTCTGGTTTTTTTTTATTGCAGGGGTCTCGGGTCTGGCTGCGAGAAAATAATCAGCATTATCCCAGCACTGTTCATTCCTGTGCAGAAGGAGTTGTCGTATTCAGGACAGACTATGGTCAGGTATGAGCACTGCTCCTCCATGTTTTGTCTTTTTCTCAACTCTGTAAAAAATAAGCTTTCACAGAATCACAGAATGGATCTGGTTGGAAGGGACCACAGTGGGTCATCTGGTCCAACCTCACTGCTCAGGCAGGGTCATCCTAAGCAAATGGCACAGGATTGTGTCCAGATGGTTCTTGAATATCTCCATTGAGGGAGACTCCACAAGCTCTCTGGGCAACCTGTTCCAATGCTTGGTCACCCTTTACCTGAAGTAAAGGAGTTTTTACTTGTGTTTAGGTGGAACTTCCTGTGCATCAATTTCTGCTGGTAACCTCTTTTCCTATTGTTTGGCACCACTGAGCAGAGCCTAGTTCCATCCTCTTGACATCCTCCCTTCACAGGACTTATACAGATTAATGAGGTCACTTCATAGTTGCCTCTTCTTGAGGCTGAATAGGCCTAGCTTCCTCAGCTTTTCTTAAGGCTGAGAATAAGTGAGATTCTCCAGACTCTACCAATTTTTTAGCTCTCTTCTGGACCTGTTCCAGAAGCTCCATGAATCTCTTGTACTGTGGACTCCAGAACTGCACACAGTACTCCAGATGTGGCCTCACCAGGGCTGAGCAGAGGGGCAGGATCACCTCCCTTGACCTGGCAATGCTGTTTGTAATGTATCCCAGGATACCATTGGCCCTCTTGGCTATAAGGGCACACTGTTGGCTCATAGACAGGCTGTCCACCAGGATCCCCAARTYCTTCTGTTCAGGACCCTGYACTTGCCTTTGTTCAATTTCAGAAGGTTCTTCTCTGCCCAGCTCTCCAACYTGTCCAGGTTCCTCTGAAAGCCTGCACAACCTCAAGTACTGACCTCTCCTCCCAGCTTTGTGTCAGCAGAGGACTTGCTGAGAAGGGACTCTATTCCCTCACCCAAGCCACCGATGAACAAATTAAATAACACTGGGCCCAGTATAGAACCCTGGGGGACACTGTGAGTGACAGAGCTCCAACCAGACTCAGTGCCACTGCTCACAGCCCTGTTGGATCTGCCACTCCAAATCCATTCTGCTGACCACTCATCCTACTTTAACACTATTTGAGTTTGCCTATGAGGATTTAGTGAGAGACAGTGTCRAAAGCCTTGCTGATGTTGAGTTAGAAAACATCCACTGCACTCCTTTCATTCATCCAGGTAGTTTCAGCACAGAAGGCAATCAGTCTGGTCAAACATACTTTTTACTTTTAGTGAACCCATTCTGACTACTCCTGATCACTTTCTTGTCTCCCATGTGGGTCGAGATGGCCTACAGAATGAGGCACTCTATCACCTTTCCAGGGATTGAGGTGAGGCTGCCTTGCTGGTAGTTTCCTGTGTCCTACTTCTTGCTCTTTTTGAAGACTTGGGSGGACGTTTGCTTTCTTCCAGCCCTCAGGCACCTCTCCTGATCTCCATGACCTTTCAAAGGTGATTGTGAGTGGCCTTGCTGTGGTGTTCACCAGCTCTCTCAGCAGTCCATGGATGCATCCTTTCAGGGCCCATGGACTTGTAGATCTCAAGTTTGCCTAGATGTTCTCTGAACAAATCCTCCTMGGCTAAGGGAAAGTCTTCCTCCTGACGTTCATTTGCCCTTGTCTCCAGGGTCAGAGATCCCTGAGGGCTGATCTTGTCAGTGAAGACTGATGCAAAGAAGGCATTCAGCAACTCTGGCTTCTCTGTGTCCTCTGTTACCAGGGTCCCCCCTCCATTTATTAATGGGCCCACATTATCCTTTGGTTTCTTCTTGTTATTGATGTTTCTGAGGGAGCCCTTTTTATTATCTTTTACATGCTTGGCCATGTTTAATTCTCAGTGGCCTTGGCCTTTCTAGTCTCATTTCTACTTACGCTGATCACCTTTCTAAATTCACTCCAACAGACGGCCTGACCTTACTTTCATCTCCTGTGAACATTTTTGCTTATACTTGAGCAATGACAGTTCTTAATTCATTCACATTTCTGGTGCCCTTGGCCTGACCTGTTTCTCATTGGGTTGCATTRTTCTTGAGCCTGAAGGAAGTGAGCCTTGATTATTGACYAAGTCCCCTGGACCCCTCTTTCCTGCAAAGCCTGCTCCCATGGAATTCTTCCAAGAATATCCCTAAAGAGGCCAAAGTTATCTGATCTGAAGTCCATGGTCATAATCTTGCTCACTGCCCTACCACCTCTTTGTTCAATACTGAACCTCACAATGTCATGGCCACTCCAGCCAAGCYTGCACCCAACCTTCATCTCCAGTAAGGCCTTCCTAATTGGTTACTGTGAGGTCAAGCAGCACAACATTCCTTGTGGGATCCTCCACTATCTATGGCAGGAACTTGTCATAAACTTTCCAGGACGGCCCTGGCTCATTTGTGCTTTGTTGTGTAGCTTTCCAGYAGATGTCAGGGTAGTTAAAAGCATCCCCAATGTGACTTTGAGGCTGCTGTAATTGCCTGTGGGTGGGCTTACCCACCTCCTCATCCCAGTTCAGGCAGCCTGGAGCAAACACCCCCGGAGTGTCAGCCTTACTCATCTGCCCTTTTAWCCTGACCCATGAGCTCCTGACTCACTCATCATCCCCCCTGAGACAGAGCTCGATACATTCCAAGAGTTGCCTCACAGAGAGGGCAACTCCACCACTGTGCCTTCCTGCTCTGTCTCTCCTAAACAGCTTTGAGCCCTTCATCGCAACATTTCACTGTGGGAGCTGTCCCACCACATCTCCACAGTCACAATAAAAATTGAAGTCTCGCTGACAAAGGTGAGTCACATCTCTGCCAGCGTGCCTGGCACTGCACAGGCTGTTCTGTTGTCAGAACCTCCAACATTATGGTGGTGACACCAGCTGCGTATTTTCTCTTTGTGTGGAGGGCATAGTGGGAAACTAAAAGGTTTGTGAATAAAATATTCATTTTGTATGACCTGAATGTGCAATTTAATAGTTCYTTCTGTTGCCTCTCCAGTCAGTTGCTATGATCGTGCCTGACAAAGCTGAAATAATGCTGCTGGGTTGGTGATTATGTAGTTTACTRGAGGAAGGTGCCCTCTCCAAGGTTATATTCCCTTACAGTAACAGAAAGTTGGGGCTGGCATATGGCCAAAAAATAAAAGCATGTCTTTCAGAGACRGGGAGCCCTTGCTTTCTTTCCATGCCTTTCTCCAGGCGGGAAAGGAACCAGACAGAATGGCAGAGTGGCTTTTGATGGGCAAAATGTAATGTACTCATGATTAAACTGCTGCTGTGCTGGCTCTGTGAGATGAAAATGATGGAGTGACCACATCAGTGAAGAAGGGAAGTCATCAGTGCATGTCATCTGTCTGGACTTCTCTAAAGCCTTTGACGTGGAACGCCACAACATCCATCCCTCTAAACTGGAGAGCTATGGATGGATGAACTCTTTGGTGGATGAGTAATTGGTTGAATGGTTGTATCCAGACAATGAGCTGGGTTGTATCCAGACAATAATCCAGTTCAAGAGCTGAATTGATGACAAAGATGTCCCTTGGAGTTCTGGACTGGGATCAGAACAGTTTAATGCCTTCATCAGTGGCAATGGCAGTGGGATAGAGCACAGCCTCAGCAAGTTTGCAGATGACACCAAGCTGAGTGCTGCTGCTGACAAGCCTGAAGGATGGAATGCCATCCAGAGGGACCTGGACAAGCTTGAGAAGTGGGCACTTGCATATGCTTCATGAAATTCTATGAGGTCAAGTAGAAATTCCATGCATTTGGGTTGCAGCATCCCTTGGTATCCATACAGATTGACTGAGAACAGCCCTGCCAAGAGGGATTTCAGGGTGCTGAAAAGCTGCACATGAGCTGGCAGTGTGTGGACAGCCCAGGAAACCAACTGTATCTTGGGTTGTATCAAAAACAGCATTGCCAGTAGATCAAGGGAGGGAATTCTGCCCCTCTACTCCWCTCTTGTTAGACCWCACCTGTATCCAACTCTGAGACCCCCAGCACAGAAAGGTCATTGACCTGTTGGAGCCRTGGAGGAAGGCCATGGAATTGATCAAAGGCATGGAACACCTCTCTTACGAGGTCAGGCTGAGAAACTTGAAGTTGTTCAGCATGGAGGAGAGAAGGCTCCAGGGGGACCTAAYAGCACCTTCCAGTACCAAAAGGGGGCCTACAGGAAATCTGGGGACAAACCTTTYAGCAGGGCCTGTTGTAGTAGGACAAGGAATAGTTGTTTTAAAAGCAGGTAAGTTGCTTGTTAATGGTGTTCTCTGTGTGTGTTGTGTGTGATATCACTGCCTTTCCGTGGTGTCCATAATGCGAGCTGGAACTTCAGGTAATATAGAAAAAGTCCTTGCTGTGATATCATCCAGTTGATTAAATTTGCTTAGAAAAGCCTGGTGTTACAAACACCACTGGGCAAAAAAATTGCCTCCTTTGTTTAGGCGTGCATGTGTTAAAACCAGGTGGTGCAAGGAAGGGCACAGGGATCAGCCTTCAGACCTGTCGTGGCATTCCACCTCCTAAGTGGGTCTGACTTGGCAGCTGCACAGCCAAAGGCATAGTAGAAATTCATTGCATTTGATAACTTTAATAATTTTCAATACTTATGGTTTCAGTAGTGGACTTAGTGTGTAAAAGATTGTGCCAGCTGACATTGATCAATTAATATCTTTYCTCCCATTGYTTTTCCTGATGTGCTTTCAGACCATCCTAACCTTGCTGTTTGGTTACCTATGGGCTGCAGAAGGTTGCCAGCAGGTGAAATGGAACTGAGATAATGCTTGACTATTACCTCTGAATGTTTGGCAATCCCTGGAATGCTCAGTATCATTTTGAAGAACCAGAGAGGGGAAGTSAGGGGTGAGGTTGCAGAAATATGGGGTGATGATGCTTTTTGAAGCATGGTTGGTGTATTGATTCCCACATCATTTTGACAGCTGGAGCTCATGTTCAAGTCTAATGACAAACTGATGAAAGCATTGGGACCTTATCAAAGCACAGCATTGTTATTCATCTTCTCTGATTCAGTAGCTTCCACTAGACTTTGCCCTTTTCAYCTTTCCACTGAGCATTTGCATGTCTTCTGAAGACATGATTGGCAGGGCAGKGGGACTGGGAAGGTGTGTTGTTGGAGTTATTTTCAGATTTTACTTTTTAAAGTCTGGACTTTAAGTCTTTGCCAATGTCAGTTTACAGAACTATTARAATTTTGTAGCACAGTACATTACTTCAAAGTTTCTTTTTTCTGTTCTTCTGTGASTGGCAGGAATTAATTTGCCACAAAAACCTGTAGCAGCATACASTTGTATGCTAAAGGAGTGGTTGTAGGGAATCCTACCCAGTGTGAAAGCAGAATTATATAATGATACTTTCACAAGCTGCATAGCAATTTTTTGATTAACACGTGGTGATATAATTCCTTCTCAAGTGTTCTTGCATTTATTGCCGGAATGTTACAGTTAAACAGTTCATTTGCTAATTATCATTARAGRCAACTGTGATACTGTMATCTRCTGTTGTCATCCTCTSTGTGAGATGGTTATAAAAYTAGTTGATTTGATGGTCTGTGAGTRATATCTGATAYCTGAGATGTGGTGTACTAAAATGGGGACTATCACATTGCAAGTTTGGATTTCCCTGAGCAAATAGTTATGAAAAATTCTTAGCTCTTTATAAAAGAAAAAAAAAACCAAAAAACAACATGGCACTGTATGGGGGTAGATGAAAGTCTCATTAAATACAAGGWGGGGAAGAGTACTTCAGGCCTGTGTTTCAGCACCCTGGCCCAAGATAAAGGAGTGGGAGATGAAAGGTGTGAGCTCCCTCTTAGCACATGCTTCTGACGCTGAGCTGCAGCTGGCTCTGGAGTAGCTCTCCAAAGCTTCCTGCAGGCTGGCCTTCAAAACAGAGAGTCTGCAGTGACTGGAAAATCTGTGATGTGCAGACAATTCATACTGTAAATATGTTTCCCTTATGAGCACAAACCTCATGCTTTCCAGAAGGGAAGATGCTGTAGTCACTTGCTGGTGAGTGGGTCACTGGCGTTGTTTGGTTTTTTATTCCACCAGTGTGCAGAGAGCTGGAGAAGGGCTCTGTCCTGGATGTTTTGGAAACACCATGTCTATGACTSTACTGTATTAATACAGTATATTCATACTTAATATGAATATATTAAGTATGTCAGAGAAGTCTGTGAACACTCAGAATTAAAAAAATAGGTCCTATTTTTTGTGTGTTTGGATACATATTAGTATATAAGATGACATTACAGTTACTGCTTTTTTTTTTCTTTTATCATATTTGAGGATTTATTTCTACCTCTATTTTTAGGGTTAAAATAATTTTTTCCTAAAGGTTTTATTTACAGTAAAGCAGACATTTCCTCATTGTCTTTTTGTATTTTTAATGAATTTGTATGAGCTTATAAAGYACTCAAGTGAATGTTTAAATAAAGTACTAAAAGCTCTGCTGTCATTCTATGCTTTGTTTGAAATTACTTACTTGTGTATGTTCAGTAATCAGTGGTTCCATTCAGAAAAAAACCTCTTTCTAGTTTCTCTCATTTTTCTTTTTTTTTTTTCTGAATACTGTGAACTTTATTTCAGATCAAAGAGGACTGCATTGTGCTCATGACTTGTACAGACACACGTGAAGTTGTCTGCAGTGAAAGCATAGATAGCAAATACAAAAAGCTTGGGGGGAGTGAAATCTTTCAGAAGAGCCGTGTTGTGTTGTGTGCCTTTGATTTCAGGAASCTTTTTACAGTCTCCTAAATAGGACTCCCCACTTTTCCTTTCATTTGTACATCCAAGTATATATAAAAGTAAGGCAAATAAATATATAGTCAGCATCTAAGGTTTTTTTTTTTTTTCTTTTAATGCAATCATGGCTGTTGGTGTGAGTAGCACTATGTTTAAGCCTTTGAGATTTGAGGACTTCCAGAACAGCACCTAAGAACACACATTTTTAATAACATCCATTCCCTTGCAAGGAAAGAATTGTATATATGTGAGACATAACTAATGTATGTGTGTGTAGGGGAAATCTTATCTGAACAAGCTCATCCAAGGAGAAGTAAAAGTTGCATCMATTGCTGCAAACTGTCCTCAGACTGACACTAAAATTTTGGGATACTTAATTGCATGCCTGCTTAGCTGAGAGGAACTTTTACATCAAAGGTTATAAATAGAAGCAGCTGAGTGATAATATTCAAAAAATGTAGGCTCTTTAAAAACAGATGTCATATTTCACCAGTAAAGACTTTGTCAGTTAAACCAGCTTTCAGTGAATTTTCTTCACAAAGAAGTCCTTCACAGCATGGTGTTATGTCAGCAAACAGAGCAGAGCTTGGTATCCTTAGCTGAAAATCAGAGGCACCTGTAAATGGTTTGGGCAGCAACAAAAGTATATTTTCCTGTGTGTTTAACTTATTGTGGCTCTTCTGCAGCATTTCTGCATCTCAGGAATTGGAAGGCTACAGATGTTCCTTGTTAAACACAGCTCAAGTATGTTTTCCATGGAGGTTTTCACTTTTTTTTTTTTTTTTTTTCCTTCTGGATTGAAGGCTGGGAGAGTTTCTCATCGTGACCTCATTCAGAAGTTGTAGACCTGGGCTTTGTTTGAGGTTTGGGGTTCGTTCTTTCTGTTTTGGTTAGTTTGGGGAGGGGAGGGGGATCCTTTTGTTTGACTTTTGAGTTAGCAATAGGATTATGTTGAAGTTACTATGTGATTATACCAGGAGAGCTCATGTTTTCCTCACTTTTGGTTTAAAATTAAAAAGAAAGCCCCGAACCTGCAGGTAATAGCTAAACATTCCTCATAAGGACTCTTTTCTTTGCCTTGTGTCCTTTCTCACCCTTCCTTGGGACTCTCTTGYGCTAGCCTTTGCTGTTCTGAGGAGCCCTTTTAAACAAGAGTCTTCCGTTCATATTCACAGGGCATGAATAACACCACTGAAGTTACTTGGCTTAAGTTACTGAAGTCAGTAGGACTGTTTATCAGTAAATGCTGTGTTTGGCTGCATCCATAGTTCATAGGATCAGGCATCGGAGAAGTAAATCCTTCTGGACAAGGATTTTCTTAGTTAGCATTGAAAAGTGTCATGCYTGCTTCTAGCTCTTCCACATGAAGGCCTGAAAATATTTCCAAACAGTGTTTTTTTGGACATTTCCCTGAATTCAATATCTATTAGCCTTCAAATGCACATTTACAAGGGAGCATTTTAAAGAAGCCCTTTGTGAGCTCCCTCGTATATAGAAACTCTTAAGAAAATACACAAATATAAGCGATGGGCTTTGGTCTTGGCTACTCGTAGCARTAAATGAATCCATCTTTTTTTGCAAATCTTATTTAGGAAGACTTTCATGCTTTTTAATTTAATGGTGCATATGAAGGGTGGTGACTACGTATTCCAGAAATTGGGTAGCTCGTGTGTGTTTTGGGCAGCAGGTCCCTGCCTTTGAGGCGCAGGGTCAATGCCAAATTCAGCAGCTTTACAGCAGGAAATCAGATTCCATCTGTCTAAACATTGTAAAGTTCATTTTATTCTCCAGTTAGTTATATTTGGCTTACTTGTAATAATTCTACTGATTAGCATACTTTAAAAATCTTGGTTCTGTGTCTRTTAGTATGTTCATTTCTTGGGGTTTTTTTTTTGTGCTTTGGGGTCTTTTTTACTGTAGTTGTTTTTAAGGGATATGTGTGGGAGTTTTGGGTTTGGTGGATGGTGTGGGGTTGGGGAGGGCCAGAAGTCAGCCCGAGCGCCTTTTAGTACTCAGGATTTATCTTCTRTGGGGAAGTGTTTACATGGTTATGTTGGATGTCAGAGTTCAGCGACTCTCGCTGCAAGCATCTGCTGGCGCGCCTGTAAACAGAGTTCGTGACAGATGTGAGCCGGCAGCTTCCCCCGGGAGCATCCCCCGGGAGCCTGGCCTCCCTGCCTCGCACAACTGTCCTTGRCTGTCCCTGGGGCCCTTTGCTACCCCGGCCTGGGAGGCATGTCCTGGAAGGAGCTGCGAGGAGGGCTGGCTGTGCCCGCTGGCCCGTGCTTGCTCCATGCCGTGCTCCTTGTGGAAAGGCGTCGGGGAAGCAGCGAGGCGGCAGAATCCACACGTGCCCTGCAAGCCCATGGGCCCAGTGAGCCGTGCCACCCCAGCCCTCCTGTGAAGCACTTAATGGAGTGTAGCTGCAATGCACAAAAGTCTCCCCGTGCCTGGTAAGGATTTAATACAACTGCAGCTAATGTTCTCCTTMATGGAAAAGCTGCTTCTGAACCCCAAGTGTTACTTGTCAGTACCGTGTTTGAGCACTGGTTCCAGCGGAAGCACTCACAAACTCAACAAGTGTTTTGGGTTTTTTCCTTGTGTGCCGTCTTCTTTTTAAGTACTTGCTAATTGGGAAAAGCATTCATTTGGGTCTCTTAAATTCTCCAGCATGGAAATATTAAAAAGGCATTTAATTACGCTAAAGGAAGCAGTATCTATATCAGAGAACATTTTTCTGCCCCTAATTCAGGAGCTAATTCAGCTTGTCTTTTTATCCCTTTATATTAAGGGTGATATTTTTACATGACTGCCATTCTCTGAATATTTGTTAAAGGGTAATAAGGAAAAGCCTCTTTTTGTGTGTACTTTCCCCTRAACTATGTGTCTATTACATAAAAAATACAGAGCAAGTTATTAATTACTTCTTGGATATGTTGCACATGTTCTGTCCTTACGTCTTTCCTGTTACTTGCCTTTCTGCCAAAACCACTATCAGTTTGATTGATTTCAGGAAGGGGAAAGTTTTAATCCTGAAGTGAGATATTTTAAAAGAAAGGCTGAATTGTAAAAAAAAAAAAAACCACCAAAGCKAAACCAAACAAAAACCTAAAAGCCAAACCCCAAAACCCATCCCAACTGCCAGACCAGGGTGATTGTATTATCCCTGCAAAATGAACTTTTGGGCTACCACTGCGTGGCCAGTTATGGTCTGAAGTCAGGGAGTTTGCAAGTGAGCAGTCAGGAGATTTCTTATGCACAGATGATGGGAGCAGGAGGGCTGAGCAATGACCATAAATAACTCTCTTAATGTTGGATTTTCAAGGGTTTTGTTCAGTGCTGCCTAAACATAATGGCAATGTTTGCTTTAGCTTTACAGAAATTAATTTGTTTGGCATTAGTGGGGCCGTTGTTAAGTGTTTTCCTGACAATATAAATTAAATCTGTATGAACAAAAGCATTTATCTGTGAGCAGAGTTGTTTTATGCTTTTTATAAGACCTGACTGAAAGCAGTTGGCATCTGAGATGCTGACAAAGAGGTACTTTCTGCATCCCTCCTGGTTTGCTGTGGCCACGTAATGGGGTTGTGGCTACGTAAACAGTTGAGATGTCACTCTTCTCTCTTGCTTTCTGCAAAGAAAATCCAAACCATCTGTCTTTTTTTGGTGCCTTTATTATGCTTGTACTAAAGATAGCAAAACTGCTTTGTTTTAAGATTAAAGCAGATGTACACAGGCTGCCATATTAATTTCTTTTGTAAGGGAACACAGTTCAGCTGTTCACAAAACATGGGAAGGAATTCAGGCAGCATCGTGCCAAAAAACGATGACAACAATGAATCTGTAGCTCCGTGATGAACAAGCTTGTCACTTTGGTTGTTCCCCTGTTCCTAAATTCCCTTGGATGGGAGGCTGGTCTCATTGTTCAAGCATTGTTGGTATTTTTAGGAACATATGGTTTAGGTTAAGCACATTTACGTGTGGGGATACTTTGCTCTGCAACAGGGCATTGCTCAGTTTTGCTGTGGTGAGGCTTTGTACCTTACAGTGCAGATAAATGGTGGATGGACCCTGAGATTTTTATTTGGARAGGATAAGTTGAACAAAACACAAGTGGCCTAGAGTGCCCTATTTTTTATTATACAGATTTTTTTTTGGTGTGTTTTTTTAAAAAATTTAATTAAATAGTCAAATGACAGGATAATTCTGGACATGATTCTACACAATGATGGCTTCTGAGAAAATGCTGGTGCATGTGCAAGCACTATTTTAAGAAGGTGGTAGTGGTGAGCAGAGGCCACCGTCTCTCTCTCCTTTACAAGTCAGCCCCCTGGGAGCCACTGTTTAGCTGAGCCACATCCCATCCCCACTCCTCCATCAGGGACTGAGGTCTGCGCTTAAAGGGGTGAGCTGTGAAAAATCTTTTTATTTCATTGCTATTTCAAGTCACTTGAATAATTAAGAAGTGCAGCCATTGGGCAGGTGTGTGGGGTACTGCWTTAGGTGTACTGGTGATCCCAGCCCGTGGGCTGGATAGCAGGTATGGCAAGGTGGGGTGATGAATCTGTAGGAAAGGAGACTGTGTCCACTGGCAGCTCTTCTGGGGAAGGCTGCAGTGCCTTTGGCTGCATAGTGCTGGTTCTGTAGATGGAAARCTCATTTGAACCTTACCCTGTCCTGTAGAACCCTCAAATAGTTCCTGAAATCTGTTACCTCTGTTACCAGAGAAATACAGAAACAAAGGGGGATCTTCTGCAGCCCCAGGTACCCTTCACTATACAAGCTAACTTTAAACAAACTAAATCTGGCAGTTWCAATGCCAGATCACTTTCAAAGCTTGAAATTTGAAATACTTTTTGAAAGACGGAGCACTTCATGCAGAGCTTCAGGTCCTTCTAGCAGGCAACACAGGAGCTTCACTTTGTGATAAGATGTGTCATTGCACCCTTGGGAGCCTCATGATATTTGTATTCTTGAACATTTCAAAGTGACTTGTTTGAAAACGTCAAGTGTTCTCATGAGAACACTATCAGAGCAAGATTYCCCCTAAAGCATTTCTGCAGTGTGATAATAAACTCTTTCAATGTTAGCTGCAAAAGGAACTTTAAGCGCTCTTTCATAGTGGTGCTTCTATTTATGCTAAACCAGGGGAAGAAAATGTTAGTGTAGGTCATGTGCCTCCTCCTCATCCAGCACTCTTTATTTTGTAAAACAAGCCAGGTCCTGTTTAGCATACACATGGTGAAGCTGAGAGACGATTTAAGGAAATTTATCTACTCAAGCTGACTTAACCAAGGACAGTCACAAAATGTGCACGGAGAAAACCTCTCTGTGCTGCAAAGTCATACCCTGGAGAGTTCAGAAATGCTGCAGGCCCTCTATTTGCACTGTAGAAAAAGCAGTGTGCTGCCTCTTTGCAGTTAGGTGCTTGTGGCACRCACTGGAGAGGAGAGGGACCTGTACCAGGGGGAGCAGTATCAGTCATCTCTAAGCAACTTCTGGATGTTGTGGAGTTACAAGGCTGTGCACATATAAGGGTAGAAGTAAAGGGTGCTTCCTCAAAGCACCCTAGTAGTCTTCCTTTTTAATTTGTTTTTGTTTTTTAGAGGGATGGGGTATTTTTGTGCCTCCTACCTGCCCTTTGTTCTGTCTCATTCATCCTGCAGTCTTGCTCCCTGCTTTCCTCTCTGACACGAGTACACGTGTACACCGGCACGCCAGGGCACAGGGCTGGCAGTTCTGGCACTGGGAGCATGGGCTCTGTCTGGGTGGGTGATGGCCAGGCCCCCTGCCCTCCCCAGCCAGGAACAGGGACCTCACTGTAAACCCAGCAAGCCTCAGCAAAGCACCAAGACTCACGTAGCCTCCCTCAGCTCCCTCAGAGCACAAGGGTCAGAGGACCTTCTCACCCACCATTCACAGGCGTTGGTTGGGGACAGCAGCATGGTGGAGCTGCCARGGGAAGCTCCAGTAGAGCATGCCAAGGGCAGGAGGCCTTTCCCAAGGTGCTAAATGTCTGAGGCTCTGCTGAAGCCTTGCTGCATGATTTTTCTCCAGTGATTTGTAACTTTGTAGAGCTGATGATTTTTAGAGGAAAGATAAAATCATGCCTCTTAGAAACAGTTGTTCCATTTTTAAATTCAACTTGCCTCTCCAAAGAACTGCCTGGGAGAATGTTCATCTGTCAAATCACCAGAGTTACTGTAGGCCTGAATGACACAAAAGTACTGTTTTGCCTATGATGATAGAATAAGCTACTTTGAAAAARCATGCATTCCTAGTAAGATGTGTRGCTGCCACTGAATACTTCTTCCAAAGTTTTCCACATGTAGCAGAATTGGGAAACACATTTGGGAAGGGAGCAATATTAATAGGTAGAAGTGACACAAGCCTATAATGAAAATAATTACACGTATTTTACTGCTGATTATTTCTCTCTTGAAAGTTTTTTTTTTCCCACTAGCATCAGCAAGGAGTTCTATTTAGAAGTAAATAATAAATCCATTCCATTATTAATGCTGCTTTCAGGCAGGCATTTAATATACATTGAAATCTGATGGTCAGAATTCATTGGTGTTATCAGTTCATCATTACTGGCTTAAATGCAATTACAGAGAGCTTCTGTCACCACAAGATTTGTCCAGGAAATGTAAWGTTCTGACAAGGATACTTCAAGGTCTGCTAGGCATTTGAGATGTGTTAATGTTTTTCACATGTCCTCAGTGGGGGGAAGAGAGGGCAGTATTACTGCCTGATCAGGAAAGYAAAGGGAGCGTGACAAAGGCTTGGTAAGCCCAGCACACAAGCATGTACTTCTAGGAAAAATGTGATCACTGCACTGAGTTTGTACATGAACAAAACCCTWGATGTGGGTACGGGCTGCAGCCAGCCAAGACTGTGTAGAAGGTGAACAGGAGGCCAAGAAGCATAAGGCTGCTGGGGGTCCATTTTTTCTTAARCACTTACCCTTGGTTTTCTTTTGGGTTGTTTTTCTGGGCATTTTTAAGRATGCTTGCCCTACATTCCCTGTGTGTGACTGTGTTAACAGATCAGATCAGACTCTGCTGTGAATATTCAATTTCTCCAAAYTGGTTGCTGATCTCTGTKAATCCCAAGCATGCTGACAGTGTTACGTATCRAATGCATTTGTTCACATTTCAGAAATGAGCAGAGCTATTGCAATGCAGTGCAGTTTCTAAATGCCCCTAATAGGCTGATACAGCTCTTCTGGAAAGTATTGTCATGTGTACATATGTTGTCTAGATGATGAAATGGGGAAACGTGTGTATGTACTCACACAGATATATATACGTGTTCTGTTTCTTAAAATCAGTCCACTTAGAGTGTGTTTACTCTGCATCACATGCAGGTCCATATCTGTAGAAAAAATGGTGGACAACAGAAGCCTACAGAAATTTTCTAAGTGAAGGCTTGATTTTTTTAGTTAYAGTGTCACACTGATGCTAGATTAAAGCAAAACCCTAGGCCTTATCTAAAGAAAACACAGTCAGGTAGAGCAGTATTCAGCTTGTGGTGTTGATAAACTCCACAGATGCACTTTGAAAAGTCCTTGAACATTGCTRCTTGAGTCAGTGCTGTTTGAATATGAAATCCTGAAATCTGACCCTCCAGAAGCTGAAACAAACTGCATACTGTACATTATGTCCTCAGAGCAGATTGGGCAGCTTGAAGTCAACAAAGATTCAGGCACTGCAGAGATTCAGAGCTGCAGAAGCTGCTCTTGAGTGATGCATTTTCTGCATAACTTGTAACTTGTGTACAACGTGAGGCACTTACCAGTTTYAGTGTGGACACTGTGTAAATACTAAGCACCTTATCACATGTGGTTCAAGGTTGCAGTTACAAGCAGTGCTTCCTCTATTTATACAAGAAAATGGAAAGAAATGTCTTTTTAGAAGTGTGCAATTGAATAGCAAACTASGAACAAGCATTACCACACTGATGCTTGTAAAACAAACTCACCTTTGAAGTGATAGCACTGGGAAACAATAGTCAATTCTATTTCAGGAAGATGAAATTAACTTACAAGGAAGCTGTTGGAACCTGGTTCCAAGTTTTTTCAACATTGATAAGTGGTGTCTTGAGCTGTTAGGAGCCCTGAATTAATGGTGCCAGMCTTTGCCATGTGAAAGGGAATCCAGTCAGTCTCTTTCCCTTACACAGCACAGGTTTTACCTCTATTTTTAATTTAAATTTGGGATTATGTGTCAGTGATCCAAATATACTAGGAGAAGTGTTACTCTGAAGACAGTGTCCTGTCACCTCCATAGTAGCTCAGGTGTGGAGGGATGTAAAGTAGCAGCTCCTGCATTTGCAGCAGGACACAACAGAAGCAGGTGAGTTACTGGCTGAGTGACCCTTCTCCTCCCARTCTTAACATTAACTTTTCTTCCTGGCAGGCATAAAGGGCAATTGAGCACAAGTTGCATAAGCAGAAACAGCTATCCTGTGTATTTCCCATCTTACTYACGAGTCCAAAATACTCTTGCTTTTTGGAAGAGTTTGTGAGATGGTGGAAAAGTGGGACAAAAATCTGGATGCTAAACTAGTAGTTTGATCTATTCCTGTAATTAAGCTCTGAGCACTTGTAGCTTTGTTGAATCTCTGTTTTATTTGAAGCTAGTTTAGTTTCCAGTCTGGCAGGAACTGTCCCCTTAATGACAATTTTTTTCCTTACCCTCCTTTGCTCTCCAGAGGCCAGTATRTTATTTCTGTCTGCTGAAGCCACCCCCACTATACTGATGTAGTTTTTGAATTATACAGCTACCAGCATTCACATCCCCAGAGTGAGTAACAGCTCTTTGCAGTGCATGTGTAAATATTTACATCCATTTCCCTCCCACTTGGTAAAGCACTCAATTTTTGTACAGTACAAAGTGCTTTGTATACAGAAAAAAACACATCGTTTAGTTGGCCGGGTTTGTTTTGAGGGGGCGTTATGTTTATTTAACAGAAGGCCAAACGAGTTGCAGCATGCATTTTGTGGGGTAGTCCTGCTTTCATCCAGTTTCACAGCTGGGCTGGCAGATTTATGAGGAGGTGAGGGACTTCTTCAAGGTCAGACAGTGAATCAGTGGTTGGGTAGAATCTCAGGTCTTGCTGACTCCAGTGCTTTATTTAAAAGTTCCAGCACACAGCTCTGGCTTTGCAAATTAATGCAGAAAATAAACCAAACTTATCCTCAGCCGCACAGTTAATTTCAATAAACAAATTCTGTGGGGGCTGTTATGCTTATTTAAAATGAACTTGATTGGTACTGATAGGCTCAGACCTGTCCTTACAGTAGCGGGGAATTCTGGAAATTATTGTGGTGGTTCTTTTTCACTCTTTGAAAAGGTTTGAGTGCTTAAACCTGCACATTTAATTCAAGTAGATGTATGCATCACCTACTGCTGTTTTATCTTTTATCTTGCAGAGCAGTAACACATGAAGATCCTCATCCGTTTGTTACACCCTTGTACCAAGTAGGGCATAAAAGCAAAAGTGACAAACTTATAGTGCCAGAACCTTTGGAAAACTCATGGAAAGTTTAGGTTGGCATCTCACTGTGTTGCAGTCAGGTAGGGTGAGCTGCAGCAGTGAGGATGGCTGGGGCTCCTGCAGCCAGCCCCCCAGCAGCAGCTCCACTTGTAAGGAGCAAGTGCCTCCCTGGCATTTTCCTTTACAGGAATGCAGTATAGCCATACCTGTTATCAGAGGGACTGGCTCTTGCTGCCCTGGACTTGCAAGAGAGAGGTTCCTAAGGTTTGGAGCTCTCTCCAGCCTTTTTGTTCTTGTGATTWTAACTTTTTCCAGCATTTATATAAATGGCAGTTTCTGGCTGTTGCCTTCAGCCAAAGGCACCACAGGATACTTGGTGACTGAGGTGAGTTTGTGAGTGCTATTTGCTGATTTCCAGTTATGAAACTTAGAAGTGATCTGCACTTCTGTTGGACAAAAAAAAAAAAAAATTACAAGCCTGCCACTGGAAAAACAACTAGTGTCTGTGTCAGCACAGGTTTGCCAACAGCAGAGCATCCTGCTACATTGTCGTGACACGTCTGCTCAGTTTGGAGTCACCCAGAGTGGTGGGACTTCCATGATTTGTCAGCATTAATTCCAGCTTCCTTTAGGCTGCTTCATCTGAATTCATGCTTGGCTATCCACGTCTGAATGTGCAAGGCCTCATGAATAAAGTCTGGAAAACGGAGCAATGAAATAATTTTTTTAACTGTTTTGGTTTAGATTATTTTCTTTACTTTCTTAGTAAGCTGTATTTTGAACASCTTACTTATTTAATTTTCTCATCAAAATGTACTGTTGCCAACTTCAAGTCTTAAAATTTTCTTTTGTTGTGTATTGACTGCAGTATTCCTGGRGCACTTCTCTGTGCTTTTATTTTTTGTCTTCTACATATGGATGCAAATAGATATATTCAATTCAGTTCTTTTATGATAAGTGAGCTTTGGCCTTGATTTGAATTCCTCTTATCACTTGTGTCTGCATGGAATAGTTTGAGCATGTCAGGAAAGTAAGATGTGCTCTCACTGTCAGATGCAAGGCAAAAATAAAATCTCCAGCTTTATGCATTTAATCGTAAATTAATAGAGATCTTATCATTTGTTAGAGATGCATATTACTAACCTCAGCTGAAAACATGATGTGTGGTAGGAAATCAAGCTAATACTTGCTCCATCCATTAAAAGCAGCAAGCACAGCAAGAGGCCAGGATAATGAGATGAGAATAAAGGGAGCAATGAATTTTACTATCGTTTTGAAAGCTCATTATTGAACAAGAGGTTTGTGAAGAGGCTTGGAAGAAAAGCCAGCTCTTGCTGTTGGAGTACAAATGGAGTTTGAACTTTCTTTTAAAAGATCTTGCATCTGTTGCAAGTGTATTGAACTACACGGTAGTGGTAAGTGTCTGAGTTTTGGTCTCTGAGCTCATGGAAAGCTTAATTTCTGGGTGTATAAATTTAGTATTAAAAGGCCTGTTATTCTCTTCATGGTTTGTGTTTGAAAATAGATCTGTGGGTCAAAAAGAAAAGCAAACCCAAACCACCTTCAAACGGCGCTCTTTGTTTTTCTATTTCATTTGAGAAGACTTGCAACTTTTTTATTGTAAGTAGTCTGAAACAGGTCTGTAACCATGGGAACATAAGCATTTTTCTTAATAGAAAATACTAATGAATACACCCCATTACACTTTTCAGCTCCCAGTRAGTTTAGCAGCCATATGTGCAGCAGTTCTTTGGGCAGTACCTGCACTGATTTTCACTTGTGTGCCTTGGGTTTAGCCAGAGATGCTGTTGCCATCCCTACAGGGCAGATGTAGCCTGAGGTTGGCAAGGTGAGATGAGCATCCATCAGGGTGAAAGCTGTCTATCTGATGTGAGCACCATGTGTGGTCAATGGAGTAACCAGAATCTGAACTCTTGGCAGCCTTTTCCCACTGGAAATAAACATTTATTGGTTGCTGATCTTTGCCCAGCGATCTAGCGGGAGTGCTTGCCTGAACTTGTCTCACCAGTGTTAYCTTCTGAGATCTTTAGACAAGATGTAGTGTTTTATTAACATTGAAAACTCTTTTGTGTTTTGGGAGTGTGTCCTGTGCCCTTCCTGTGTGGTGAATTTTGTGCCTCGATAGCTTGAATTGTGGAATCTCTGTTTCCTGTGATGTGTCCCATTCAAAGTATCTGCCTGTAGTGTTGTGCTCCAAAGGGATGTCTCTCCACTGGATCAAAGCATCTTTCAGAGATCACTGAGTTGACAAGGCTTTGCATGCTAAGTCACATTTTGCACCACTGTTTAGAAATGAGATTGTCTTTCACCCCTCCTTTTCTTCTGAGCACTTTTTCTTTCTAGGAAGTGGGTTGGTCGAAGTTAAAATAAACACCTCTGTGTGGGCACTGCCACCACTGTCACTTCAGCTGATGTACCAGAGTGGTTTCACTGGAGTGGTGCAGTTGTATGAGAGGAAAGACATGCTTGCAATTAAGTGCTGATTTTCTGGGRGCAAAGCTGTTCTCAGTTTCTTCACAACTGGGCATAAAAATTTTCTTTGTGTCCAAGGACCTCAGGCTAGTCAACATGCTTTGTGCCTCAAATGCACATGGAAAAGGGTCAAGTGATTGGAGAATTAGCTGATACAGCTCTGTTGGAAGGGGTTTGACTTCAAGTTGCTGGCGCTGTAGTAGAGGGAAAGACCTTTGGACTGCTRGAGCCCACAGCACCAAGGGAATAATTTTAGAATTTTATTGCTTTTGTGTGTGTTTTAATTGGATTGAATTGTGTCCCAAGGGGCCTGGAAAAACATTTTGGCAGATGTACTAGCACTTCCCCGACTGTGTGGACAACCTGCTAACCCTGAAACGAGTAACCCCAGTAGTCCCATGAGCRAAAGAAAATTCACTGAAAAAGCACCATCAGTGTAATTATTGTGAGGTCAAGGGCCTCTGCTGGGAAAACCTCCTATCTGTGATTCACAGGATGCATCAGCAGGATCTGGTGTAGACCTGTCCTAACGGGAGAAGTCTCTGGTGATGAGAATTTGTGCAGAGCCCAGTGGCTGCCCTCTGCTGCAGCCCTGAGTGTCTGGGTGCTTCAGTTACCTTGCAGGGGCAGGAGCAGGCAGAGGGGATCCAAGTGAGTGTTGCTTCAACCTCCTTATTGACTTAATCCCTTTGATGAGTTGTGTGCCTGGCACGTGCTCTCTTTRGCTTTTCCTCTCCAGAAGTGCATCCTCATAGTCCAGGCTAAACCTTCCCCTTACCAACAGGTTTCCTCCGGCAGCACCTGGACTGCAAGTCCTGCTTCCCTGGCTGGGAACATGAAGCAGTGTTTATGGACAGTCTTGTGGTAGGGAGGAGGTTCTGTCTTTTTGTGCAACATCTGATAAGGAGACATATTTTGGTCTTGGTCAGATCAGTTAAATCAAACCCTATAAAAATGATAATTGAAATGAGGTGCTCTAAATTAGATAGCGGTAGGAACCAGTATAGCTTGCTTTTAAGTATGCTAAATTTCTTCTCAGCAGCTGTTGAATATGTGGTATTAAGATTTTGTGCTTCCAGCACCTGAGTTGGAGCCTTTTTGAGCCATTTCCTTCTCTGAAAATTTCAGCTACAAAGAAACTTAATTTGGTCCTTTGGAAACTCACATTTATGCCTATGCAGTTTTTGCATGCGGTCATTCTCTTGATATGCTCCTGTGAGGTGTTTTTTCTTCCCACAGTGTAGTAGTATTTTTGCAGAGAAGCACAAGATTGTGCTTCTACAAATTCTGTTGAATCTGYGAAGCATGCAAGGCCTTGTAAGGGTAATATCAGCAAATTTGTTGGTTTGACTGAACTTTATCAGATGAGTGAAGCCCAGAATTGAGAACTTCCAATATAGCAGYATTTTTATATTCTTTACAATACAGGAATCTCATAAGAATAACTTAATCTTTAAATTTTAATTTAAGTTTAATTTTTAAACCATACTAGAAAAAAAATATTTTACCTACCTGTCTTGAACTAAATGAAGTGTTGGGTGATGTGGGAGACCAGAGTATTCCTCTGGGTCTCCTGGATGGGCAGCAGCCAGGACAGGGGGGGCTGGGCCTCCATGGCCTGCATGAGAGACAGCAGTGACTTTGATCTGACACCTTGGAAAAGGCTGCCAGAGCTGTCTGAAGATTTAGATGACAAGAGGGTTTGATTGGTGTGGTTTTTATTATATCACTGGGTGTGAAAATAGGGGTTTTAGGTTTTTCTGTATTGGTAAAATGGGAGCAAAGATGGAGGCAGATCAATGTGATGAAAGCACATTTTCCCGTCTCTCTTTTCCTCTTCCTCTTTGCAAAGGGTGATGGTTTCTTAGGATTGGGTAAAGGTGTGATTTCACTGTGTGACTTGGATTTTAGTTATTGGAGTTCAGAAGAAAACAATGTTAACGGAGTTTAGAATATAAAAACCCAGGTGCTGTTCATGGGCAGGGAGAATTCACTTTTCCAGCTGCTTGAGAACTTCACTCTGGACAGACTGAACCTAGAGATAAGACTTCTAAAATAAACATCTTCAAACTGCAACCTGAAGGCTCTCTGATTCCTTCTTCCAAGCACGGGCAGTGAGAAAAAGAGCCGTTCACCACCATCCGGGGTTATCTCAGAAGAGATATCTGGCAAATGGCATCCCTGGGTGATTCCTCACTGGTTCCTCTGTGGATGTAACTCATTGTTGGAGGTCTTTGCCTTGTTAGCTGTGTCTTGTTTGTCAGAGTGCATGCTAACAAAGAAGTGCATGAAGATACTGGTAAAAATATTTCTACTTGAGGTTGTACTAATGGAATGAACTTTTTTTCCCTTCCTCACCTCTGTTCTAACCATGGCAAGCATAAACAGTTACTCAAAGGCCCAAGTCTGGCCTTCAATCCAGAGCACTTGACTTTTGAAAAGACATAGTGTCTTTTTTAGAGTCCAGTTGTGYTGCACAGGGTGGTGCAGTGGGAACCAGTCTTGCCCTGCTGTATACACAGATGCACTTTGCATATTTGTTGCTTCATGAAACATCTTTCTTTGTTGCTGAGGCTGTGTTTCCATGACTGCCTTGATATTAAGCAGAACTACAACCACACTTGAACTTGGGTATTAGGTAGTACCTCTGTCCCACCTTTATGGAACTGCCCAGTGGTCTTCAGTTCCCACACACCACTGAGAATGGATTTCCCTGCATGATGCAGAATGTGATGGTACATGATTGGAGCCATGGGCTTCATGGCTCTTGGATGAGGACAATTGAAGTTGGGTATCACACAGAACATCACTAAACTCAGGCTTTAAAAATCAGATGGGCAAGAGTTGGGAGCCATTAATCTCGCACAAGAGTGCCTGTAGAGAAATTTCCTCTACTAGTTTAAGTTAATACTGTGAATAGCAAAAATCAATATCCAAATGGATAGTAGTGAATGCAAGATTCACTTTAGGGGGAAGGAAAGAGATTTGCAGTATTTCAGGGCTCAGACTAAATAAAAACTGATTTTAGGTATTTCTAGGTTTTCCTATGTTACACAGCTGTTCACATCAAAAGATYGTAATGGTCTCTTTAGCTTAATAATTTTTGGCTGTAGGATTGAAACATGCTGTTGTTTCTAGAAACTTCTCATTTAATCTGCCAGGCTGAAGCTATTTGCAAAAAAATCATGGCATTGTCAGAGCAGCAGAGAGCWTGTGTGGAACTAAGTCACTGGATTTAACCAGAAAGCATAAGCCTAGGACTCAGTTTGAAGCATACAAAGGTAAAATGGAACAGGCAGGAAAAATAGTAAAATAATAGAATCATTTTGGTTAGAAAAGACCACAAAGATCATAGAGTGCAACTGTTAAACCAGCACTGCCATTGCTTGAATCATGTTAGGTAAGTACTCTCAGAGAGAAGTGGCATTAGCTCAGRCTCTGGGTAGCTAAATTGAATGGCTTTTTAATGCACCCTTTGTCTTCTAATCTGATCTRTTTGTTCTGTAGGAGGATTTTTCAGTGTTATAGCCTGTATGCTGTACTGCAGTAGGTTCAGGCAAGTATGCCCATTAGCCTGTAAGTTAAATGGAAAAAACACTCAGACCAACTCTCAATTTTTTTCTTCTACATCCCTTGCAGCAGAACTTGCCTTCTTTCTAATGAGAAGGAGAAAAAAATGAGAAAATGGGAAAAATTAAAGTCCTTGCTCATGTTGCATTCCACTAGAAATCATAATGAACAACATAAGGAACTTCTCAGACTATTAGAAATTTATGGTGATTAATTCTAGTATTTAGAGGGATGAGGACTGAGAATGTAAAAAGCCAGACAACCCATACAATCCTCAGTGTCTATCAGTGCAGGSCATTAGGACTCACACCTCCCTGGGYTTATTTRCCATCATGTCAGCTCTGTCCTGKGTGGACATGCAGCTTCATTCCCTGTTCCCCAAGCCTGTTTCACTTTCAGGCCTATGCTCTGGAAGTGTCTGTTACAGAGAGAACAGCTGGCTGGTGCCCTAACAGGGAGATTGCACCCTTGATGAGATTCTGTATCTATAAACTGAACCTGTCTTGGGAGGTGAGAGGAGTCACATCTTTARGGGAAGAGAACATTGAAAAGGCAGCCTTTTGTCACTAGCAGAGATCTCATAAGCTGAATTCTAACATGTGTATTTATCAGAAAACACAGTAAAATAAACTTCTTTGAGTACTGAGAATAGCCTCAGTACGTAGGGGGCAACACTATTCAGTAGTATATGAGATTGCCATGTCCATATATCTCTCTCACAACCTTTCCTCCAATGCAAGCARTCAGAAGAGTTTTAATCTGTCTGTTCAAATCATTTTTAGTAACATGTTAAGGTAATCTCACAGTATTTCATGTTGGACTTCTGGCTTACCCTCATTTTAAAGAGTATAAACTGGAGCTTTTACAGCTTCATCTGCTTGAGGTTTCTCAAAGTAAATTCAAAAACAAACAGCAGTATCCTTACAAAGACAGAAAAGTACTGGTGTATTTTTCTTTGCAGCAACAGTTTGGGTTTTTTTCTTTTCAGAGCTATAAACATTATGGTTATGTGTAAAGCTACCAAGTAATTCTCTGAATATAAGACATCTTTGTTGTCTGTCTCCATAATTCTGAACCAACTACTGAAGTAGTACTGTCCTTATTTGGGGTGGAAARAATAGTGCTRTGAATTASTCCTTGYTGGTATCATGRGAGCCWGTTGCAACTGGGCTTCTCCAACATACACATACATGCTATCTGGTATGTGATTCAGCTGTGGTTTTCAAATGTAAGCACAGCAAGCTGTGGAAAATAAAATCACACACACACACACCTTTTAATAAGGAGAGCCACATTCATGTGTGTTCAGTTTGCCCTTTTGCTTCTTGCAGGGCAGGAGTTTTATAGTTCAAATGCAAACCAGACAGTTTACATGCAGATTTTATGGGAGTAACATAYAGAACAGTCTCTCAAACTTTTACAGCCAAGAGCAACTTCTTTCCCTTATCTGTATATAGTGCACATTCTCACACACCAAGCAGTATGTGGGCCATGCAATAAGACTCATGACATGGCTTTGAAAAKTATTGCATTTCTCAACCACTCCATCTGCCCATATCTGTGGATTTACACCCTGCAATGAACAACTGGTACTTCTGTCTCCTCACCAAGTTCTAGCAGTGTCACTTGTCCTTTTCTTCAAGGACATGACAAGCCTACCACAGGAACATGACCAAGACAACCTATATTCAAACCTTCTATCATTCCTTAAAGAAAAAAATTGAGATTCTGTTTTTAACATCTGCAAGCTTTTCTCAAGTGCAACAAAAGGAGATTCTTACCTGTGCAATATCAGAAAATGAACAGTATTATATGCAATATTATCTCTAAGGATGTAAGAAAGGAGAACTTGTAGAGAGTTAAGACAGAAGAAAAGGTCTTTTAAGCTGTTCTGTGARTTCTTGGGCTCCTGGGCCTGGTATATTTGTCCATGTTTCTTGTAATATTACCAAGCAAAAGAATGTAATATTGTTTTTCCCCAAACTAGACATATTAAAATTTCGAGGTGTTTTCATATTTGTACTTCAAAAAAAATCTCCCAAGAGGTCTTCGTACTAGACACTGTAAAACTTTATAGCAAAGAGGCAGGGTTTTTTCCTAAAAAGGTTTCAGTCAAAGAAAGTGCCCACTCTGGCATTCCTAACAATGTATGCTTTATTTGAGTAATAATCAAATTTACTAGTGTGCATTTGAGAGYGCCTAAGTAATTGGTACCTGGCTGTGTAATCAGTCTGAGTAATGCTCCTGCAGCAGCCCAGGAGTGCACTGTGCAACTTCAGTGCAAGTTAGAAGGTGTCTGTGCTGTTTGTAAATAAGCAGTTTCTCTTTTTCACATCTTTTTTTCCAAGACTTTGAACTAGAGGATAAATATGCATTTGTGCCCTTTCCCTTATTTCTGYACCTTTTCAAAACAAGATACAGTAGGATTTATTTATTTATTTATCTATCTATTTATCTATCTATTTATTTATTTATTTAACGAATGTGTTGCCTTTTTTTTTTGTTTTTTTTAAATTTTTTTACTCCACTGCTTCCATCTCTCTTCACTGTGGTTTCATGATTGGACTATTGTGTAATATTCAGCTAGTTTTGTTGATCTTAGAGCAGTTTTTGGGCAGGGGAGGCCTGGAAAACTTCAGTCGGGCAGTGTTCCCCCTAAATGTAAATGAAAATGTCATAAATGACCTGTCAGGGGGATTCTGACCCGTCCAACTCAGTGAAGGCTGGCATGTGGCTGCAGGAACCCTCCAGCTCCAGCTGCAGGGGGGTCTGAGGGATCTCAGGGGCCAGTTGGGCTCTTGGGGTGTGGATGTGGATTTCACGTTAGGAATGAAAAAGGCTTAACTGCCTTGGCTGCTATCTTAAGATACGTGCAGCTTGGTTTCATGCTTGTCCAAACCTGTTTTGTTCTTCCTGGCAGCAGCTCCTCCTCTTGCTGCAGCTAGCAGTGCCGGGCAGGGCGGGGGGAAGGAGAGCCAGTCCCCATGACACGGGTTTGGGAAGTCTCAGATTTCCTTGCTGAACACTGTTGGGGCTCTCTGGGACAGTTCAGCCTGACATGTTGGTGGGCACCTTGTTGTCAGGATAACATGCAAACATGAGAGCCCTGAGAACACTGAAGCTTTTAGCTTTGCTGTGTGGCACAGCTAGCAAGGGGTCTGGGCAACTTTTTAGGAGGAATTCCTGGTTGATGAGAACGAAACAAAGCCCTACTGCAGCATGCTGGCTGTAGCAATGCTCACTGACCCACAGKGCTTCTCCAGGAGCTGTCAGTGGTCATCTGGAGACTGCTGCTGTTGTCTAAGCACTCTGGTCCTGGAGAAAAGTAAGATTCCAAGGGCAGAATATACTCCATGGAATTGTAAAATAAGATGGCTTTTTTTGGAAATAATGTTTATGATAATTTTTGTTACTGAAATCTCCTTGATTATATCAGAATATATTATTAAGAAAAGCCCAAGTTTTAGCTTAATRTATGGAAATTTAAAAATATTGCATCTTTTTCCTCCTTTCTCSCACCTTTCACCTGTCAGTTACTATTTTTGCCAAGTCGCCTGAGCAGCGGTAGGAGCAGAGGGACCCCCTGGCCTCTGCAGTGACCCRTGGCTGTCTGCTGGCAGGGAGGCAAGGTCCCTTGCTCCTTCCCTRTGCAGACACAGAATCTTTTGTCACGGTCCTGCCAGCAGGGCACGTGAGAGCAGTGCCTCTCGGGAGRGATTATTGCATGTTGTTGTTGCAGACTTGGGCAGCCAAGCCTGCAGTAATCAGACACTGGCAGGTTGCTAGCCRCAGAAACAGCGCTGTGGGCCGGACTGCAGAGGTTCAGTGTCTGAGCCTCTGAGGAGAGGGGCTCACGGGGGTGCAGAGCTGAAGCTGATCTTCTCTTTATCTCTGGCAAAGCCAGGAAATCCATGCCTGCTGCATGAAGCTGTCTGCCATGGCCTCTTACCCCTGTTGGCACTGCCACRGGTTGTGTTGCGTTTCGCTATGGGGCCCAGGGAATTCAGCAGGAAAGCTGAGTGAATGATCAGTCCCCTCCTGGACCCAGGCTAGTTCTGTACTGGACTGTCATGTGCCTCTGGACCGCATATGCTGGGATCCTGCTGGGTCAACACACATGGGCAGGAGGATGCTGTACTCATGCTGTGTGAAGCCAGCTGAGATTCAGTTCCAGCCTAGACTATGAGACAGGGCTGAAGCCTCTTCTGTCCCAAGACAGTGCTGCCCTTRGCAATGGGTATGAATGGCACTGGCTAATTCTGAGTGTAGGTGAGCCACCTCATTTTTATTTGACAGTGCTTCCATGCTAACAGAAAATAATTTGCTGATATTTAGGGTGCCCTCTCAGCAGGGGAAACTATGCTGTTGTGGGACCCAGCACTAATTTGGGTAGGTTAAAAGGCAGCTTTGGACACCTGCAGAGAGCTGGTCTGTCGCTGCCTACAGTATAATTACAATTACCTCTGCATGTCAGAACCAGGCACATAAGTAAGAAGTCACCTCCTCCTGCGGTTGTTTAAGGGCACCTTCCTTTATCTTAGGTGAGAACTGGAAAAAATCCCAGTCACTGTTTAGCTGAATTAATGGCTGTAGTGACAGAGGGAGTGGCCTTGCTGTTTCTCCTCAGCCAGCATTTTCCTGAGAGCTTGATGAATTTTCAGACCAGCACACATGGTAAAAGTCATCTTGGAAATGGCATAGCCTTGTTAACTAGGCTGCTATAGAAACTGTACTGTGTGCTTAGGTTTGGGGAAAATGACCAATATTTCATGTTCACCTTCCCCTAATTCTGCTTTGAGCCTTCTCCATTGTGTGTCATGGCTCATCGTGTCCTTAGTTGTTCTCATGGATAGACATTCTTAAGAACTTTCTGTATTCAGGGCTTCAGTTCCTCCCTTTTCCACCTCTTGTCCTCTCTCTCCTCCCCACAATGTAAATTACAYTGTACACCTGCAAGCTTTGGGGGAAGGGAAGTTGAGTAGATGGTTACCTCGTTTAAAGGACTGCTTTGAGCCGTAAATAAAATGTGCCCTTGGCTGTCTTCTTAGCAGTACAGCTGTGTCAAAACCCCTCACCGCAGGCAACCTGCAGGAACAGCAGGTAGTAAATGCTGGCTTAATGAAAAGCCCCTGTGATTCTTTAAAGATGAGAAAAGAGTGAGTTAGGGGCTGATGTTCACGCCAGGGTTGTACCCGGTTCCTATTTTCTGGGCTTGTGCAACAGTAAGTGCCAGGGGTGTGGGCGGGAGTGTGGCRTGCCAGTAAAGGGGAGAGGTTGGTTTGTCTTTACCAGACAATCAGGGATATTGTAGACATGCCATTTTGTAATATTGTAGAAAAARAGATTGAAATTAACTTTAAAAAGAAATATAAAAGGGCTTTTGCTGTTTTCTAAAACAAATAATTCAAGCTTCACTTTGGACTTAGGCTTTCACAAGCGGAAATTATGTGAAGTGTGTGTGTCAGGGGTTGGGTTAGATATTAGGGGTGGAATCTTCACCCAGAGGGTAGTTGGACACTTGAACAGGCTTCCCAGGGAAATGGTCATGGCAGCAAGCCTGACAGAGTTCAAGAAGCATCTGGACCATGMTGTTAGTGACATGGTTTAGTTTTAGATAGTTCTGCAAGGAACAGGGAGCTGGACTCCATGATCCTTAAGGGTCCCTCTCAACTTGAGATAGTCTGTGATCTGTGATCTCTGCAAACTCATACAGTGCCTTGTAACATCTCTCATTTAAATTTTTTCTTCTTGTAACATAAAGACAAAAAAAAAACGTAAAACTAAATTTTTTAACAAGCAAATATGASAGTAGACCCTTATCTAAATTTCACTGGAGTGAGTTCAAAAGAACTTKAAAATGAATCCCTCAAAGATAATTTCAAGCTTTTCCAGTTCACTCTCATGTCTCTTGCCTATTCTGCTTCTCTGGAAACATGTCAGTACATAAAGATCTAAAAGGTGYTTCTTTAAATTAAGGCAGAAAGGTCCTATAGGAGCAGGCACATACTGTCATGAACAAAAGGTTGTTTGATTAAAAAGCTGAGTACAATCAAATATTGTTGCTGTGAGGCATACAGTACTTACACCAGCAAAAATCAAGCCAAGATTTGGAGAAATTAAAAAAAAACCCAAAACTGAGGGGAAACATAAATTGAGAGTTTTATAGTTAAAAGTTGTCAGGTGATCTGAAAACTGAGATTGCATGTTTGTGGATTTCCTCTATATGTATGCAAGTTGTCATATCTTTAATTCACAAACAGCTTTATAACTAGTCAGTGCAGAGGGRTTTTTTTCCCTCAGCACTGGATTAATGACTAATGCCTGCCAATGTCCAATTTTTGCTCAATATTATTTTATTGCCCCAATGTATTTAGGGCGTCTCACATAACATTTACACTCCTGTTTCAAGTAGAGCATTAATTTGYTATTTGACAACCCTTTTGTGTTTCCTGTGACATTTAGGTCCTCCCTTGGGTGTGGGCAGAACAGAGAGGGAACCAGTTGACTGACAGCTGGACTGAGGTGCATCTCTGCCAGTGTTTCAGGGACTGGACACTTAGGATTCAAAATKAAATGCACTTGTATGTTGGAAAGCAGGTTCTTGCCTTGACAGCTGGGACAGGRTGGTTCCAAAGGGACAGATCTCCCTGTGGGGAGGTGATAGCCAGGAGAGGGCACCAGGAGGGAAACCGAGACCGCTATGGCGAGAGGCAGAGGTGTGGGGGAGGGAGGAGAAATGATTTGAACTAGGGTAGGTTTTGCAAAAGGAACCCAGAGGTGGAGTTGGTGGTGGAAAGCCCTGGAGAAGAAGCATGCTTTGCACTGTTGCCAGTGGTTTAAGACCTGCAGGATATGAAGGTGTGAGYGAATTGGGTCTGGGAGGTCCCTGCTCGGGCCTCTGTGGGTGGTGTCTTTCAGGATGGAGGTAGTTGAGGGTGGTTAGACCTTGCAGTCGTCCCTGACTGGGGGACTCCCACAGCATTGCTGTGGGAGTGCTCTGGATCATGCTGCCAGCAGCCAAGTGCAGTCTGTGCTGGCTCTTCTCCAGCCTGGCTCYTGGCCATGTTGGTCGTCTCACAGCTGGCATGAGGGTGGCCCYGGCCCTGGAGCCTGCTGGGGTGCTCCTGCAGGTCTGCCAGCTCCTGGCACCCAGCCAGTACCAGKTGGGTGAGCCACGAGCTGGAGCAAAACCTTCGGTACCTGGCTGTGTCTGAGCAGAGCTCAGGGGTTGGTTGCTGCCTGGTAGGAGGGGTGAAGGAAACCTAAGTCCTAAATTGTCCTAAATTTGCCATGAAGACCATTCATTTCCATGCAAAAACCTTTCTTCTGGGTCTGTTCTTTTTTTTTTTAATCCTTCCCAGCCTTCTGCAGCAGCAGCCTTGAGGGGCAGGAGCACCCCAGCTCAGTGGCTGTGGTCCCCCTGTGTGGGGGGATCAGCTTGCACTGAGTTGATACAAGGACCTTTCTTCCATTACAGCTGCTGTTGTGGCAGAGCCTTCATGGTTTTGGTAATAATACAGTGGTGATAAATGCCAGAAACTTTCCTGATGGGAAATCCCTACCAGGCAGCTGTGCCTGGCAGCAGCTCCCCAGGTAGCTCCTGGTCCCTCTGTGCATGRCTTCATGCAGGTGGGACAATTCCTACAGGGTTTGGGCACCACTGGCACCCACAGGCCATGGGGGCTACACGAGATGCCTAGGCAGGGTCARTTCATGTAAAGTGTTGGGTTGAGAAGAGTGTAGAGGGATGAGGCCAAAAGGCTCACAGTTGCATTGCTTGGGTTTTGTTTGGAATCCTGGAGAGCATCACTGGAGCATCTCCTCTGGASGCTTCATTTGGGACAAGGCTTGCTCTACAGGGATGTTCCTCTAGAGYTCCAGCTCCCATASAAACATTGCCTCTGATTTCACTGCTGTGGAGTGTACACAGGCAGCTCCTATTCTAGTCTTGGAGGCAGTCCAGTCAGCTAGCTGCAGGGCTTTTTCCTTTTTAATTTTGTTCTTAGAAAAAAGACCTATTCAGATTAATTGCTTTGTATCTAGAAAAAGCTGGTATAATTTGTAGGCTGCTTATTGACCATAGTTGTTCCACTTCTTGATAGTGGGGCATATAATTCAAATTCAGCTTTGTTCATTCAATTGCAAATAGTCATTGTTTATTTCTATGAATCACAGAATAAATACAAATTGAAACTGAGAGTTTCACTTGAGCAGTAAGTAATGTTGAGGAAAGCTATTGCTTTCAGTTCCTGGCATTGTCCATGGACACACTTTTCCATTGCGTGGAAATTCATGGATAAAGGGTGAGAGTTTTTAGTGTTCTGGTCTTCCTTCTGTGGAGACCATCAGTTTTCACYCCCTTGTCCTTTGAGCTAGTTAAGGTGATGTCCACTGAAAGCAAAAGCAGTGATTGCCATTACATGTTTACTGATTGCTCCTTACAGTAACACTGGTTTGGGAGTGCCTTTGGTGGGGTGTCCCAAGACAGAAGGAGATTGAACCCATGGGGAACATGAGCCCAGACCTTCTGTTTCTCTGCTACAAAAGAGGGTGTGCTCTCTGCCTCATCTCACAGTGRTGTGCAGGTCAGTGCCTCTGCATTTCAGTGTGGCCAGAGCTGGTCAGACCTTGCTGCTGACTGGCTGCCTGTCAGGGAGCTGGAGACACATGCTGGCTACCTGTCCTGTGTCCTGCCTTGGACTGCTTCATTCGGTCCAGCATTGTGGGAAAGCTTGGGGAGCTGCAGTTCTCTCACTTCTTTGTTCCCAAACAGAAAGGGGCACTTCTGCATGGTGGAGAAGGTGCTGGTGACGTGAGGGGTGTTGCATATTTTCTGTAGTACTGCAGTCACAGTATTTATAGGGGRGCTTCTTAAACTTTGAGCTCTTTGGTGTCCACAAGTGCTGTAAGTTATACAGGGTCACTTGGAAAGACAGTTAAAGATGCACCTTTTTGGTTTTTCCTTGTAAGAAGTATATGGACTGTCCAGAGGCTTAGCTTACAGCAGTGTAATCTAGGTAAAATTGATGTGTTCAGTTCAAATTAAATTTCTTAATTGTCTGTGTAGGGAGCCMAATTGAAGGGTCATAAGTGCTGAACCTGTAATTAAAAGCTTGTTCATACYTGATGGCAGAGCTTGACTGGAAATGGTTCACAGAGAGAAGTAAATTTGAAATACTTTGTGTGGAATGGGCATTACGTGGGAAGTGTTGATCAAACAAGATTGTTGACAGTGGTCAGCACATAGAGGAACAACAGAGAGGCACCATTTAGTGGGTTGCTGAGCTCTGCTGTGGCACTGACCAGGGCTGTCATCCTGGCAGCGTGCTTCCCCTCTCTGGGGGGCTTGGAAGCAGAAAGGGATATTCTCCATGGGAGTGAGAATCTGAAAGCTGTAAGTAGGGAAGCCATTCAGGGAGATGCTGCAAGCCATCGCTGTGGCTGCTGCAGGCTGGGGAGAGGGTGAGGAGGGCTTCMAGGCAGGCTCCCAGCACTGAACCTGGGAGCAGCTACGGACACTGATGTCCCACACCCCGAGGAGTCTGAGAAGTGATGTGGAATGGGGGCTGAGAGGAAGGGTTTGGAAGGGGGCTGATTGACAGCACAAAGAACAAAGACAAAACAGCAGGAACCTAAGTGAGCAGAGGGTAAGGATAAGATGTAGGATTAGCACACACACAGGGTGTGTGTTACTCAGTTGATTGGGTAGGTACAGTGATGTGCAAAGTGATCATTTAGACATATTCCATTAGAGATCAAGATTAACATCTATCAGGAAGGGAGACCAGAGAGTGCAACGCTTCCCAGCAAAAAAGGTGGAGAATTTCACAAAACGTGGGAAATAGGCTGATCCTCAGTTGATGTATTTATGGGATAGTTGCTTGAAGAAAAGGCCAGAAAGCCACAGATAGCAGATCGGTAATAATTTTTTCTTGACATCAATAAATGTTTTACATAAAATTATTTCATTTTCCTCCATATTTTCATAGGTAAGAAACTTCATTGTGGAGTTTTCTGGTTACTTTGACTGAGATTAAGTTACATTATGTCAAAGCAAACCTTGTGCCCTGGTACATCTTGTTGTCTGAAACATTATTTTGGAACAACACAGTGGGTGTCTAAAGTCAACTGTTACAGAAAAATAGTAAATTACTGGACAAAAGCATTACTTTGGTTGCACTCTTGTAATGATTAAAAGTGTAGAATTTTACAATGTCAGTAGTTCATCTGCTTGACATTTGATCTTAAATCACTTTAGATTTATAAGACAGCATCCCAAGTTCTGTATTTTAAGTGTCTAACTAGACAGTAGATCTCTTCAGGAAAAAAGGGTAAAACACTACTTTTTATTTTTGTTTTTAATCTCTGGGTCCTTGGATTTATCATGATTTATTTTTCTCCCTGGAACGCTGCATTCCACAGCTTGTAATGGCCTCCTTTTTCAGCTTGGACTCATCTATAAAGACATTTTGTAAGATTTATTGCATTCTTTTAACTTTTAAACACAAGGGAAACACAAATGATGATCCCCAGTTCAGACCAACAGCAGAGAATGAAAAAAGAATTAATATTTTTAAGTGGATGTTTCTCTGTACAGTCCCCTGTGTTTTGCTGGGCTGTGTTCATCTCTGCTGTGGGGTCAGTGACAATAGGCAAAAAGATGCCTCAGAAAACAGAGGGCACTGCTGCTGTGAACATGTGAGCCAAGTCCTCTGGAGCTGCTCTTGAGTAATGGATTTTCCTGTCCTACTGAATTTTGTGTTTACCATATTTTACATTATCCTTCTGGTTACATGGATTCGTGCAACCTAATTTAAATTGAGTGTGTGACAAAAGTTTAATATTTCTGCCATGTGTGTTTGGATGTCAGGATTATCCTCTATAAGGCCCTGCAGTTTATAGAGTACACCTAGGGTGGATAAAAAATAATTCCTGTGCAGGAAAGAAGAGTTGAAGGAGGTCGGTTGCTCCATGTCTGTTATCCCTATCAATAAACCCTCTCGATTTACTGGAACAAAACTGACAACAGGGACATGTTAAGCTGCATAACCATTCCCAAGCAGGTTACTTGGCATCAGTCAGGCAGTACCACATTCAGCATGTGTTATTAATGGCAAGGCTRTGGCAGGTGACAAACTGACACAGTTGCTGCCCACAAGGTGGGTAATGGGTCGCTCTGTAGAAGGGGTTGTTTTAAAATGCTTGCAATATGTGAACTCCTCAGTAGGTGACCTTGCACTATTTCAGAGAGCAGTTTCAGTAATGATCTAGCTCATGTCATGGTTTCCAAGGTGCATATGAGCCTACTTCTGCCTTTAAATAAAATCTCACAGAAATCTCACTGAAACACTGAAGGTTGTGATTCAAATACCAGCTTGTTGATCCGGAAACTTTTGGAGTAGCTTCTGCTTTTCTCCCATCTAATGTGGGTCATCAACACTAGGCCTTGCCAACAACCTTGCCTCTTTGTGAAAAACACCCTGAGAGATTCAGTTGTGTATGGGCTCCATTCAGGCTGGAAATCCCAAGTGTGACTTGTAGCTTTTGCAAGAAGTGGGGATTGTGGGGTTTTTTTTGATGTACATAAGCACTTAATTCAGCATTCTCTTAAACTCACTTGACTCAGCTGTTGTGAAATCTCTTGATGCCAGTTAATGATCTGATTCAAGCAGGGATTTTTTAAATTTGGCATCATGTCAAAATGGTACCATAAGAGAGAAAGCATGTGTACTCCTGTCGTTGAGAGCCTACTTTGACATACTTTGCTCATCTTAATGAATTGTAGTACAAATTACATCTTTTGTTAAAACACAATTTCCATTAGAGTTTGAGCTTAGGAGTATTTTTTCAATGCAGAAAATTAATTGTTTTGTGGTATTTCTCTTAAATGGAAGGCTTGAAATACAACTGGCTTTTTTTTCCTCACATGCCACAATTCCTCACACAATTGTGCAGGGTAGTATTGGTCCTCTGGCTTTTTAGGTCACTTCTTCATTTGAGTTCCTTTTTGGCATGTTCATCACACCACTAGTAAGCTGTGGTAGAGACAGCAGAGCAGCTTTGAAGGATTCTCCTCTCTTAGTGAAATGCACTTGACTGTTGTTAGGCTGAGTTTACTGTTTTCTTTTATATTTCTTAAGCTTGTTCTTTTTGTCATTGTTCTTTGCATTGKTCCATCCAATCTCATCTTCTAATTTTCATTTCCAGAAAAACATTGAGAGTTCTTATTTTGCATGCTGTCTCTTTAAGGTTTAATTTAGAGTTTTCCATGTATTCAGCATGTTTGTTATCTTGAACCATTTATATCTAGAAAGGAAAGAACTTTTTGCTGAATTCTCATTTAGACTTGTCTTAAATCTTAYTCTAGTTTCCTGCATATTTCATTTGACCTTCCAGAAATGCTGGGAGGGTCCTTGAGGATGGATGTTCTTGCACTCTGCCAACAGGGTCCTCTTGAAGTTCAGRAGCCAACTTGGTTGTCTTCCTGTTCTTTGTGCTGACCCTGCAGAGTGGCTCTGGGTTCCTATTTCCTCARGATTTCAAGTGCTGTAATATTTCATAACATGATCTTCTAGTTAGTAATGATAAAGTTCAAGGTAGTTTTTTGACGTCTTTATCCTAATAAAGCCACAATTCAGGATGAAATAAGACAAAGCAGGCCTTTCAGAGCTTGAGCAGCAGGGCTGCAAAAAGCCCATTTTAAGGAGATGAGGTCTGCACATGTGATCYTGCAGCCATCTCTCATGACTTCTGCCTTGTTAGATGATTTTGATCAAGTGTTATGGTGGGTTTAAGAAATCTGAGGGATGCATGGTTCTGGCAAAAATTATAAATAAATTAGCTACCCAGTTTTCAAGAAGAGCTCCTTCTCCTTTCTTATTTARGTGGCAGCCATTATTAGAAGTTGGTGTGTTTTCTAGACAAGTGATGCACATTCTGTCTCTGAGTCAGCTCACAGAACATTGTTCTCACCCAAACAAGAAGGCAGTGTGTGGCTGAGATGGAAGTGTTAGAACAACTAGACTGAAGAACAGAAGATAGTGAGTTTGAGTGGGAAGAATGAATCTGCAGAGACCATCTTCTGTAGTGMTGCCACATGCAACTCATTTGTCATGTTGTTCTTCTTGGTGTTTGTCCATGAATTCTTTACATCAAYAAATGTGCTGAGTGATGTGCAGAGTGCTCTGCCTACCCTACTAACCTGTGCACCACTCATCAAAGGATAGACATCACAAATATGGAGATTATCCTCCTATAAGGGATGTTTTGCTTCCTTTCCATGTTCACATGAGATGCACTGACAGGATATGTGTCATCCCTTTTTGGTTTCCTCATTATCTCTCTGAGTCTGTTTTTCTGTATCCAGGATGATACACAGTYTCTGTTAAGTTGCTTACTTTTCTAGGATTTGCTTTCCTTATATCCCTTTTATTTCCAAATCCTTCAGCTTGTGGTATTTTTGGTCTGCAGTATGACCTTTGATTTTTCCTTCATGGTTCTTCTGACTAGGAAATGCAGTTTATAACTTTTGAGATGTAATTATCTCTAATTCCACTTACAGTTTGTATGGTTAGTCTTGGGAYTGCTAACAGCCCCAAAAAGTTTTGCTATCAGTTGATGCTCTTTATATGTATTCTGTCTATTTGATGTTCTGTCTGGACCACATGCTCCTACAAGTGGCTGCTTTATCCATTTGTCAGGGTCCTTCTACCCTGTACAAATCCTTGCCCTGTCATCTTGATGGTCCTTCACTGCAAAATAAGGCTCTCATCTCTCCATGTCTGTCTTTTTCCCTCAGCCAGGGATTTATACCTAGGATGCTCTGAACCTGTTGGAACTTTCTGATGGTTTGCTCTCATACCTTCTTGATGTCAGTGATGCCTCCCAGCTCCTGTAAGAAATTTTTTTCCCAGATCTCCTTTCTTCCCCAGCCTTCCTTCAACATGTGTTGTGCTGGTGCAAGTGACATCTGTAATGGTGTGGTGGCCTGTGCTAGCATTTGTTATGTTTAGGRTACTGTTCTGATGAAGAAATGTCTTCAGGCTGTACATCTCTGTCAGCKGTTAGGATATCCAAGTACAGAGCTTCAGTGTTTAGTCTGATCTRCCTTCAGCCTCTTGCTTCTTCAGCCTCTCTTTCTCACTTGTCTCAGCAGGACAGACAACATCMCTGTTTGTCTGGATGGCCTCCTGCAATGTCACTTGCTCAGTCTTTCATTGCCAGGAGCATACACAAGGTTTTATGGTGAAAAACCTCCGAGGGGTTTCCTCCTCCTGTGCAGAGGTGGCCCCTCAGGCACAGCATGGCCCCCAGCCTGCAGCAGCATTCCCACAGTGCTCGCTGGTGCTTGGCTGACGCTTATGGCTCTGCTTCTATTGGCTTCRTAAATATTGTTTTAAAGGATTTTGGAAGGGTTTGGTTTTTTTCTAATTTTCCACATTAGTATTTCCACAAAGCATTTGCATTAATCCCATGCTTTGACCTTTTAGCACCAAAATGGTGCCATTAGCAGGGAAAAATGTTGCCTGAGGAGCGTTGGCTATGCAAATGTGGGCATATGTCTGTATGGCTGAGGTGCCAAGATGTAAATTTGCAGGAAACGGGATRCTGAATTCAAAATCAATTGTTTTGTAGGCTTTATTGATGTTTTTATTATTCATAAACATCTTCTTGCATATTTAAGATAGTTTTACATCAGATATCTAGAAGTGTTTTCAACTGAGTATTTAAATTCTTTTTAGAGCTTCTACTGTTTGTTAAGAACTGGCTTCAAAAACTACTCCCAAAAGTCAATTAAGAAATCTCTTGGCTTATTCATTTTGAAATACCTGCTGCACAAAGATCTTAGAATGGTACTGACATTAGGARTAATGACTGTTTCATGACTGGAGAGTTGAATGGAAAGATTTAAGTGGATTTCAGATCAAACATAAGAACACTTGCWGCCTATTAGAGCATTAATTTTAATTTTCTGTTTTGCACCGTCAAACATTTCCTTGTAGAGCAATTTGAGTGCAAGTGGGTTTTACACTAAGAGGTGGTTTATTGTTTGGTTGGTTTCATATTTTTGGGAATGGTTATTGTTTGGTTATTTTTGTCTTGATAAAGTCTAGCAGTGTGAAACAAGATTGCATTTGCCCCTAAACAGAAGAAGCCCTTACAGTCCTCAGTGCGCTGTCAGTATGTTCTAGTTTCTTATGACCCATGGRGCTTCAATCAGTGTCAGAGAAGCTTTGGAGGATGGGATCCCTACCAGGCTTTTATATTTTGCAAGTCTGCACCCTGATAMGCTGGATAGGGGATATGAGTGGGTATGAAAGCTCCGTTCTCWGACARAAGTTTTTGAATGTGTGCTYTGATTAATACTGTTTTTGTTTCCCCTCTTTCAGGTATTCACTTATAAACAGAGCACGATCACGCACCAAAAAGTAACACCCATGCATCAAACAAGCACAGAGAGCGTGGAGGACATGGCAGCACTGGTAGATCTCCATGAAGGCTCCATTATGCACAACTTATTCCAGCGATATCAGCAGGATAAAATATACGTAAGTCTTTTCTAACATTAGGAAATATATCCAGARGGAATGTTTTTGAATGTCTGAGTGCTGTGTGTGTTTCGCTGTTCTGTGCTATCTCCTCTCCTAATGCTTTCCAGTTCCCTGTGTTTCCACATAGAGCTGAAGCTTGCCTCATACAGTGACTTCTCACCCACAATGATGGAAGGAGAAGGTAGCTCAGACTGGACACACACTCCCTTTGAAATCTTGAKAAACTGGCATGCTATRTACACTTCTRCACTTTCAGTGACAGGATTGTGTTTTCCTCTTCTCCTTTAGACTCTCTCTGCTGTGTATTCACCAGAGAGGATGTGGTGGAACTCAGTCTGTCACTGCCATTTGAGATCCTGTCAGGCCAAGATCCAATTCTGCTCAGCTTCCCCTCTTGTATTGTAGTAGAAAGGTTATTATGAAAGAAGCGTATGATTGTCAAGCTGAGCATTYGTGCTGTTAAATTAAGATACTTGGAGTTTGGGGTATATGAGAACAGACAGCTGTTAATCAGTTTCCAGAACTARGAATTAGTCCACACAGAATTCCTTTTCTTAACTCTATAATGAAGATTTTTATGATTAGATTTACCTGCAACTTCAATATTTTCATTAACCTTGAAGTAACTAGATACAAATCTTTCCTGAGTCTGGAATTGCACTAAATATGAGAAAGAYACAAGGAATATTWGCAGCTGCTAYAGGTTGCAAAATTGCACTTTTCAGTGGTTCAGTGGTTGGCCATTTTGGTTTGGGTTTTATTACTAATAATTGCAGAACACAATTTTTGTTTCATGACATGTCTGGGCCTTTGATTTGACCATATACATGCTTTATTTCAAGCTTCACCTACTGAGTTTGGCTCTTTTTTTTTTAATATTAATATATCTAAGTGAAAAAATAAACTTTCCCTGTATTTAAGATTTGGTARAAAGCAAAAAAGGCACAATGAAATAATATTCCTTTGCACATTACTCTAAAAGTGGCYAGCATGGGGAATCCTCAATACTGAGGCAGTTGTCTTCACATAAGTCTTTAYGTAAAGTCTTTTTTCCTCAAAATAAATTAACTGTTTTACCTTTCAGAAAAATCAGCAAACAAAAAATGAATAACATAAATGGACAATCCTGCATGTGCAAGGAAAATATATGTACTTGATAAAAGTTTAGTTTTCCATCAGTATTGTTAGATTAGCACATGGTACTCAGTGTGAGTCAAAATTTTTAAAAAATTGTTTCATGATGTGCACTCACATAGAGGAAACRCCCCCCTTTAAAAAACCATTTGAAAAAGAAAAAGGTCTGAGTGTGATTTTTTTGATGAGGCATAGAACAGCATTGTTCTKAAGAGGCATGTCCTAGCTTCCTTCTTAGCTTGTCAAGGCAGGTTTAGGGTGTTCTGATCCTTGGTGCTTAGTGCGGTGTACGTTTCTAGACAAACAGGTTTGTGTGCTGTTAACGATGACAGATCTGCAGTTGCTACTGACTGTGCATTGTCCCTTCAGTTTTGCTAATTCAACTGCTTACTCTTTTGAATCYACCTGAAAAATGATTGAAAAGGTGGTTTGAAAAAAGCCTTGTGTTTTGAAATGCATATGAAAATCTCTCTGTTGCCCGGTAAGTGTAACCAGGACCTGACTATAGAAGCATCTTCTTTTCTCCAGCCTCATTGGTACCCTACTCCTAATGCAGCAATAATAGTGTTTTAGCAGGAAAGGGCTTCAGGAACAAAAATGTCCCAAAAAGCTGATTAAATGTCTTAAGTAATTTCATGAAAGTTCATAAATATAGGAGCATGTGCTGTAGAAGGGAGCCTTGTCATTGCAAAAGGAGGTCTGTCATTTTAAGCCAAAATTTCTTCACTATATTGAGCACTTCAATGATATTTTAATGTTTAATGTTTGAAAAATAAAAAAATACAGAAGATGCATTAAGCTTACATTTRTTGAAGGTTACTTTGCAGCTGATCGTTCAGACTTGCTTTGGGACCAAACTAGTTCTAGTACAGGACAGTAAAAGTCATTGGAGTTTATGCCAGGAGCAATCAAAACTTTCCAGATTATATATTTGTGTAGTTCACGCATTGTCTCTTGGATCTGCCTCATCATCTTGGCTGTATCTGCCCCTGGTGCACTAGAGAGAAATTGGGAAGGCATGTACCACTGTGGGCTTAGGGGCTGATCATTTCCATTGAAAGACTTCTTGCCATGCTTGGATAAAAACCACCATRTAATTGCTGTGTTCTGGCTTCTAGCTTACAGATACCTTTTTACCTCAGTTCTGTGCACCTCCTTGTCCACATCCTGAGTAGGAGGAAGAGATATGCAAAGGTGTATGCTGTCATTTTTTGAGTTCTGTGCTTGTAGTATTACAAATACATTAGTGTAGTTYTTGAGCATGGCAGCATTTTGTTAGYTTTCTCAGTGGCATTGAGATCARAAAGCAGCTTTCTTAMCTTCACAAAGAATATACTTAGTTGGGATTTAAGTTTTGGGACTTGCTTGTTCACACACACATAAAAACTRTATCAAGTGCAATATACTTAATTGTAGTGTAAAGTGTATATAATTTCAAAAGTACAGCAGAAGCAATTAAAGGGAAATTTAAACAGTTACTTTCTCAGAAAGACAATTATTTATGCAGMTCTTCCACTGTTAATTTGTGTGTTCTTCTGTATTTGAAGAGCTGTTTCTCCAGCAATGAGCATTTCAAKAAATATCTTCAGATGTTTGAGCTTAGTGTAATATTCCGTTATTACCATTTTTGTCTCACATACTCATACCCATGTTCCTAAACTTTTCACTACTTCCTCATTCATACTACAACGTTATTTGCTATGGATGCCAAGTTTTGTCAAACATGTCAGTGACTTTCTTTGTTGCTGCCAACAACGGCAGCTATAAAGGGTCAGCAGAGGATTTTCTATATTTCCTGATATCTCCTGGGGAGGGAAGAACACTGACTTAGATTTCAGATTATATTCATAGTGTGAATGATGCCTGGCTCTGAACATAATGAGTTGAGGCTCTCAGCTGAATCTGTGCTGTTTGTACAGAGAAGGTGAATGACAAAATGTTGTTCTTGTCTATGTGCAACCATCTTTGTGTRTCAGTGTCAAGTCTGTTAACCTCTTGTGATAGATTTTGTGTGAATTTCCATTAAAGACTGTGTGCTTTCCCTTTTTGGCCTGTGAGAAGCATAGGATATATAAGTCCTTTCTTGATTCTTCCAGGTAGGCTGGTACTGTCTGGTATTTTTTTCAGGCTTTGTGATTAATACTGCATTTATCTGAAAGTTTGGTTCTGTGCTATCACCACGTTTGTTGTCCAGGAAAGGACAAAATTGAGCATGGCAGTGTTCATACAGTGCATGGGCTTTCATTGCTACTTCRTCTCCCATTTTGTTCCTGTTGGGAACAACAGTGAGTGATCCAGCTGTGGACATCAGCATACAAGGTTTAATGCTCATCTTTGAATGCTCAGATTAGCTTGCATGCTAGACTGGTATGTGGCAAAATATGGAAAGATAAACACTAGTGCTAAAAATGGAAGGTGCCCACATTTGAAAACAGCCTTTTGTGAAGGCACTTGGGGGATTTGGTCACCTCCAAAGTGAGGCCATCACAGGGCACATGGTGTGGAGAGGCCAAGTGCTGTGGCAGCCACTCTTGTCAACRTTCAAAGGCAAACTGTTCCCAAGCTGTTGATTCTGGTTTACTTTTAGTTAAGTACACACTGCAGAGCAGACTGGCTCAGCCTTGGGGAGAATGCCATTAAACCACATGGCATGGATTGTGCTGTGAGGCTGGCCCTGGGATGAGATGCAGTTGTCTTGTCTCTGCTAGTGGCTGGTTATTGATGCAGGTGAGCARATTTCAGAAGAGCAGCTTTTGCTGGGGTGAGAGGTAGGTTGCAGTATACATTGTGCAGGTCAGTGTAGAGGCTTTCAGCGTCATATCCACCCTCATTTGCATGAGTTTGAGCAATAAACAAGTTTAAAAAACTTTTGATTASCTTTTTCCWTTTGAATTAAGTTAATAAATGCTARGTAGGCACATTCCCCTTTGAAGTGGTGATGATGATTTKACACGTTCCTGTCTGTTTAGGTGGAGGATGTGCACCATGCCCAGAGCAGCATTCTGCTTGGGCTGCACTGTGGCAGTCCCTCGGTCACCCTCCCCTGATGAGGGGCAGAGTGACCTCCAGGTTGTCCAACAGYTGGGTGTGGTGTCCAGGAAGGGTGAGGGACAACACAGCCTATTTTTGCTCTCTCTCAAATTAGGGCTGCAGCTTGCCCGCCGATAATTATCACCATCTGTTATGTTKGTGTGCATGTGTATGAAAAGCTCTGTACCAGCCACGTCGACATGTAGCACTGTACCAGCCACATCCACATCAGAGGGAGCATGGTGGTAATTAGGAGCTCAGTTTTCATGGCTAACTTCCCTTCTCTCTTCAGCTGAAGCAACAAACATAGAATAACTTGGGTGAAAAAGCAACATTTATCCAATTTTTWAAAAAGGTGTTAAACTGGAAAAGTTGTCTGTTCCCTGACAAGGTTGTTGCAGAGCTCCTAGCCACTTCATYGTGCAGAATGCTCAGTTCTGTCTATTCTTAAAAGGTATTTTAAGTTATTTATGCATTGATTTTTAAATCTATTAGTGTTTATTTACTTAAGCAGCATGTTCAGTTGTAGTTTGTTAAGCCTGCAGTAATTAGATAATTTATCTCCCTCGAAGTCATGAGGGCTCCCAGAGGCAACTAGCTGATGTCTGTGCAGTATTAATCAATAATCACCACAGGGKTTTTTTCAAATTCTGTTTGCAGACACAGACACTTTAGTATCTAGGTCAGTTGCTCTTTRTGACTTGTTTTCCTGGATTTGTGCATATTTTGTTTTTTTCCGAGTACAGTTAAACTCCTTTCAGATCCAGTGCAGTTGCTCTGTACCGTGCTATGATGGTTTGCAGGAAGTGGATATTGCTGCATGTTAYAGTGAGAAAACAGAGGGGCACACAAAAGTCATGGTTGATGTAATGCAGACAGACATAGTTCATACACTTCCATAGCACTCCTGCTCAGATGTCATCTAACATGGACACAAGTTGGAGAAACAAAGGAAGATCAGTAGAAAGCTAATCAAATCATAGAATCACTGAATCTGTAAAGGATCTCCAATGTCTTCAAGGCCAACCTTTGAATACCACCATAAATACCACTAAACCATAGTCTTAGAGTATTTACTGATAGAGACAAAACCTCATGACTGGTTTCTTAAATGGAAAAAGTTGGACACACGCCATGCAGAAACTGATCCTAAAAAGAATGTACATCATGGACCCCTACAACGTCCTGGACAGCTCAACAACCTTGGTCTTTGGCCTGTTGTGTGCCTTGTTGTAAATAACTGTGGGCCACGGATTTAAAAAATGGTATGCAGAAACTGTGTCATTAATTAGTACCATAAAACATGTATATAAATATAGTACTTGTCCTTAGAACAATTATACTAGCCCCTAGAACTACTCTATTCTGGTCTTGTCTGCAATCCGGCTGTGGTTGCATGGTTCCTCTCCAGAGGCATCCAGTGCTGTAGARCAGTCCCAGGTAACCAGTTTGCAGGATCTGCTCTGTGGCCACTGAGGAAACTGTTGTTTCTTTAATTGCTCTGCTTTTACAGTAAAGAAATCTTGAAAGTGTGCCGATGCATCATAGTGTTTTTTGCACTTTTCTGTGCTACTGAGAAGATGGGGAAAATTCTTGCCACCAGCTCTTTCCMTGGAAGTGTGGAGAGCAGAGAATGCTGTTGCTAAGAACGCGTGACAAATGTCTATACATAGCTGCTTACCTCCATAATTAGAATGTTATGCTTGCATACATCAGATAATGTTTTCAAAATGCGGTTCAAAGTGAGTTCCTGTCTCCAAGCATTAATTACAGCTTCCATTTCACATCTGTTACTAGAGAGCAGCAGACAAAGATCTATAAAAACACAGCAGGCTTTTAATTGGAAATCTAGTGAAATTTATTACTGGTGATTGTTATTTCTAAAGGCTGGTCAGTTATATAGATCAACAATTGTCTACCACAAGCAAATTATCTTTTTTTAATTTTTTTTAATKTGTGTTAATGGAGAAACATAGCTGTAATTATRTGAGAAGTAAACAAATGCCATCAGTTGGTTTACCAACCTTTCTTCTGACTTCCTCCATTTTACATGACTTATGGAACTGCTAATATTTATAATAACAACAACAATAAAGAGTGTCTGAACTTTGTCCTTGTAAAGTCCTCAACTGAAAATACTGGGGATTTTAAAGGTGCATATTTTCAGATCTCAGGAAGTATTTCAGCCTGAGGTGTTGTGATCAGTGTGATACCATTAAAAGAAATGAAAGGTTTCTGTTGTTGAGTGCAGTGCCATTTATGCCACAGCTACACAAACACTTTGCAGTGTGTGCAGTGGCTATACRTGTGCAGCACCTACACCAACACCTRCATTTATRYTATGGTTTGCAGCACATTTGGTGTTGTTGGTAACCTGCTGGTGTACACAGTGCAGTAAGGATCTTTCCTGCTAGCTGCTTTGAGATGGAGAGGGCAAAGAGGTCAAAGTTTTATTAAAACATGAAGGCTTGCTCTTCCTATTCTGCTCTGTACCAGTATTTTTTTTCTCAATTGGTTAGGTGGTTGGGGAATAAATGTGAGATGGACTGGCAACAGAGTGAATTTCTGTCGTTTGACTTCCATGAGTTTTCTATTTGTAATACAAAAGCTCTAAGCTGTRTTTGATGGTAACTTCATACAGAAAACTGCAAAGTAGAAATCTGTCATCATGTGCAGATTTTGTCATGGGTGATGGTGCTGATGAAATATAAACAGTGATGGTGCTAATAAAGATATTGCTAATGTCTTCCCAGATTTGAAGGCTAGTATTCATGTTGTTTTCTCCATACCTTTATTGCATGTCACTGCTAACTCTRTGAGCCCAGAACAGAAAGGAGACCAACATGCAGAATCAAAGGAAAAATTATCAGAGATTTGCACAAATGCCAACATCAGCTTAGTGCTGTTCAGTCAGAGCTTTTGCAAAYGGTGCTGAATGCTTCTGCACACGCCATTGCCTCACTTGGAGGTAAGCTTTGGCTCCTTCCTGCAAGGTCTGTTGTTCCCAGACCAGCAAAGTCATTTAAAGGAGGGCAGGAATTCGAGCTCCAAAACTTAGGGTGCTTACCTGTCACCAGCACATGATTTCTTTASATGAGTTAGGCTTTCACTGTTAAGCGAGCTGTAAAGCAAGCTGCACAGAATTACTCCTTGTGCTGCACCATCCAACTGTCTGATACACATATTCCAGCAGTTTAATTCTAGAAAGGCTGCAACGAACCCATTTAAGTTGGGAGTGAATTAACTTACTTTTATAGCTATTGTTTATCTGTGTAAATGGATTATTGATTCATAGCCAGGCTGTTATTTTTATTTCAGATTAAGTGGTCCCTTTCACACAGTTTCAGTTTTTTTCCTTTGATGTTTGTCAGTCTCTCCTTTTAAAAGCAAATGGAATCCGAAAGTTCTATTTAGCAGATTTTTGACAGTTAATTCCATTTGCCATCTCAGTCCTGGTGGCTCGACTGAAGGCTATTTGGCAGCAGTTCAGTGCCATCCAGCTAACTACCTGGCAYAGACTTAGATTTCAGTTATGCTGGCTTTTGATTTGTCTTTTCATGCTCTGTTGAAGAGTAATTCCTGCTCTTCCTGCTTTCCTCCTAAAAAASCCCTTTTCTATRGAAGAGRTCTTCAAATAWTAAAGAGCCAYGGAAGTTATGGAAATCTGGATATCMGTATGTGAAATACTTGCARGCAGAATTAAAYAGATCTGCAAAGCTTTATATAAAAATATTTTGTCAATGTTTTAGAGACACTGCTCTTTGGTTCATCATTTTACCAGTATTTTGATTTTYCTTTGTGTGTATTTTCTCTGAAAAGCCCCTTCATCTCTCCAGTATGAWTGTATAGGAAGGAAGAAGACCATTTTTTTCTTTTCCTTGCTGGAGGGTAAATTAGACCTTCAGACAGTTTTGAAAGACTCATTTGAGCATTGTGCAATAACAAAGCAGGAGGAAGAACTAGTGTGTGGCCACAGGCCATTTGAAATGAAGTGATAAGCCATGGGGTCTCTGCTTTTTGTGAGGCCTTTTTTGATTTGAGCTAGAGCTCGCCTGGTTAAAATTGTGCACACRGATTGCTACAGTCTCGTGTGCAAACTTATTTTCACATGCTGTATTGTAGCCCAYGAAAATAACAAAAATCAATGTCTTGCTCTGATCAATCATGTTTGTGTTCAGAAGGTCACTGCTTCTATCTGTTTGGCAGTGGTGAAGAGATAAATTCTTCAGTAATTGTTTATATGAAAACTGTACAAAAGATCATTATTCTGACCTGGCAGATAGGACTGCTGCATGGTAGAGATTGCATTGTATTACTTAGCAAAAAAGTACAGTAAGAGCAAGGATACTCAGTCCTTTTTATAYAGGAGAAAACCTGTGAATATCTTAAAGAAGGAAAAATGTCTATCTGACATCTCTATTATTATCTGCTGGTTTGGTTTTTACCATTGGCTGTCACAGTGCTTTTTTATCAACCTTTCTTTATATTGGTTTCATACTTCCTAACTGGATTGGGTTTTGTATGGATTCAGAATAACMCAATGTTTCCTTGAGTAATCCCCATCCACATGGAGCTGTCTGCCCAGTAGGAGAAAATWAAGAGAAAAAGAAGATGAGATTGGGTTGTGAGTGTATCTCTTAACCAGGTGGAGAGGTCTTCACCATCTCTGAGCCTTCTGTGGAAGCAGAAAGCTGTCTGCCTCTGTGCTGTTTTGGGTACTAAGGTGACCAAAACCCAGTTTTTAACTCTTAAGAAAAAGACCTAGATAGTTTCATTTAGCTTCCCAGGACAAGGACTCAATGAATGTGCAAGATTGATGCCATAGGGAGCAGAAGGATTCTCTTAGTGTAGAATTTAGGTAGCTGGGTTACCAAGTACAGCTTTTCTCATGAGGAGGTAGCACAGCCTTTGCCCTTGGAGGGGCTTGGGAATAGAATGGTGTTGCTTAATACTGTTGCACCAAGGGAAGCTTAAGGTCACCTTAGCAGCATTGAAGGGTCAACATAGCAGACAAGGCTGCATCTAAGAGGGTGTCCTGTAGCCCAGCAGTTGCCTGCGATCATCTGAAATCACRTTTTAAAATAATCCAAAGCTATTCCAAAACCTTCTTGTGAACTGTGCTGGTGGAATCCAGCATAAAGCCTGGCTTTGAACAGGCCTTGGTCTTTTATGCCTTGGATCCAATCTGTGCTCAGTACAGAAGGAGAAAAGGCCAGCAGAGAAGTGTTGGTAGGAGAGGCTGCTGCACTTTCCATCATGGACTGAAGGACATGGTTTGAAAGTGCAGCTGAGCAGTGTGAGAAGACACTTTCCAAAAACAGTGACAGGGAGAAGATGTGAGAAGGTGGGTCCTAGCTTAGGTAGCTGATCTTTCTTGTGACATTCTATGTCATGTTCTGGTTCCCTGCTAAAAGTCCTCTCCTGTGGGTGCTAACTCTTGTGTTTGTRGTGTGGCCTGTGTATTTACAAACAGCTCATTTTGCAATCAATCCTACAGCTGACCTTAAGAAGAAAAAATAATAGTTTAGGGGTCATAATGTTGAGTGCATTGACAAGGAGCACAGATATAGAGAAAAGCAAAGCTGATGTAAATTTGGGTGGTTGGAAGTTCACCATGAGTCACCAGACATGGTGAGGACTGCAGGAGCCCAAGCATGTAAAGATGATTATAGAGTATGGCATTTCCATCTTAGAAATGGCTTGATTGGTTGAAAACATTTAAAACATGTAGTTTTAAAAAGCATTTAAAATTGTAGTTTAGTACTTCACTTTGATTATGGTTTTTGAGAAAGGAGCTTTGCTTCAGACATGAGCAACTAGATTCTGTCCCACTGAAATTAGCATGGGACAAGCTGAAAGACAGGGTGTACTTACCACAGTGAGGATAAATCGAGGTCCTACCATGAATGAGGGCATTAATTACCATTCTCTTTATGGCATGCCGTTGTCCCTTCTTCTGCCTCCCCTAAAAAGCACACCAAAATGTGGCCCAACCATCTTTCTCCTTTTTCTGCTGRTGTGTGTGTGGTAGATGTTTGGTTGTCTTTGCCACAGAATAAACTCAGCCCCGATTACCATCAGTCTTTTCACCTGAGAGAGCTCTGAACCACAAAGGCCATATCTGCAGTGTGGAGCAAACTCTCTGTTCCCAGGTTTTTCATCCTGACAGCTTAAAATTTGGTGTTGAAAACATAACAAAGTTTGGTGGCTATTTTGTGGTCTTTTAAAAGTTGCCTGCCATTGCATGTTCTGTGAAAACACTGGTTTTGTTATTTGGTAATGTTCCTGTAGCTGTGATGATTTAAAGGTAAGTGGGATGCAGAGGTTGTGTGGAATGGTGATAAAAATCTTTTCCCATGCCTTTTGTAAAAGTAATAGAAGTAGCTTTGAGGTGAGCTAGTTTTACTGCAGTTCAGTTTGAAGTTTCCCATATGTTAAGGGTAAGCCCAGAAAGTAATACTGTGGAATGAATTGGCAGGTTGATACGAATACCCCATTTTTTAAAAAAATACTTTTACTTTTTAGCCAAGACTCAGTTCCTTAAGGGACTCCAGGATAGTCAGGAATTGTTCAAAAATGATTCAGGAATATTTTTTGAAGCATTAGGAAACATAATTTTCTTTCTGTAATAACATAGATCTTTCATATTCTAAAGCAGAAAGGCTTGAAAATGCTCTTAAGAGAGTTGGACAAAGTCCTGTTTCTCAATGTTAAKGTATATATCTGGAACAAAACATCTTAATTTCTGTATTTGATCTATTCTAGCATCTCTAGTTCCAAGCTGTGAAGAATATTTTGATTTTTGATGATAGTAAAGAGACACAGTGATAGAAAGAAATAGAGTAATGCAGTCTTCTTATGCCTGTTTTAATAGTGCAAGGAGTTTTGGTTTCTGTTGAGATTCTTGGTCAAAGATTTAGTTCAGGAGCAGCACTATAATGTGCTTCAGGAGAGTCCTCCAGTCTGCTTCTGCCTTTCTCTCCTGCTCTCCCTGTAGTATGAAATATGGAAAGCCTAAAAGAAGTGTGTGTCCTTCCCTGCTTCCCCCTTCTTATTTATTTATTTATGAAAGCAGGAAGACTGGGATCTCTCAGATGCTAGAAGTCTGTGAAGTRCAAAGAGGGACACCTTGATGTAGAGGGTGAAAGGTCATGAGAAAAGCAGTGTAGAATAAATGTAATGACCTTACAGGGGAAAAGCAAGCTTGGGTAGAACACAGATATCACAAAGGATCCTCAGAAACAGGAAAGTTATTGTGGAGAGGTTGTGACATAAAAAGTAAGAAGTGGAAGGTGTATGGTTGCTGGATATGAAACAAATCTGGAAGGATATACCCCAGAATTCTAAAAAGCATCTGTGAAGGGGAAAAGATGAAAACCAGGGTGGCTCTGGTGTATTCAGTATGTTTGGTTTATAGGACTAATGAAGTAGTCTTCCATTAGGGCAGTTTTCTTTTTCATTGCCTTTTCATTATAGAGAATCTGAAAAAAAATTTAGAGGGAAATTCCTTACTATACTTTTTTTCTTCTTTAGTCTGAAAGCCTTTCCTTCAATAAAACATTTCAAACTGTGTTTTGGTCATACATCGCAAACCTTTTTTGTTGTAATTCTAAGTGTAAAATTCACTGAAGTGTATTTGGATCAATAAAACCTTGTATGCCATTTAGATTTGTTTGGCATCAAACTAAAATAAATTGATTGTATCTTTGTTTTAAAAAAACCAAACACCCTCTCGTGTTAGACAGGACTACTCTGACTGTGTCAAGTTTTGCTAGAGTATTTCTATGGGTATCAGCAGTCTTTCTGACTCTCTTGTTAAAGAACAAATTGTTTTTCAGTGTTTGAAGAATGGTGGGATGATTTCAAGAYACAGGCTCAAAGCTAATTGCTATCAGAAGGCAACAAAACAAAAAGCATTCAGAGAACRGATGAAAAATCTCTTCCTTTGTAAAATACATCTTTTATTTTGTCTTGCCTTAGTCAATGTCTAGCCCAGAAGATAGGATTGGAACTTCTAATTTTGAAAGTCCTTGTAGAGGATCAGCAATCTTGTTTTTCCTTTTTGCTGAAAGGGGGAGCAGGATTGTCTGTGGCTTGTGAGCTAAAGAACAATGTAAAATTCCAGTAAAATTTTGAAAGTGCAAAAGGAACCCAATCTTTAATACAGTAATCGAAGTGCTGCATTGGGATTCAGGCTGAGTAACTCAACTTTCATTTATTCTTTTGTTTAAATAAATATATTAGCCATGATCTGATAACAAGTTATTGCTGGTTTAGTCTGTACCAAAGTAGTTCCAGAGTTTGTGTATGGTTCTGTCTGAAGCATTGAGTCAGTCATATACCAGGGAATAGTAAACTGTCCTGTTCATTGCCATGGATTTAAGGGGTCAGGCTTCTAACAGGAGTTCTCACAGTGTGTCACTGAAAAAGCTCTCAAATTATTTCAACTGGAAATCTTCAGAACTCCCTGTCTGCTCGCTAGTGCTCTGGCAGCATTTCTCCTATTCATAATTGCTTTGGAATGCTTTCATTAAAATAAGTAATTATTGACTTCCAGAATCAGATTAGACCTGCAAAGAACAAAARGRAAATTTAGATTACTGTCTTACGAGCAAAGTGGAAGTGTCATTCTTATGTGAAAATGCCTTTTCTGAAATTTCACCTGCTTTGTGACATTGGCATAATACAGTAATTTAGAGATCCTGCTTCTGATTGCTAACCCATTTAATTTGCCACATGATGATGTCTGGTGCAGTGTTCAGGAGACAACACAYGTCCACTGAGCAGTGTTGCATTTTTTGTGTATTTTTACAGTGGTTTAACCTGCTGCTAAGATGATTTGCCAAACCAGGTCTGCCCTGCAAGAGTAGAGGAGCCTACAAGAAAGATTGAGAGGGACGTTTTACAGGGGCATGTTCTGACAGGACAAGGGGGAACAGCTTCAAACTGAAAGAGAGTATGTTTAGGTTAGATGTTAGGAAGAAATTCTTCACTCGGAGGGTGGGGACAACTGGAACTGTTTGCCTAGAGAAGYTGTGGATGCCCCAACTCTGGAAGYGTTAAAGGCCACATTGGATGGGGCATTGAACAGTCTGTTCTAGTGGAAGRTGTCCCTGCCCAAGACAGGGGTGTTGGAGCTACATGATCTTTGCTCTCCTTCCAGCCCAGGCCATTTTGTGCTTCTATGAATTTRGGAGCATTCTTCATGGGAGTACCTGTATCCTTCCCCCCTTGCCCAAGTCCCTAACTTTGTGGCTCTTAGAGCTGCCAGGGTAGAGTCTAGRATCTACTGCTTATGAAATACTGCTACTAGTAAGACCTTGTGATATGTACTGGATGGGATAAGTAGTAAGCCTGGAAGTGATGTAGGAAATKATTCTGGCAGCAGCAGATCTTGCTGCATTTGAGTATCCCAGAGGCAATTTACAAAGACTTCTGGAAGATTTATCTTTTAAYGTAAACTTCCAAAATAATTGGAATAGTTTTTAATAACAGTGCTGCTTCAGCCCATTGATACTTTGCTAATTGCCTTGGGTAAAGGCAAAACTTTTGCTTGGGCCAGCTAACTCCTGCCAGACTAAGCTGATTGTGGCTATCCCTGGGTTGGAYTGTGACACCTGGTAGGTGACAAATGTGATACACTCTGTCTGTGAAGAATATGGTTTTTTTGTGATCTTGCCTTGGGATGAGGAAGTTGCTTTTTGTTGAAGTCCTGAGTTATTTCTGTTATGTGCCTTTATAATTTGGTGGCAGTTTGTGTGTGCATTTAGCTTGTCCTGCAAAGAGGTGGTGCATACTTAAAGCACCAGGAGACTGGAACCACAAAGCTGCACCTTTGTCAGTAGATGTTGTGGTTCTTCATGTTTTTGCTGAAAGAAAAAAATAGAAGGAATTTTTCAAATAGTGACATATCCTAAGCATTACTCCATGAGGTGATTTAGAAATTGTTTTCACCAGTATGATTTCTGCTGTTCACCAGATTTCTTTTATTGCMGTAATACACCGCCAATTTCTCTATTATGCCTTATTGAATTACAAGGCAGAGAAGCCAACTCACTTTATTTAATAAACTTCTATAATTCACAGTAATGACTAATATTCTCAAAGTCTTTCTGTCACTTTAAAAAAATTGTGCTTAAATCATGTGAAAGACTGCCCCATTTTAAATGAGTGTATGCAGGAGTGGTCTGCTGTCACCTCTTCTGATATTTACTGTTTAGAAGAGAAGCAAGAAAAGTCACAATGGTGATTGCAAGCCCGTGGTGATGCAGTTTTGCCAGTACTTTATCATGGATATACTGTTCTGTCAGGTGCTTAATCTTGCAGAAGCTATAGAGTGATTATTTACTTATGAAGCTACATCATATCATGTTTCATGGGGATTTTTTATTTACATCTTTGCCACGGCATCTCTTGTAATGGAGTGCCTCAAGTAACTCTTTYACAAAGACTTCAGCCAGACTTTAATAAGAGAAAGAGGAAGATCTATAGCAGTCTCTTTTATGGGTCATACTTGCATTGCAGTCATGTAATTAAAAAAAGAAGCCCCTAAAATTCTTTGCTGTGCAATCTGTGCTGAAATATGTATCAAACAGAGGAAGTTTGTTTTCGGAGCCTTCTTTGTTACTTATTACTTATTTAAGAATCCAAGAGGGGATGATCCCAGGAAATTAAGCTGTTGTCTCAGTGCTGTAATTGCCCTGCCATATGATCTCAGGATGAAATGGTATGTCTCCTCTAGATGAAATCTTCTGAGCTGTTGCACGGCATGGGAGGGTGGGGGGATGGTGTTATAGAACACACAGATTGAAAATTCACCACTCTGGAAAAGGTACTGGAGTTACCGTGAGGAGGGATAATCCCCTTACTGCAAATAAAATTGTCATGATTTCAAGGACACCACTGCAGTTCCCTTAGCAAACGCTCAAAGCTGCAATTTGTGTCGGGCCTGATGGAGGGTGAACRGGTGGATAATGGGGACTGCAACAGCAGGGTAACAGTGAGAAAGGAGAGCTGATACACAGTGATAATTGCATGTTRATTAAGGAGAAAAAGAGGGAGGCAGGTAGATGCAGGCTGTAAATGCTGCAAGAGAGACTGATAGAGGGGAAAGGAAGGTGTGGGGGAACTGGTGGTCCCTTTGTCTTAATGAATGCCCTGTGGTGGCTTAGAGAAGGAGGCTGCAGGAGGAGCACATGGGRCTGCCTTTCAGTGGTTTGCAGGATGCTGCTCCCCTTATCCATCCATTTCTGGGTAGGGTGCTGTGGAGAAGAAGAGAGCCCCAGTCCTGCTGTCAGCTTCACAGCTGGTTCCTATCGGTGACGAGGGGGTTGACTGCTGGTGAGGCATCTGTCTGTACATGGGGGCTGTGTTACAGGGCTGGAGGCTGCCCAGCCTGGCTCTTCACCAGCACAGAGCAAGGCTGTTGAATCCAGGTGTCAGCTTCCTGCCTGTAACCGCAAAAAGGGCGTTTAACAAATTGAAATTGGTGTTGCAGCAGTAGCACTGCACATGCCATACTGTGTATCAATTAATTTCACATGCCCCAGAAACTCTGGAGATAGCGTGCCTAATGTTATCTCCTACCTCACTTGAAGCGATTTTATTAGAAAAATATATTGATAGAGGGTGAGAGAGAAATTGAACAGCAYTGTGAACAGACTCTTGCAAATGATCAGGTTACCACAGTCTAATGAGTTAAGGCAATGGGAATGGGCATAAGCTGCTACCTGGGTGGTTTTAACTGATGTGCTCTCTAATTGCAGTGGAATAGAAATTAATGACTTGCCAGCTGCTGTTCTGTATCCAACTAATATTAAAAATGTTGTGGAAACGCAGTGTTTTTGGAGCATCTGCTGCTTCACACGCTTTTCTTAGAGCCTGCTATTCTAAATATAATGGTCCTAGTGTCTGCCATAACGCCTGATACTTCTGTTTTAAAAATGAACAGCAGAGAAGGACTTGGATACTCTACATGGAAACACAGACTTTTCCACCATTACTTTGGGCTCAGTCAGGTTTTTAGTAAGTTCAGCAAGTCYCTAAGGACACATGAGAAGCAGCTGTAGGCCAGCGCTGATAGGCATTACCAAGCAGCTGTAAGCAGCATTAAGGCAGGGATTTGTCCASTCAATAAGCTCAGTGTTCCAGGTGGGGTGAGCTTGAGAAGATGACAGAGGTGGGAAAAACTTTCACTCTTTTCTTGAAAGGAAGAAATCAAGGAAAATTGCTGGCCGYCTTTATCCAAAGGATTGTTACGGGTTTGCAAATGTGTGCCTTTTGTCTGTCATTTGAGAAGAGCGTTATTCTGTTCCACCTGCCTGTGCTAACAGCTCTGGGGGTGCTGTGTGCTTGCAGACCTACATTGGCTCCATCGTTGCCTCGGTGAACCCCTACAAGAGCATCCCGGGCCTGTACGACGGCGCGGCCGTGGARCGCTACAGCCGGCACCACATGGGAGAGATGGCGCCGCACATCTTCGCCGTGGCCAACGAGTGCTACCGCTGCCTCTGGAAGCGCCACGACAACCAGTGCATCCTCATCAGGTGAGTGCRGGCTGCTGCTGCTGCTGTGGGCAGCCCTGCTGGTGAGCTTCTTGAGATGGTCTCGGAGCGTGGCTGCGGGCCACGCGGGGACAACTCCAGAAGAAAGCAGGTTTTTAAAACAGCAGTTCTGAACTTGTTTTGTGCCATTCTGTGCACTTCTAACGAAAGGTTAATTTAGTGAAATAAACCTATTGTATTTTTATGCGTTTTTTGGTCTTCACACGTCAAATGTTACTTTGTTTTCCCACCAGTTTAAGCGTCTCTGTGTAGCTCAGTAGTTTGTCACCCCTGGACCCTGATTCCTGTATGGAGAGGAAAAGAAAAAATTGACCTACCAGTTCTTGAGATATGCAGTAAATAAGAATAGCAAAAGAGAAGCCCCTCTTTTGCCACATTTCAGCCACTTAATTCTGCCTGATTAAGCTTCCTTGCTTAATCTTGTTGTGCTTTAATKTAATGGTGATTTAATAGCTTCCCGTTTGAACCACTGTGTCGCTGGTATTCAGGRTCTGGCTGTGGCCGAGTGTGCGTTAGGGAGCAGTTGGCATTTCAATGGCTTTTCACTGCTTTCAGCTCCTCCTTCCTTCTGGCTCCAGAAGAGCTGAAAACGCAGCCAGCTCTTTTCCCATTCCCCAGCCTGCCAGCTCAGCTGTGTTGGCTCACACACAGGCAGGGAGACCAAAGTCTGGCCCGCCAGATAGAGAGGAGCAGGTCACTGCAGGATGGCACCAGCCACGGGGATCTGGGCAGGGGTTGATGCTCAGGGGGATGAGACTTTGTGTTTCCCCTCTCTTCCCTACTCTTGCCTTCACAACACAGCATTATGTTTTGATAACATACTTGCTGTCACCTTCCTACACYGTGAAGTTACACATGTAGAACTTGTCAGGGGCAAGTTGGCATGATTTTGGCTGTCTCCCAACCTCCCCAGGAGTCCTTGTGGTGGCTGTAGGACTGACTGCAGCCTGGGGCAGATGGTGGGACAGAGAGGGGATGAGGCAGAGTGAGAGCAGCACCTCTTGCAATAGGATTAGCTGCAACACAGCCAGGCCTGCTTGCAACTTTTTGCAGGCTCTCAGGYCACAGTGCCCACCTGCCCTTGCCTCTAGGCAGGTTCTGCTTTGCAGTGACACAAAGCTGAAGAGTGTGTTTTTTCAGATTTCTTTAACTGTATTTCTCCTTCTTAATACATAGTTCTGTACATATAAGGGTGAGTTCAGTAAGAGTCCAAGCAAAAATGAAAGTCACAGAGATCTTTGTCATGTGACAATAGCTAGTCTGGAGTCACAATTCTGTGTTTTATTGCCGGGCAGTTACTTGTGAACAGCCTGTGTACACAAATTCAGGGATCAAAGCAGTTTCTGGTGACCATTGGTGTTATTGCCATTCTGTACTAGCCTCAGTATTTTACCTTTCATTCTGGTTCCTCACAAGCTGCCAAGAGGAAAGCAGGTTATGTCCTAAAATGGACATAAGCAGAAGTCTGTGACGTTCCAGGGGAGTCTTCAGCACTCTGCTCTAGAAGCCATGTGCTTTGGTATAGATAAGCCATAATATGGAGAAGTTTTGTATTAGGAATCCCTTTTAAAATTGTTTACTGTGGTCATGGATTGAAACAGTGATTTGTGTAAGTTCTGTGCTTTAGATAAATGGCACAATACAACCATATAAGGGTATCTTGTTACTGCAGAAATTGAGGAAAYGTGCAATTCAAATTAAAAAATGGAATGCCAAATCTGCTTTCCTAAAAAAGCATTATCTGCTCCATCTGTGAAGGACTCAGCATAGGATTTTTTAAATTACTGAACGTTTCCATGGCCTTCCTACTTAGAAAGCTTWGAAAAAGTCCCTGTTGTCACATACCTAGTTTAGGGCATAGGAAGTGGAGGTATAACAGTTTGCTTGGCAAATTCAGCATCCTGATCATTCCTGCATCTTTTACTGGCTCAGAATTAGACGTTGCAACAAGTCATTGTACTGTCACTGTAACTTTCTTGGTTACTCCTGRCATTTGAAAAAGTAGCCAAGTGGAGCTCTTTAGTGTTTGAATTCAGACAAATATTCTAGTCTTGCATTTAAYGTAAGAGATGATAAAGAGGAAAACTCTGTTGCATCTCGAAAATACTGTTAAAATGAGAGAATTATTCAGGTAGATCTCACATTCTGATGGGCAGTTTGAGCTGCTCCTGACCTCGGGATCTCAGCTCTCAGCAGCAAATTTTAACAGCCCCGCAGAGGAAGGTGCCTGGAATGATGTCTGATGATCCTCTGGGCTAGAAGTGCCCCCTGCTGGCCCCCAGAATTAGCTCAGCTTTGGTTTGGAGCCGCTTTCTTCAGGCTTTGCGTTCAAAAGCCTGTGAAAAAGCTTCTGGTGTTTTGATATATTAATATTGGGATATTTTTCTGTCTGGGGTAAGGTGAGAGGGTAAATTGYAGTACACGAATTAGAAAAACTCAGAATGTCATTTAAATGTGAGACCATTTTTTCCAGTATCRCCATCCAGATCAAATGTGAAAAGGAAGGAAACACAGAAGAGATGACAAATCTAATCAACCAAAGATGCTTATTTATTGGTGTGTGTAACAGGMATTAATTCACAATAATGCTGCATTAAATGGACTTAGCAGCCTAAATTGTCAATAAAACAGCACAGTGAAGAAGCTGTACACAACTGGTATATATATATACATAGTTGTGAAATGGTGTTTTAACTTTCCCAGGTTAAAAAACTTGAGTTTTTCTGTAGACAAAAACATTTGCATCAATGAATTTTCAGTTTCATGTTGGTCTGAACTATTACTGCAGGGTCCAATTTCATTTAAAACAGGGGGGRAAAAACCCACCATGTTAAAAAATCTGATTTTTCAGCTGGGTGCCTCAGGAATGTGAAGGAAGTCCTTCTAATTTGAGCCATAGATAAGCAGCTTGTCCTGGCGTAGGAAAGGGGCTGATCTCCCCCATGATTAGCTGAAGTTCACATGCTGAGACCAAGTTCAAACCTCCATGCTTTTCTTACAAGAATAGGAAAATAGGTTTGGTTTAGGATGTTTTTTTGCTGCTCYGTTTAAGGTGATCTAGTCTGTGCAGAAGCAAACACATGCTCTTCTCTCAGATAGAAYTGCGAYTGATTCATGTCAGAGCAYTCCCTAAGAAGTGTAAAGGGAGCCACAGCCATTGCTCTGTATGACATTCAAGTCAGTGCTGTGAGTGGGAAATCACTGTCTGATACCAATTTGTTCTCTGGGTTACTATCTGATGGTCTGAAACTTCGTGTTGTTGTTTTTCAGCTTGAAAATCAATACAAATCAAACCCTTTAWATGGGACCCAGACCTGTGATGGGTGTGATGTCGTTGTGAGACTGACTAAGTTCAGATGTGCATTTGATGAAGGATATTTGCTGAAGGGACCTGTTTTGTTTGTGTGTATCTGTCTTGAGGTTTTAAATGCAGCAGTCTCACTTGATGAGACTCTTAAAAGGACTTAAAGTTGTCCATGACTCAGACACATGGGAGAAATACTGACAAGATGTTCCCAAGGGGTCAAAACAACAAAAATCTTTACTGGCAACTTTAGAAAGTCAGAGAACTTTTGCAAAGGTTTAGAGCAGCATTCCATCAACATAAAACACTTCTCAAACATTACCTTACCCTTTTTTAACTTTGCAAACTCTAAGCTCATCCAATTTCAAGTCTCACAAAACTCYGAGAAGAGAGAATTAGAGGAAGAAAGAGAAAGAGAGAAAGGCAGAAAAGATACAGAAAAGRACAAGTATAGCTACCACTCCTGGTCCCAGTGGTGTTCAGCTGATAGAAATCCCAAGAGGAGTTAGGGTGAAGACATGTGCTGGACTCCTGTCTCAGTTCAAGTACCCTTTGGCCTTCCTGGGCCCTTCCCCTGTGTGAGGCTTCTGGTCATTTGGCCCTCAGGAGCTGGGTTGGGGGTTCCAGAGGTGCTTGAGGAGCAGTGCCAGCGATTAGCAGCCACTACAGACTGTTCTGTCTCTTACCCAGACAGAACAGGGGAACGATTTAGTGTTATGTCCTTCAGAATGAGGAGTCTCTCTCAGTGACCCCTTTTTGCACTGTGGCAGTAAAGTCCAGGCTGCTGTGCCCTTGGCCCTGCATAGAACAAGTCATGGAGAAAGTCTAAAGATCTTCTAAGTGGGGGCCTTGTGGCACGCTGTCAGACTTAATATGTTCACAGTCCTGAATGCAGTGATGTGGAACAAGCTGGGCACTTAAACTCGTGGGCTGGAAAGGTTGCTGGAAAGGTTGCACTAAAAAATTCACCCTTTTACTGACCTTGTAGGTGAAAGCTTTCTAAGGACTCTGAAGGATTGATCCCATGTAACTGTAAAAGTGAATAGAATGGAATGGTTACTACTAAATGAGTAGAGAACATGGTGTAAATCCATCCTTTCGACTTTGAGGACCTGAAGATGGTTCAGAGGAAAATTTTAAAAATTAATAAAAAGTATAACATGGGAAATGGCTAAAATGGAGACAAGTKCCTTGAATTTGGGACACTAACCATCGAGTCATGCACAGCAGAAAGAGTGCCAGGATGAATTGTTGGTTTTTCCTTCCACCATGAGAACTGAGAGGTATCAAATGAAGCTAATAGGAGGTCAATCTGAAAAAATAAGATCATTTGCTTTTTAAGGGACTATGTCTAGAAACTCATAGAAGGTAAATATATATTGAGGGTTACAAGACATGTAAAAAACAGGTTTAGATCAGGAAGCCTCTGAACAGCGAATAGCTGGAAGCTGGAAGAACACAGAAGGGAAATAATTGTATGTCTYCCRTGGGCATCTCYAATTGGCAACTGTCAGAATAGAACATTGGGCAGGTTCAGAACTGAACCAGTTCTGAGTCTCTTCTRTTCTAAGAGAAAAACAAGAGCATGCAATTGTGCATAACACCAGCTGTACCAGAGAGAGGTGCAGGAGATATTTTTCCATCGGATTTGAATATCTCACTTGTAGAGTGACTCTCARTTATAGTGGGGTAACTTCCAGCTTCCACAGAACTACAGATAGTGGGTGGAGGCAGAGGAAGGATGGTATCAGTGAAAGGGGTGATGTCCTCAATGTCACCCTTTGCCTGCTGTTGAGCTATATGCATGKCTCAGAGGGAGAGAGGCAGGAAGAGGTGTGTATCACTTGATGATTTATTGCRTTAGACAAGAATGATGCAAGGGTTTGTAAGGCTCTCTCAAAAACTATTAGTAGAAACATTTTTTATGTACTTTTTTTATACTCTTATGGTGAGTATTGAACACAGAAATATTAAGTATTTGCTTMTTGGGCAGGAGAGATGAATGAGTGAGGGCCTACAAAGAAAAAGGGAAGGAGTACTATCCTGGTTTAGGGCAAATTTGTGAAGAAACTTCCAAAGGGGTCCCTCTAGAAAGCAGATTCAAGTGGCCCTTCCCCCAGCTGGTTTGGGAAAAGRCTTTCTGGGAGAAAAGTGGAAAAAACCTGTTTATTTAACAAGCAAAGTATTTACAACTATAAAAATGAATAATATTAAACAATAAAACATGTCGCTGTTCTGAAGTGATGGCAAATCAAGAGTCCTTTTTGTGGGGTGTAGCTCGGCTCACTCAGTCTCTGACCAGTCCCTCTGGTGCTGGAATGCAGCRTCCCAGGCCCCAGTGGGCCACAGGTGTGAGCTCCCAGTGTTTTTATGGGTTTTCAGTCCAGAGCGGATTTGAACAGTTCCAAGTAAAAGAAAAGCCACAGTCTGGGGAACTTCTCTGCCTCAGTTAGCTAAAAAAACTAACTAAAAAGCAAAGGAGAGCTCTCTCATGTTGTCTGTCCATGCTGCAGACAATACAATCCCTGAGAAAGAATGTATTTCAGCAAGTGCAGTTTCTGAAAACAAATTATGCGCTTCTTCTCCTCCCCTTTGCTCTTGAAACCAGTCTTAAAGGTGCAGAACTCAATATCCAGCACAAACAGAACAGACCATTGGGGATACAAGCATCATAAAGTCACCCTAGGACAAATGCTGGAAAGGCCAGACCTCAAGGGTAGAATTACATAAAAAGCACCACAGAATTTGTTTTATGTGGTGTAAATGAAATGGATGAATCACACTTGCTGGAACATATTGGTGGTTATGAAGATGTCTCATTATGTTTCCTGAATGTCTCTTCCCCARTTTTTTTGTTGACATTCATTTGCAGGAAAATGTCATGCTGGTTTTTTGGGTGGTACCTTTCTTCTTTGCTTTTTACTAGAAAGTATCATTATACTTTGTTGTAACCTAAAATCAGTGSGGTTGTTACTCAGCAATGGCACAACAAAAGACTGTCAAATTATCTAAGCCTGCTCCACGTGCCCAGTTGTGCTCCATCAAAGTCAGTGACAAAATTCCCATTTGCCACAATGGAAAAGGTGAAGACCAAAATGTACCCTCTTTGTTTGGGAGTAAACTGGAATGAGGTACAGCTTAATTAGGAGCTAGGCACAGCTATGACTGTAGATGAAGAGTGAGCAAACTGGACAAACTTTACCCACAGTGTGTGTTTAGGCTACATAATTGAATGGAAATTGGGTATTGGGCAAATAAGCCAAATCTAAATTTTCCCTTTTCAGAGTGTTGGTTTTGAAGATAAACTGAGTATATTACCTTCTGTTTTTATCAGCAGGGTTGCTTATTAACAGTTTGTTTTTAAAATATCAATTTAGCATTATCAAATAGCTTTGTTCTCCTGTGTGTGGTGATGAGAGGTTTTATATCTCTGATGGTAATGAGAGGTAGAAATTGTATATTTTGAACTYGCATGGATCTGGTTTATTTCAATAGGTACATAAAAAGTTTGTTTAMAGAGTATGTAGCTTGCTAAGAATTTCAGTATTAATTATATGAGTAGCCTTTGTGTGTTAGAATGTGCATTGGTGTCTCTAACCTCCTCCTCCTCACAGCAGGGCTCCTTCATTAGCTGCAATGCCTCCCAAACGTTCCCATCCTAATTCTTTGTTTGGTCTTTATCTCTGACTATTGCTATGCCTTTGTTGTGACTTTGTTTTAACAYGATGGTGGGAAGTGTTGAATAATTGYTTGCATTCAGAGAGCTCTTTGTTCCCTCCTAGGTGTGTGTGCATATGCAGTCAGTGTCTTGAAAGGCTGTCTGAGCAGTGGTATGAAGCCTAAGGACAGCCTGTGTTTGCCCTTTCCTGGAGGTCATATTCAGGAAGCTTAATGGGGCGTTCTGGCTCCATTTGAGCATCACTTCTAATCACCCCAGTCTTCCTGACCTCCAGTMGTGTAGGGTTTGGTGGCCAGCCAGAGGGCTTCTTCACTGGCCACTGGGACTGTGCAAACCATTTCCTCCTCTTCTTTCAGTGGCGAAAGTGGTGCTGGAAAGACGGAGAGCACTAAGCTGATTCTCAAGTTCTTGTCTGCAATGAGCCAACATTCACTGGAGCTGTCCTCCAAGGAGAAGACCTCCTGTGTGGAGCAAGCTATTCTTGAGAGCAGGTATTGGATCTTTCAATACATGGCAATTTTTTTCAGAAGACATTTTTTTCAGAAGCCTTGACGTTGAAATAAGAGCTTGCACTATAATCAAATATGTGTGGGTGTTTACTGAAGAGTAAAATATATACTAGAGAAAGGGAAATACTCCATTAAACAAAATTACCTGGCTGTTCTAGAGAGTTGTGAGCACAGTGATATCTCTTCTTGAAGAAAAAATATGCAGAGTTTCTAAATGGATGAAACTTTAATGGTAGCCTTCCTTTTTGTTTAGGGCTGAATTCAGATAATCAGAGTAAGGGAAATGKGTTATGGGAGGGAGAAACCTTTGGTTCAGTTTATGTAGCCTGAGGATATGGTAGTACAAGATACAGCGTGGTGAGGATAAAATGCTCAAGTGGTAAAAGCATGCTGAGGAAAGGGAGGATAAGGAGAACTGATAAGACAGTAATGATAAGTAAATGCATCAGATAAATTGGACACAATCTATGCAAGCAAAAAAGAGATCATGGTGTTCACATGAAATGACATGGTTCTAAACTATTTAAAAACAAAGGCAATTTGAGATGCTGTTACTTTTGTTTATCTTGCTTCATCTCTGCTGTACRTGCTGTATCTTGATGTAGTTTGKTTTKTTTTTTTTAATTGCCCTAGGACAAGGACTCCTTGTATCTGTCTAGTAATTTTCATGTGCTGAGATTTCTTATTTCTATCATTTGAGTATTGCAGTGAGAGTTGTGTGCATCTTKTGAGCAATTACAAAAGAAGTAGCAAGTAGCAGTCACCACTCTGCWGCTGCAGAGTAGTTCAGTATGATTTATCTTTCTGTTGCATGAATACTTGCATCTTCTGCTAGGAAACTGAGATGCCCATTGCTAAATGGAGAAYAATGCTGGGATGCAGGCTGCTGCTGAGGAGAGTGTCAGAGGGGAGCTTGTCAGAGTGCTGTTCCTTTCACCAGCCCCATGTGAAGCTGTTGGCATGCTGGTCACATGTTAACACTCCTGTCATTCTCTGTTTTCACAGTCCAATTATGGAAGCTTTTGGCAATGCAAAGACTGTTTACAACAACAACTCAAGTCGCTTTGGGAAGTTTATTCAGCTGAACATCTGTCAGAAAGGAAACATTCAGGGAGGAAGAATTATGGATTGTATCCTCATTTGGTGATTTGACTCCTGTTTGTGGGAAGCGCTCATGTACCTCCTTGGTGGAGGACTGAGGGAGAACTGGCTGGCCTTTGTCTGTCTTTTCTCCCCATCCTGAAACACATGCAGTTAAATTGATCTGATGTAGGTGGGAAGGGGAAGCAGCAGCACCAAATTCACACAAGCACACAATGTTTTTGTGGAGGTGTGGGGTGTTTGGGGTGTATTTGGGGCATTTTGTGTTGGTGCCGCCAGCGTGGCATGGCTCGTGTGCATTTCCCATGTAATGAGCTAAAACGGCCTCATGAGTCCTAGGGAATCACTCAAGTTGTCTGCCATTTCCCTCATTACTGTATCCAAAGATAAGCTGCTTACTTCTCTGGAAAAGTAGTTGAAAGAGCAGAGCTGCTCAGTTTCTGCAGTGTGAGTCTGGGTGGGTTAAATCCTCGGATTTGTCCTGCATTTGGCAAAATCAGACTTTGAGCCWGCTCCACCAGAGCACCAGAGGTGTCTGATGAGGAATATTCCAAGGGGATCTTACCTGCTGTTTGAAACATGAACTGCTTTTTCAGTGGGAAAAATGTAATTCTTGAGGTTGTTTCCAAGCTTTAGGGGGAAAAAAAAAAAAAGCAAAGGAAAATAGATGCCATTTAAAATGCAGACTTTGCCAAGTCCAATTTTGATGGAAGATGTTGATACACTGATAATAGAACTGCTACAATATTATCATTGTTACTGTTTTATTTATCTTGGTTTAGGTGTATTGTATGAAACAGGCTTAGCCTGTTGTAAGACCATGGTAGTCTTCCTGTCTCAAACAAAAGAAGGAAGATTATAAAAACTTCTTCATTAATTGATTTTACTTTATTCCTTGACTGAAGCTTTTCTTGCTGGCTCCAGATTTATTGGAAAAAGTAAGTTGATGTTTGCTTTTGCTTAGTTAATTGTGTTTGATTTAATTTTTGTCTGAAACTGTGGATAAAAAATTTGTCTTTAAAAATGATCACTTAAGTGGGAACTATTTTTYACTTTGACAGAATCGTGTAGTAAGACAAAACCCCGGGGAAAGAAATTATCATATATTCTATGCTCTGCTGGCAGGGATAGAAGAGAGAGAGAAAGGTGAGTGGCAAAGCTCAAGTCACATAACTGTACTGGTTTTCTGCTGGCAGTCAGCAGTGGTGACAGCAGTGRAGAATTTAAGTGCAAAAACTCACTAACACAAGCTGAGAAATAGGTTATTTATTCAGCTGGGATTCAGTGAGTGTGAATTTGAGCTCAGCTTGATAAAGGAACCCACTTAGCTGAAGAATGTCACTGAGCTGATGGTAGTTTTTCCTCCCAGCTTCTTCTGTGGCCTTGGGAAAATTWCTTGGGGACAAACATGCCTCATTGTGTTCAAACTGAATATTTTTGCTGGTACTAAATAACTCCACAGCAACAAAGAGAAATAATTCTGGTTGCTCTAATCCTTTCTCATAAAGAATAAATCCACTGAACAAAAGAAATGACATTTGTATATGTRCAAAATTGCCTAAAGTTGTCTCAGCATCTCCCTGTGGGCCTGTTGTCTTTGCATGCTAAAAAGTAGAGTTAACTCTATTATGCAGCTAAATAAATAAAAAAAAAGCCAGCAAAATAACCCCCCATCTGATTTTAATATAAAACCTTGTCCTGTGCATTGTCATAATTTCTGAGCAAATGAATGGTGAACTGTTTAACTCTGGCATAGTAACTTGTGAGGTACTTTTGTTTTGGTATTTCTTTTCACTCACCCTGTTTTCTCTCATCAGATGCTTTTTACTTATCTGTACCTGAGAGCTACCACTACCTGAACCAGTCTGGATGTATAGCAGATAAGACAATCAGTGACAAAGATGCTTTCAAGGAAGTCATTGTAAGTTGGCTTTCTAGTTCTTTTGCTTTAAAAGTGCTGGAAGTTCAGGTGTGTGGGGACCAYTGACAGAGCAGGGCACAAAGCCTTCCTGTGCTTTCCTCCATGTGCAGCTCTGTCATTGAGGCATTAATCTTACAGGGACTTTTACTTTCTCAATGCTTCACTGTCATTTTGAGCATGCCTTTACCTTTCCTTCAGTGTTTCATTTTTACTCTGTTGTTTCAAAGTGTGCTGTAACTTAGCAAAATGCTTATGTTTTGAAATGAAAAGAATATCTGTTGGGAAGTCAGTAAGACTTTTACATGCCTTTGCCTTTCCCCGCATTGTTTTATTTTATATATATATATATATGCCCTATATATATATGCCCAAATCATGTGGCATCTACTGGCTGGAGTCTGCAGTGCAGCACACAGGGAGCAAAGCACCGGTGACTCTTTAAGCTGCAGCTGGGAAATCCATTTGTTGTGTGGAGTAACTTACACAACAGAGTTATGAAAACACAAGCACAGATTAAAAAAATAGGTCCTGATGGAATCTCTCTGAATGATTTTATATCTTACATCCACAACACTTAGTCCATACTGACCACACTAATTGGGYATTGTAGCACTGAGGKGATGTGTGTTAGATTTTATAAAACAGATAAARCATTTGGTTTCATGCCCTTCACCAAACTGTTTTTGCTTAGCTGTGTTAATCTTTTTGCCAAATTGATGAACTAATGTGTAGTGGATGCAGTGGAATTTTTCAGCATAAAAATCCCACATCTTGTATGGCAGAAGGAAGTGTTGGAAATGTTGGTAACTTACCTATATTGTAGTCACATGCTGAAGTTCATTAGCATGGCATTTAATYTGTGCTAATTGTCCCAGGGTAGGCAGACCATGAAATCAGCTGGGCAGGTAATGTTTGCCTGCTGCCTGCAGCATRGGCTGGCTGGGAGCAGGGGCTGCCAGGCTGCATTCCCAGAGCAGGAGAGGGGGCAGAGACCCCCACAGCTCAACCTCACCTGTCTTTTCCTGCTGTAGTCATCTCCTTGTTCCTGCTTTTATTGCAGTCTAAGTCTTGGAAATATTACTTAAGGGAAACTTTTTTTGTTGGAGATGGGGAGAGACAGCACAGTGAATGTGGAGATGAACTCATAGTGCTGCTGCTCTTTTTCTGTGAAAGGTCTTCTTTACAAATTAAACCCTCAGYCATTATCTCTACCCTGCTTTGAATTGGGGGATGAGTCTGAGGCTTTTCAATTTGTAATGGATGAYTTATGAAAGATAAAATGTGTCATCTGTCTAACACCTGCAGGCAGTGACTATAATATGATGAGTSTGACTGTAAGGATACAAAACTGTGATCTGGTCTCAGATGGGCTCATATTGCGCCAAAATTTGGAAAGTTTGATCATTTCAAGAGGCATACAATTACCCCTTCTGTGTCAAAGGAAARCATGTGTTCCTCTTGTTTTAGTGTTTCTTTTAATATTTTACTRATTGCTCTTCTCATTTATGTTGTTGAGCCTTGATTGTTGCTATATTGTTTATTCATAAATCCAACACTATTTATATAGATACCTTTCTTACTCAGTTTTACTGGAAGTTGTCAGACCACATTGGTAAGGTGCATGTTTGGGCACAAAAATGATCAAATCTTACATGMTGCTGTGTTTCCTCCCCCATACCTTGTTACCTATGAGGCCAATAGGCAAATTTTGGTAAAAAACATGCAGGAGGTACTCAATTAATAATTCAAATTAGAATAATTGCATCTGGTGCACGAGTCAGTGAGTCGTTCCAATATTTATACGATTTTAATGATTARTTTGAAAGCAAATTACGACATCATTACAGCATCAAAATGAAATTTCTTAAAAGCRGAGTGATACTACATGTTCCAAGATGTCCCAGTGATGCCTTGGAGTGTATTCAGTCTGGGATGAAGCCCAAAGTTCTCTTTTAGTTCTGACTTGCTTTTCTAAGGCCTCCCATTTTTGAGTYTGTGTGTGTGTTACTGAAGAAGCTCACATGTCATTCCAGACTGCAATGGAAGTGATGGAGTTCAGCAGGGAGGAAGTACGAGAAGTTCTGAGGCTCTTGGCTGGCATTTTGCAYCTGGGAAACATTGAGTTCATCACTGCTGGTGGGGCACAAGTGTCCTTTAAAACAGGTGAGAGGGCYGTGCATCCAAATCTGAATGTTTCTTGGGGTTCTGAAAGCCTTATTAATCGTTATTGTATCTCAACATAGCAAGGACAAGCAATGAAAAGAGTTTTACACTTACTGTTTTACAACATCTGTATATGTTGATTAAAATGTTGTTTTGGGAGGATGGGTTTTGACAGCTAAGGCAAAGTAGTCTGCTGCTGGATGCTAGGTCTTAATATGGGAAGACCTTGGGCACATATTTGTTCCATTACCAGTAATAAAATTCTATTTGAATCTAATTCCTTCTCTGAAGAATTCTCAAGCTGATAAAACATAAGMATTCAAATACTTTTCCTAACTAAGAACTTCACTGAAAGCATCTTCTTTTAGAGCTTTTGATGTTTCAGTTGCCTATCTGAAAGAATATGGTGGTGTGTCTAAAGACTGAGCTGGTGGGCATTTTAAATGTTTGTTTRAATATGGCATTAGAGAGTAGTGTTATGTACTGCTTTATATACCACATTATAGCAAAACTGAAAATTAAAGTATGCATGCCAGAAAAATTTCATTGGTTTATCCTCCTCATCCCAAGCAAAGCAGAAACACATTCATGTGGACAAAGAGTCAGTTACTGTTTGTATCTGGGAAAATATGTTAGGGTAAACAGTAGATTGTTTGACTTCTTGGCATGTAATATTAAAAGGAAAATAAATATTTGTGACTTATTTGTGATGTATTGCTACTGCCAATTTCCTTCAGCTGTACATATTTATGCYTTTTCATGAGCAGTATCCTAGAATTTCTAGTGTGTTTTCATCTCTAATACCTGTCATTTTAGGAGCATCTTAAATGGTGGTGGTAGTACTAGTAATAGTAATGGTAGAACACCAACTTGGTCTCATAGCTTTATACATTTAAGGACATGTTTGTATTTATGTTTCTCTTTTGTCAGCCCTGGGTAGATCTGCTGAGTTACTGGGGTTGGACTCCACACAGCTAACAGAAGCATTGACTCAGAGGTCTATGATACTCAGGGGAGAAGAAATCCTAACACCTCTTAGTATACAACAGGTAAAAGCATCTCAATTTTGATGTGTTTTTAGCATCTTTGAAAGATGTCCTGGTCTTTGAGTCTGGAGAAATCACTGATCACTCAAAAGCAGAAGCATAGCTCATGCATAATCATAAGTACTACATAGTTTTTTTGGGAAGGGTATAATCTCTTTAGATCCCATCCTATTATTCTAGCCAGGGCTTATAGCTTGTCTCCTGTTAGTCTTATGAAGCCTGATTACTTCCCATTTTTTTTAAATTCTAAACATGTAGGCTGATTTTTTTTTTTTGCTCTGGACACTTCTGTCAGGGGGTTGTTTTTTCAAAATTTTCAGGAGAAATATTTTCATAATTTACAAGAAGATAATTAGAAATAGGTATRCATAGCATTATGTTTCCCTCTGGAAAACGGTGAATTAAGGTGTTGTTTCCTCCACACCTGAAGTTTATAACTTCCTAGGGTTTTTTTTAATTCTTTAGCCCTGAAATGTAATTCTAAAGGCACATGGGTGTACAGCTGTTTTAAGTTAAACTGTTAAAGCTCAAATCATGATGCCTTGTAAGTGTTATTAYAATTGCTGCCAAGCTGCATAGGAATAGGAAGCTGCTTGGTTGATACATTGCTTTGTGCTGTGCTAAGGACACTGACCAGCAGAGTCTGGTCACTGCTCAGTCACTGGGTAGTTGATATGTTGTGTATTCCCTCTCTAACACAGGCAATAGACAGCAGAGATTCTATGGCTATGGCACTTTATTCTCAGTGTTTTGCATGGGTCATYAAGAAAATCAATAGCAGAATCAGGAGCAAGGAAGACTTCAAGACTATTGGAATTTTGGACATATTTGGATTTGAAAACTTTGAGGTAGGTTTCAAAAGCTTKTTCAAATGGTTTGTCTCATRTTTATGCTTTATTGCTTTACATGTKTTTGTCATCTTCTCTGGAMCTTTATTTTTAAACATGTCATTGCCTAACCCATTCCCTTCTTTGCRAAGTAAAATACTTGAAGTGTATGCATTTTTGAAAATTYCTTGTCTCTTTAGGTAAACCGTTTCGAGCAGTTCAATATTAACTATGCAAATGAGAAGCTTCARGAGTATTTCAACAAGCACATATTTTCCTTGGAGCAATTGGAATACAGCAGGTAAGAGAGAGGGGAGCTAATTGAAAGAATTTTGACAATATAATGTTCACTTGAAGTCTTAGTTTGCAGCTTCTTTAGCTTCCTTTGAAACGAAGGAGCTGTATATTTTATAAAAACAAGCTGATTTTGCTGTAATTTGCAAGATAAATAAAACAGCTTCTCCTGTTTCTCAACTAAAATAATTTCAATAAAAAGGCCTGCTTTATTTTCCTTAGGGAAGGACTAATTTGGGAGGATATTGACTGGACAGACAATGGAGAGTGCTTGGATCTTATTGAAAAGGTAAGAAAGAATTTTGATACCATTACCTATTTTTAGTTTTTTGTTCTGAGGTCTTTGATGTGTCTTTAAAACATTTGTCAACACAATGAACAAGTGAAGAGAATAGTGGATCTTGCATGTTTAAATAGCAAACTTTTAATTAGATCATTTTCATGTATGGCTGTGTTAAGGGTTATATTGTGACCTCTTTTCCTTGCAGCAACTTTTYTCCATGTGTGAATATACAAAATATACAAAAGCAATATTTGGAGACKATTAAAAAGAATCACTTGCTCCATGCTTGCCATCAGTGAAGGCAGGCTGTGTGAGCTATCTCCATGGCAGCTGTGTGACTGCTGGAGTTCAGGAGCACAGAGGCAGTGGCAGCGGGCAGGGGACCCAGCGGGCAGGACGTGACTGCAGTCAGGGCACTGTGGCTTTTCAGGAGCTGCTCTGAGCTCTTGGCAAGTGCCTTATTAAAATGTGCACCTGGAGAACCAGTGTTTTTCTGAGAGGCTGTATCAACCTGGAGCTTGCTGGACACATTAATTAACTGTGGGGTAGCTTGCTTTGTTTACCACCTCTTCTAGCATAAGAAGCAGGGAACATCAAAGGAAATTCTGCAGAGGCATATGTAAAGCAAAGGGAGGCTGTGCTTCACACAGGGTGAAGTTGAACTGTGCATCTTTTGCTCTGCCCCTGGGCACTGTGGGTGTGAAAAGTTTGCATTGGTTCAACAACTGGGTGGATAATTATATGGAAGAAACTTTTGTGAAAGGCTGTTTTACACAAACTCCTCAGACTCCTGATCACTGGAGATCTTAGAAGCTGAGGGTATATTTTTGGACGATGTCATTGGATAGATCTAAAAACTGCCTGCATCAGGAGAACTGATTCTTCCAGTAGCTTCTTTTTTATTATTTTGCCCACAGATCATATACTCTATGTTTCAAAAGGAGCGATGCCAGAAAGGATTACAGTCACCTTCAAGGGTGGGGTTTTAGTTGTATATGAGTGGTTTTGTACCTCTCTGCACACAGCAACTTCAAGGACTTTGTAATTTTTCCAAACTGGGGACAACAGCTGTGTCCATCCATGTACTAATTTATCTTCTGCCTCTTCTTGCTGTTCTAGAAACTGGGACTGCTGGCACTCATCAACGAGGARAGCCATTTTCCTCAAGCTACTGACTCTACCTTACTGGAGAAGTTGAATGCCCAGCATGCTGTACGTGATGTTTTGCTGATATGTGCTGTGCAAATTATGTAGGATCTCTTTGCTTCAGTAGAATTTAATGGTTCAAACGCATGGGTGCATAGTTCTAGAGGCCTTTTTGGCTGTGATCCTACTTCCATGGCGATCCATATGCTTTACTGTCAAGGCTGAGTTGGTTACTGGAAGAACATATCCTTGTTGCTGTTGACTTAAAGGTTTCTATTGTGGTAAATAAGTCAAATTCTACTCTTAATGAGAGCTCTGTCAACCTGCAGTAGCTCAGATTATTTAGATCTTCAAAGTCCCTCGATGTAATAAAGCTTTCACCTTGATGTAATTTACTGTAAGTTTGCTGTTTCCTCTGTCCAGATTAGTGTTACTTTTATTTGTGATACTGCAATTATTTTGCACAATTTCTGGGATGCAAGCATATCCACCAWTCTTCATAACTGCCAGTTTAAGGCAGCCCTGTCTTTCAAAGTGCCTTTTATAGATGGTTCTGCCAGATGGGCTTTAGGTTTAGTATAACGCCTTTTTATGTGCTATAAATCTGTTATTACTGCATTTGAAGCARCCCAGACTAACAAATCCTATTATCATCCGTTGCTTGTTTGCTTTTGGAGCACTAATCTTCCAGGGAGTTTACTGGAAGACAATGGTCTGTTTAGGTATGGCTTGACAGGATAATGTGACAACCCCCTCCAAATATTTTTCTCTTTTTTTTTTGTTCCTGCCAATTAGAACAATCCTTTTTATGTAAAACCAAGGGTTGCTGTTCACAACTTTGGAGTGAAGCACTACGCTGGGGAGGTAATTTCTTTATTTGCTGAAATTATTCCAAGCAGAACTTTCATTAGCTTAATTTTCCCCCAAGGCTGCTCAAAATTAACTAAAGCACTCTGTTCCCTCAGCACTTTTTACAGCACCACTCTTGTGAGAGGTGCCTGACTGCTTGGCTTGTTGTTTGAACCAGCTCTGTTTCCTTCTAGGTCCAGTATGATGTCAGGGGCATCTTRGAGAAGAACAGAGATACTTTTAGAGATGACCTCCTGAACTTGTTACGTGAAAGCAGGTAAGCTTCTGCAACTTTTGTTAAGGACRTGTTACTAAGGGGTGTTGGATCAACTAATTCTGCCAGGATTGAACACCTAATTCTGCTGGGGTTTGAGTATGCTAGGTGTTGCATAGCAACAGACCTTGACAGACTTGAAATGAGCATAGAATGAAAGAGAGATGAGCATATCTTATCACAGACATGAGCATATCAGTTGCCTCTAAACAGGTCTGACTGTAATCACTTCTCACAAAGTTGGGTTTAYCTACATTCTTACTGTTGTTGCTGTTCAGTCCAGTGGGTTCCTAGAGAACTAACTTGCTGCTCTGCAATGAGTAAGGATGCTGGAAGGTGGTCATGGTTTTTAACTGTTTCAGAGTGCCTCATAGGCAGCGTGCATGTGTGGATTTTTACTTCATGTTTGTATTTCTGCCATTCCCTAATTGGTTGAACACTTGCTGCCAGAAACAGTGCAAACTGCCATAGAGCAATTGCTTCAAGGGGAGAACTTCCATTAAGATTTATCTGACTGAAAGCCTGAGCTTGGAAGCCTTTGGTACCTGTATGTCTCATGTCATTCTGCAGTGTAAGGTCTTAGGGTCCTTATATTGGTACCCTGTGAGCTGTGTCGGTACCACATCCCTTTCTGTAGGTGTTTGGTTGACAGAACACACAGAGGAAGAGCAGAAGAAGAGGGAGCTGAGCCTGGATGTTGTTGTCTCATCTGCTGCCCCCCCCATCCCATCCAGTCATCCTGCCTCACTGTGCCAGTTGCTTGTTTGTAAATCCCTTAAGCCCTTCTGTGCAGGGGAAWCTGTTAATAAAAAATTCCCTCTCAATGTTATTTGTTCTGGATTTATGRCATTTCTGATATAACATCTGTCAATTGAAGTATCTCAGTAAAAAGAATGAGTTAAACTTGGCTGGGCCTGGTTTTGCTTTTGTACCAGCATCTGTGTGGAGCTTGAGTTAAAATGTCTGTGTTTCTGTAGAAGGAGGGGAGTACCCAACTGATAGGGTAGAAAACAGCATACACAGCTGTTATCTGAAAGTGAGGCTTGCRTGAGTGGCTGTTTTGTGTTACATCCCTAACTGAGCTGGAAGTCTTTTTTTTTTTTTTTTTCAGTCTTTGTTCAGGTACGATTCCGGTTGCAGTCAGCTGGAGTTTTGGTTGAGTGAGTGGAGTAAAATGCAGTAAAGCCTCTAGGATTTCACAATTCATTTCCCTAATAATGTGTTTGGAGTGGAGAAGAAAGAACCCCCTTGTTTTGGTTTTTTGTTTGTTTGTTTTGTCTCCCCTGGATAAATTCTGCAAGGGCAAAATCTATTGCTTATTAAAGATTGTAGAGAATATCAATAAGTATGTTTATGATGGAGGAGCTTCTTGCTAAATGCTTTCTTTGCATTCTTCAGTGGTGAACCTTATAGGCTGTTAAAATGCTCTTTAAAAATGCTGTTTTCCTTTTCCATTTCAGTCTTGATTTCATCTATGATCTATTTGAACACGTTTCAAGTCGCAACAATCAGGACACTCTTAAATGTGGAAGCAAGCACCGAAAGCCCACTGTCAGTCTCCAGTTCAAGGTTAGTTAATATGTTGTCTCTRCTCTCTAGCTAATCAGTGATAGACAGACCCTGGTCAGTAAACAACAGGTGCAGATTGAAAAAGGCAAAACTTGAGCATGGAAACATTGCTGTCTCTTCTATGACRCTGCCCTTGCTGATTAACTGATTGACTGTCCTGGCTAGCTTCAAGTAGACACTRACCTTTCCATCACACCATTCCCACAAAACTCCTGTTGCATTCCCCACTTGCCTATTTGTTATTTTAAAGCTCATCTGTGAAGTTTGTCTCTCATGTCCTGGTTTGTCTTTATAATCTAAATCCAGCCACAGAATCCCACAAAGCCTTACAGCAGTGCCTGTACGCTAAGAAAAATAAGTGCTGATTAAATACCTCATTAAGGTGTTGCCTTGCTTTAACTTAAAGTTTGGAAGGCATTTTTGTTAAACACCTTTTTATGAGGCTTTATAGCCTCTCATCAAAAATGGCACTGAATTGAAATCTCGCATAAAGTCTATCTGCAAATTATTTAAAAGGGAAAGATTGGCAAGAAACATCTCCTAAATTGCATGAGTGCAAGTCTGGATTAGTTGCCTTTCATTTTGTTTGAATTAATAAACATTTGCAGAGTTCATTCACTTTTTTWAAAAAAGAGCAGACTAGAACTGCTTAAGGGCAGATTTTATCCTAATAGACTATGGCTAAGTGTTGGACAGAATAGCAAGGAGTGTATGCTGGGGCACACACAATGTCTTATTAAAAAACACTGATGTTGTATTTTCGGGACAGCTTGCTTTGTGCTTCTGAGATAACTCMTCTCAGAAGTATCCATTTCTTGTCATGAGATTGTTATTTGCTGGTTCTCTTCTCTCACCAGAAGGTGCTGTTTCCACCTGATCAAATGTATATGTGCAGAGKAGACCTTTAAGATGTTAACCTTACAAAAACAGACCATATTTTTTCACCCATTTAGCAAGGTAGAACAATGTGTAGTATTCTTTCTGTTCTCTGTCAGGGGCCCTGGAAAGCATAAGGGTGATAAAACATGAAATCAAAACATTATTGCCTCTTATCTAATGCTGCAGTAACTGGCCATTAACCAGCTGGGCTGCTTTACAAGAGGCTGACCTTCACATCATGCCTTCCCCAGAGAATTAGGTTGGGTCTTTTTTACATGTTTTAAAGCCTTACAGGGACTAGTCCATCTTATTTCAACTGAAGATAAGCACTTTGCCTTCACAGTTTTATTCTCATGATTAATTGGTTGACTCTTTTCATTTGATGACCTGCCCAATGCAGGCCTGGGGGTGCAGGCAGAATAGCAGAGTTTAGATACCATCTGTTTCAGCCTGTTGATTRCAGCAGGGCAAGCTCCAGATTAGCTCATCACCTGACAGTGACTTAGAGGCTTGCAGCACTGTGCAGAATCTGGCTGGATGTGCCACAGGTGAAAGTGAAAACAGTTTAAATAATTTTTGTTTAGACTGACYGACTTCTCCAATCTCTAAGTGGGAGCCTGGATGAGAGAATTGTCCACAGATGTAATGTTCACACAGGTTCAATATGAATGAAGCCTTTACTTTTAAAAGCTGCAAATACTTGTCTTTACACAAAGATTTTCATCTTTGTATGTTCTGTGTAATATTTGCTGCCCAGCTCCCTGGTCCATAGTCTGGCAAAGGCAAGCAAACTGAGAACTACCATTTATGTTCGCTGTTTGCTCACTTTGCCCTGCATCAGCTCCTGTGCACAGCCATAACTCTGCCTGCTGCCTTTATCACTGCAGGTTCAATCACCAAGTAAGTGCTTGATCTGCAGTTTAAAGCAAGAATTTGTTATAACAGACTGACATTGACAGTTTTGCTCCAAGATATATGGCAGGACACACAGTGTTGCTCCTTTAAATTTGCACTTTCTGCCTCCTTGGCAGCCTGCTCTGTGTTCTCTCTGCTGCCTGGCACAAAGGGCCACCTTTGAGGGGTGTAACTTCACCATTGCTAACTTTGTGGGCTCTTCAGAGCCTGAGCTCCTCTCCTGTGCAGTCATTTGTATCTCTGCAAAGTAAATGCAAGACTTCAGTTTAAAAAGGTTCATCATAGTTAATGATACAGAATGAGGCAAGTTGGAATAAGATACGGAATGATGGCTCGGGCGGGAAAGGGGTGGATGTGTAATTAAAGTAATAATCATAAAAGGACTGAGGGATTTTGTGATTTTTATCTCCAGGCTGACGTTCAGACAACTGATAGTCTAATGTGCATTGGATCATTCAGAGTTCTAAGGCTAGGAAAAAATCTGTTTTCTTCAGGGAAGATGGAAAATGAGTGGGTTTGGGGTGGTTGAAATGAAAAGGGGRAATCTGAGTTGGTGGATTTTGCCATAGACCCACTCCAGTTTAGCTGTTTGAGAATGTGGATCCTAAGTCTTAAGCAGTTGTTTGAAAGATGCATGAAACAACAATTTGGTGTTTCCTTATGAACAGTTTTCTTCATATGAAATTGTGAATTTTGTTCATTGCAAAACCTCAATGCCAGTTTTGATCAGAAGAGCCAGTGGAAAAAGCGAACATCCTCGTGTTGACCCTGTCTGTTGGGAAGCAGGAGCTTCCACRGAGCAGTAACTTCTGGTGTGCACCACTAGGTGTTGCAGTTAGATGCTGTCTGCAGTGCTGAGCTGCAGGAGCTCTTGTCTGGGGTTATGTTGCTTGTACAAAAATCCAGCTTGTGAAACACTCTTCTCTCTACCTGTGTTTCAGGAATCACTTCATTCTTTAATGGCAACTCTGAGTTCTTCAAACCCTTTCTTTGTTCGGTGCATCAAACCCAACGTGCAGAAGGTAAGATTTTAAATGGTGTCCATCTTTTCTGTACATCTCAGGCCTGATCTTTTGCTGCCTGTCTGGTTATTTACCACTGTGTGAAGCAGAGGGTAGCATTCTTCACTGATTTTGTAGAAGGCTGTTCAAGAGCACTGGGAAGAGCTTTTTTTTTTTTTAACCTCTAAGGAAGGTTATAAACAGAAGGTAGAAGGCTACACTTCTTGTGTGACAACTCTGTGAGAGCCTTTTTAGGGAGAAAATATCAAAATTGCAAAGTTTGTTCTAAGTCACTAGAGGCAGTGATTCAGATGTGTATAGAAAAATTGGTGTGAATGACTCTGTTGTCAGACTCCTTAGTCTTTCAATGTATGAAGATACTTAGAATTGTACATGCTGGATGTTTTGTTCTGTTTCAGAATTTTGTTCTTAAAACAGGCTTGGAGACTGAGGCTTACCAAATCAATTTGTCTTTTGAGTTACAGATAGTGTAAGGCAGTGTCAAGATTTGCCTAAATATGTTGGAGGGCTCTCTAGAAATGAAGTGGTAATGGTACAGGAGTCATTGAAATTAATATTGTTACCTGATTCTGATATCCTGGGGTTTTGCACATCTGATTTGGGCACAATAGACTGTTATTCAGGCATGGTCTGCTTTTGTCAAAAATACAACTGGCAGAGGTGCTAGTGAATCTGATTTATGGTTTTCACATGGCAGCTCAGAGACTGGTGACATTACTATAAATCCATATTTACATGTTCCATTTTTCTGGGTTGTCTAGTTAATCAGGCTACTAACAAAACAAATGTCTGGRTTTCATTGTAGGTTTTAGTGCTTCCTGGACAGTGCATCCTTGACTTTACATGTTTTCAGCTGCTGACTGTTAACTCTGCTTTTGTGTTGCTATTTGTGATGTGCCAAATAACATGTAGATTTTGGGTGCCTTAGCAAGAGGGAGCAGCCTGGAAGCAAATAAAAACAACTTTCTGTGTCTTGAGGTGTTTGGTGCCCTGAGGTGTGAAGCCACCAGGCAGCTGAATCCATATGGATGACAGAGTCCTAGGATTTGTGAACCTGTGTGTTTAGCAAAGTCCCTGATCACAGAAGGAAGGCARTTTTGAAAAGCTTGTTTGCTTCCCTGTCCTGTTTCTGTCTGGAAGCCCCATGACCCTTATRTAAGGATTTTGGTAACAAACTCACAGGTTTTCCTCATCTGTCCTTTCACACCTGACTAATAAGGCTCATCTCCACAGYAGCAAAGTTACGAGGATTTGCTGTGATTGATGTAAGAACCAGGCACTAGTTGTATTTCCATAGCAAGGAAAACACCAAGTTCCCATTCCTACATTCCTGTTCTTCCAGTCTTTTCCCATTAAATGCTTCATCCCTGACAAATTTGGCATRTGTTACTGTATCTGCACATATATTTTACTGTCACTAAAGTTTTCACAGGATTAGCAGCTGTGCAAGGAGAAGAAGCTTTAGTCAGTCTCTGGGAACCACCTCTAACTGCAGGAGTCAATGTAGGAACAGATTAGGAAATTTCTGCAGGCAATCCATTTCAGTGCACACGCAAAATCTCACTGAAATCCTGTGCAAAGATGGTTGTGTTTGTTTTCCATTTGCCTTTATTTGATTGCAAATTTAACTTGAATCGATGGCTTTACTAACTAAGGAATACTGTTTGAAGAACAAGAGTCAGGCGTCACAGAGCTGCTAGATTGTAGCTGACWCAGTAGAAGACTTGGCTGAAAATGAAAAGGAAAGCCATATATAATGCTTGTCCATGGCATTCTTCATTCAAGGAAATGTTACCAAGATGCACCTTTGGGATTCACTGTTGGAAGTTTTGCCTGTTGTACACTGCTCTCTGTCCYTCACTCCACATTGAAGAGACACAGTGATTTGTAGTGCTGGCCTTGTGACATTGTTGGTGTCTCTCCTTCTGCAGCAGTGCAGRTGCTGGAGCAGGCACAAAAAAAAGCATTTAGCTGCTGTGTACMTGGCTGGATTCTGTAGGTGCACATCCCATTGAGCAGTTTGTAGYTTATCCTCTTATTCAACATGGTGCTTCTTTTGAGTTAGACAGAGGGAAATAAAATGACTCACAGCTGTGAGCCAGCATGGCTCAGAGACACAGGATCTGTGCATGGACCACCAGGGATCATGACACATATGACTGACTCACTGTGCAGGGCTGGTTAGAAAAAAAAAACTGCTGGAAAGATTCAGCTGAGCTACTGAAGTGGAGTAAGCTTGGATCAAAAGAAGGTAAAGGTCTTCACTGAGCATTTTCCTCTGTGTTTTCCATCTGCAGTCATGGTGATATGGAATGATAAATGTCACTCTGAAGGTACTTGAACAGTGCTTGCCAAATACCTAAGTATGTGGAAGAAAGGGGTGTTTTGCTGCTTTTTTGAAATACACAGTGTTGAAGGAGAGCTGGACCAGAGAGATTAGTTAAGAAGAGAGCTGAAGTTGTGTTACTGGGAGCAAAGCCTCTCCATSTACTTGTTCCTCTCTGGACTGGGTACAAATAGGGGACACACCTATTGGTGAACATCCYTTGTAACTGGGGAGGAGGAGCAGGGGAAGCTCAAGAAGTGTGTTTGAATTCTGTAGGTGAATGAAGTTAAGCAAATAGAAGTCAAAAGCCTTTGAAAAGCAGAATAGYAGTATAGCAAACTACTTTCTCTGCTGCTCTAGATATTGAAGCCTATTCATGTTGGTAGCAGATGTGATAATTTACAGTAATTATTTAATTGTTTTAATTTTTCAAAAGTTCAGTTTTTAAATATGTTGCAGTGGCAAGCAAAAACAATTCAGCATAAGCAGCAAACCACTTGGACATTTGCATATGAAAGCAGGTTCCACACTCATTAGTGCAATTTCTAAGGGGAGCACATGGAGTACGTGACCTTTTGTCACAAGACATTTCAGCTTGCAGGCCTCAGACAGAAGGACAGAGGACCCATTAATCTTTGGGAGACCCCAGAACAATCAGTGTATCTGTTTTCACAATTTCAAATCTGTTCTGAACTATCCATAACATGGAAACTTTTCCACTTGGTATGCTTAATGAGTGTTTTCTGCTAATGAAGTGTCTTTCTCCTCCGCTCCCCTTATCTTCACTGCAGCTGGCAGAACTATGTATCATTTCATCCCTTTGAACTTTAGYACATCTTTCTCTGTTTCTTGGTTTCATGTTTCTTTTTCTGTCTCCTGTTCTATTTAATGATTCCTTCCTGCAACCTTGCCTTTTCTGATCTCTGCCTTTTCTTTGTATGCCTTAAATTAAAAAAAAAAACGCCACCACAAAAAAACCCCAACAACAAAACAAACCAACAACAAAAAAAAGACTGTCTTTTAAAAAGAAGCTACAGCCATTGCTACAATCAAGAGCTGAATGTTTCTTCCAGCTTGCTGCTATTAATAAAGTTGCTAAGCCTTGGTGCTATTCAGGAGACAGATGAGAGTAAATTTAAGATCTCAACTTCCTATTCAAGATGTTTCAGAGGCAGATTTTGTGTTGCATAGAAGCAGATAGCTTTGGGAGCTTGGCTCAAGGGTTTTTTCAGGTTCTCTTTTCCATTTAGGCTRTTTCTTGAAAATGTATTGGCATAATCTCCAGTGGCACAGTGATCACAGTGAGTGGTCCCACTTCCAGCGTCTGCAAGGCCTCAGCTGTGCTAGTCTCTCAAAACTTTAGTTATTACAGCTTATTTTTATAATCCCCTGTTCTTGAGACTTCAGCAGGCTGTGGCTGTTCTCTTCTGCACGTAAATAGGTGCATGTACTTCTCTTTCATTACAGATCTAAGGCCAATTTGGTTCTGATAGACAAAATCCTGGCTTAATTATAGTTCACACGAAGCATTTGATGTAGACAAAAATTTCACGTTTTAAATTGTTTTTATTGTGTTGGTGTGTGCCACTAAGCAAGGGTATTGCAGGGTCTCTACTCCTGTCCCTGTCTGCTCATTTATTGTGTCTCTCATTCTTCTGTTGTAGTGAGGATCTTGTCACTGTCAAGATAAAAGCCACCTTCTCTCAGACCTTGTGATCTCTAAAGGGACAATTCTGTTTCTCTTCATGTTTTTACATTAACAAATYTTTTTAATCTTAAAATTTAATTAGGTCAGGTAAATAAGTGAGACAAAATCAAACCTGTCTTGTAAACCTACTGCAGGGTAGGGGGCTACAGGGAGCAACAGGGAAAATGAAACTGGTATTACCTTAGCAGTTCAAAGGAGGACTGCTAGAGAAAAGTCTGTAATAAATCCTGTGAGAGCTGCTGCTTRGAGTCCTATCATTTGCCATATACATTCTGGGAAAATTAGTATCAAGGCAACCGAGATTGTTAACATTGCTTCTGGGGACAGAGCCATTTGAAGGGATCAAGGTATGGCTGCTGGCACCTGCAGTGTATTTATTTTGAGGCATAGGTCATTAATGACCATGAGACACCCTGGAATAGCAAGCAGTTTGTCCTCTAATATGATATAAGATACAAACCCATTTTGCTTGGCGCCTGAATTGAAGTCGTGTTCCTAAAATAGCTCTGAATCATTACAAATGTAAGTATAGYGTGATACCAGCCTAAACACCAGGTAGGAGTGCAGCTCAGGAATGCAGTGCAAAGGAAAAGTGATAGCAGAGCTTGACCCCATCTGCAAGGGTGATTGTGTGCAGGGTGTGGAGCAGGTACAAGTGCAGGGAACGCAGTAGGTGAGCTGGTTGTCAAGCTGGAATTGCAGTATTGTCATATTGAGACTTGACTGCATGAATTACTGAATTTGCCTTCTAGGGAGATTTTTTTTTTTTTGGTAGAAATATGGATAAGAAGAGTGCAAATCTAATGGTACTGCATTGGCAAGAGCACTGACAGAAAACCTTGAAAGATTCAGGGAGAGAAACTCTGAACTTCAAGGGTATTCTACTATACCTGAAGCACAGGATTGCTAAAAATCTGGATAACTTTACTTTCAGAAGTATTTATTTTAAAAAATTACCCTTAAAAAGGTGGTCTAGTCCCAAACTTCTATGCMCATCCTACTGGAGTTGTTTACCAAGCATTGGCCTTATACAGTAACATTCAGCACACTCTGGGTCTCCTTGCAGGGGAGCAGATGCCTTTGTGTGTTTTTAAAGATGCTGAGCCCAGCAGTTAAAAGCCAGAAAGTGTTAGKCCCTAAATGGAGGTGTCTCTATGGTTTAGTCAGTTGCCAAACCCTGGGGTAGCTCTTCTGCAGCAAAGCTGCASTGGTGTCTGGTTCTGGGAGCTAGCAGATCACAGAGTAAATTAGACTTGCTGTCCATAAGGAAAAGGTAATAGCTGGTCTGATCACGTTAATAGTTACTCTGTCATACTTTAAAAGTAGAGSAAATAAATAATATAGCCCAGGTGAAGCTGCTGGGTGTGTGTGGGGCTATCTGTAGAAAGTTATGGTCTAGCAGTATTCATTTACAGCTGTRTAAGCAACTCYTGTATTAGAGATCCTTATTGCCTTTTTAAAAATCTCTCTTTAATCTCAGTTCTCAATAAATATTTGCTTTAAGAAGGCTTTTTGGCTGCCAATTACTGCTGTCATTGCTTCTGGAGGCAGCAGAGCCACAGGCTCTGAGCACAGATTGCTCTTGCTCAGGCAGCTTGGGTCAGACTTGGGGAGCTGCTGCTCAGGCTCATCATTTGGGAGGAGAGCAACCATTTCTTAAAAACAGCATGGTGGCCTGATCTCGCAGGTCAGCAAGTGCATGGGGCCAATTGCAAACTATTTATCCTCCTTACCCTTTAACTACTTCATAAGACTTATTATTCATGACCAGGAAGGCACAGTCAGAGGTGTGGTGGTGTGCCTGGCCAACACCACTTAATTCAGCTATCTGGATCTCATCACCTTGGGTTTTACAGAATTACGTAGCTTCAAATCAAGAATTGTGGAGTATGTCCCAGCTGCATCATTTTCTGACASATCACTTGAGTAATTAGGTCAGGCACTAGAAGACTGGTTCCTTAGGTAAAAGTGATAAGGAGAGTGGGTGTGAGGAAAGCAATCGCTCCTGCTCGCAGAGTGCTGGCAGTAATGTTACRTGTGCATCTGAATCCCTGTCTGAAAGAACAAGGTGTTTCATGCTACATGTAAGCCATGCCTCTCTTCAGTGTCCCCTCTGAAAGATCACTCCCATCACTGCTGTGGTGCAGCCTCTTGGTTGTGCTGCCTGAGAGCCACTGGGTTGTCCCTTTGTCCCCATGTCAGAGTGTCCCTGCTTGCTGGGCTGAAGTAGGTCATTCCACTCTSCAGGCACTCACCCCAGCATGTTCTTCTTCATCAAGGTTTGTTCTTTGCTGAGCAGGGCTGACGAGGCATTCCTTTGGTGAGTGTATTAGGGTTTGTCTTTCAGTGGCCGTGGTTAAGGAGTTTCAAATTGGGCTGTCTAAGGCTGGGGACAGAGTGCTGAGATGGGATGCTGCAGGCGAGGGAGCAGACACTGCTGCAAAGGTTGCACCCAACTCCAGGCAGAGCAGGCAAACAAGAGTTCTGCATGTTTGGCAGCACGTACCATTTGGTAGGACTCTGTCCACAAGTGGCAGGAGCAATTCCTGGATCTTGGGTAGTAACTGTGGCAGTGTGTAAGCAGGATGGAGGGGACACATGGGGAGCAATTGCTGCTTTGGGAGGGACCTGGATGGGGGTGGCCCAGATGGCAAAGTACCAGAACAATTCTGTGGAAATATCAAATGYCCAGGGATGGGATATTTTTAATGTTCAATGTTTGCTGTGTAGTTCAGTGTAATATCTAGAGGTGAGAAAGATTTTGACTGCTTCAGCAATTGATCTRTCAGCAGCAGAGGATCTTTCTGCCTACAGCTGACTTCAGGCACTACAATAATYCTTGCATGTTGTGTCACCTGATGGATTTTTTTTGTGGCTTACGAATTCCTGTATATGTGGCATGGATAGGCAATTGTGGAACTGCAACTACTGAACCTAAGCCTRAAGTATTTGCTTTTTATAAATACCAGCAGAGAACTTGGCTTTTYATCCTTCTTGTGCTCTCTACCAAGCATTTGAATTGCAAACATTGTCATGCAAATGTATGCGTTGAAAAACTKCGTACTGCATCAAGCTCTGGAAGTTTTCTTCTTTAACTACTACAAAAAAACACGTCCCCCCATCTCTAAATGGCAATTTACATTTAAATCCTGTTTGCTGTGTTCTCATGGTAACTACTCCAAGGGAACATGCACAGTCCATGATAAATAGACATCCCTAGAGCTCCAAAAGCATTGCTGGRGTACAGAGCATTGTTCTTTAGCAAAAACTTTAAAGTTCACAAGTCTCTTCCTTGCTAAAGCTGTGTCTTAGGGCATATTCTGCATTTTTTCTCTYAAGGTTTAGGAATTTGTTGGCTGTGAAATGTATTTACATTCTTGCTACCTATAAGTTGAGATTAGCCCTCATGTCCTGTTAGTCAGGAATATCTTCAGTGATTGCTGTAGAGCCAGCCCTTGCTAGGCTTGACTTCCTTTGAGTAGCAGCAGGAATGAATTAAGCAAGTACAGCCAAAGATATCACATGAAAGACTTGAAATACCAGTGAGCTGAAGAAAGCTCTGTTCTGTGTGTGTCTGTGTGTGTGTGTGTGTGTGCATAGCTGCAGCTGCTAAAGATTCAGTTTTTCACGATGGACGAACGCTGAAGGGGGAAAACATCTTAAAAGGTAAGGGGTTTAATTCATGAAGGATTTAAAATTATTTTAATCTTGCATGCTTGAAGCTGCAGTGGACTTGTAGAAAAAGCATATTAAGTGCCTGGAGTTTGCCTGAGCAAGCTGTACTTGAAACGTTTCTGCGCTTGTATTTTCTTTTTAAGAGGGTAAAGGCACACAGAATCATGTTTAAGAAAAAAGAACTAAATTTACTGGTCTAATCATATTTTCGAACGCCAGGAGAGCTTTGCTGCCAAGCAGTCTCCTTTAATAAATCACACTTTGTTTGAAAGTTAAAGGGGTGATTGTTTGCAGAGCTGGGAAAAAGCCGACAGAAGCAGAGCTGTGTGTGCAGAGGGGGGAAGACCTGTGTTGTAGTGATGGGCTGCTTTCTGGAGAAGGATCTTTTCTGTTGTCAGTCTATAGTGTAGATTCAGGAAAACCAGCTTTATAAAGTTAAGGATTATAGTATTCCTGACRTTTATTAAGGCATAAGCCACATATTTTTGCTTTGATTGCATGATAAAGTAATAGTAGGGACGAGTGTATTTGAGGTGAGGGGAGTCAAGCAAGGTATCTTCAGAACCCAGCAGTCTAAATTAAATTTGTAGTTTTACTGGAGGAACTTTGATGGGGCACACTTGAAAYTTGGTAAGTTTTTGCCATAGAAATACAGGAAATGGAACATGCCTGGGAAAAAAAAATTACTGCAGTAGTAATGGAAAGGACAGCATAGCAGCTGGTATATTTTGACTTTCTTTACTGTGTCAGCTCTCCCTTCTACTCCCAGTGAAATAACCCTCTAACATAGCAGGTAAAAAAATTAATGCAGGTAAAAAAATTAAAAGTTCCTCACTGGTTGCCTTTGCTTCTGGGATCTGCACTTTGTGCCTTGCTTTCCCACTTAAAGTGCTTGTCTCTGCAAACATTAGAATTCAGCCACRGGGTAGAAAATTAGGATAAAATTGCTTGAGAGAACCTGTTATGAARGGATTTGGTTTGATCCTGCATCATTGAAGTCTATGGGAGTTTTATTCTGGTCTCAAGAAGTACAGCCCTAGATTTGCCTTGCAAATCTAGATGGAGGGTATATGATCTGATAAAGTGCCTTTGGGACCAGGAAACAGTGTTGCCATAACTTGTAGTTGTTCTCTCTCACTGATGTTCAAATATGTCCTTTTAAACCCCAAGTGGTAGCAGTGCTGGTAGGTCAAAATGTAGCTGGTTTTGTTGTATGCACATTGATGATATGCATTCAATATTTCTTTTGCTAAATCTTCTTAGTTTCAAAAAGGATAAGATTTATTTTGTTTCTCATTTGTTGGCTTAGTCAAAAAAATGTATTTACAACCTGTAACATCAGTGAAAGCTTAACAACAGTGGTTATAACTTAAACAGATTACTGAAAGTTAGAGTGCTGTCCCAGCTATTCACAGATCTTTGTCAAAGCTACCCTCAGAATRCAAAATCTGTGTGAAGAGCAGAAGTTAATGTTGTTTAAGAGTAGAACTTGGATCAGTTAGTAAACTTTTTTCTCTTTGTATCTATCTGTTTATGTACATACATATATATGAGTTTTCTTGATTTAGACAAAGGATGCAGCAAAGACTTCAGTGGGAAACCTCACTATGATGCATTTGTAAGGACAAAGTACACTTCAGAACTTCTGGTGCCACCTCATCAGATSAAACATTAAATACAAAATGCTTACTGAAAGCACATCAAAGCATTTTATCTKTGTTGCCTTACACTCAGAATTTACCATTTCTGGTGGGTTTAGGYAGTTTATACACCTCAGTAGCAAGGCAGGTCCATTCCTAACACTGTCATTAGAAGTCAGGTTGTGGTTTCAGTTGTATGAAGTGGAATGTAGTAGCTGTAAAGTCTGTGTTTGAGGACATCATCAGAGCTGCAAGGGTGGCCAGTCTAACCTACAGGRAGTTTTTGGCTGACACATGATGAGGTTTGAGGTTGCTCTCATTGGTTTGTCTCCTCTCCACATTCCTGATGTGTATTCCCTGTTCAGGCAACAGGAAGCAGAGAAGCTGATGCTGCTTACAGGAGCTTTGCTGGGGAGGTGATAGTAGCACTGTACCTCAGGCTTTGTGGGTAGTTTTTGTTTTGTTGCTTGGTCCCAAACACCAGGCAGGTGTGCTCACTTCAGGTTTGTGAAGTTGCTGGTTGCCAAGAAGCCCATTGCACTGTGTAAATAATTTGGGACAGTGGCAAGSTTTTTGTTTTGGCAGCCACCTTGGATTGTGGCACACACCTGTGAGCATTATACAGTATCTAGTGTAGAGCTACACCACTACAGGCAAGTTTGTCACCAAACTCATAGTGCTATGTTCTACTTCCATGTTTACATCAATCATGACATTTTTGACACTCACTCTCTGTAGATACAGAAATCTCCTAAGTATGTGGCAAGTGCGTGCTTTGGAGGGTTCTCCAGACCTTTATTAGTGAAGCAGAGATAATGTAGATGGGTTGAGAGAAGACATCCACTTTCAGGAAGGCACATTAATGCCAAATCATCTGTGATACTGGCTTTCTCAAATGAACAGCTGCTCCAGATTCAGCATGATGAAGATGAGTATGTCCATCTGCAGCTTGCCAAACACACCATTTGTGCATACTTCATACTTAGCCAAAAAGAAACAGTGACCAGCCTCATCAATTAAAAAGTAGTATTTCAGAGGGAGAAATTATTATTTTTATTAGAAGTGGTGTAGCACTTAAWTTAGCTTCCAGGAAGTTTTTTATGTAGGCAAACAATTCACACGTTAAACAAAATTGCGTTTAGGAAAGCTGATTTTATCTCAAGTTTCCCCTTCTGAGTCAAACATTAAGGGTTGTGTTGGGTTGTATACTTAAGCCAGAAGAGGAATTTCTCAAGGAAGAAATGGCTGTTCAGCCATCTAAAATTTCCCTGTGACCCCTGGCATGCACATCACACATCTCAAATCAGCCTGGTTCTTACAGGACATGTGCATCTCATTGGCCTCAATGAGCTCTAAGCGCACATGCAAATGCATTGCTTAAGTTATTACTGGTTTGATGCTGCTTTGGCCAGCAGGTAACAGCAGCTGGAGCCACAATACCTCTTGTCACACAGCTGTGAAGAGGAGGGACATTTGTGCAGGTCCCTTACAGTGCATGCCCAGCCTAAAGTCACAAATCATCTGTGCAGAGAAGACAAAACTTGTTGTATCCATTACTTCCAGTTGTGTGTGTTCCATGCAGCTGGTTCTCTCAGCTGGAGAAAGAGTGCTGGCGAAAGGCAGCAGTGAAAATGCACTGAACCAGTCATGGAGTCTCAACAGTATGTTCTYACCATGGTCAGGAAATATGGAAGAGGGATAGAAAAACATCCACTTCTAGGACAAAAAGAGGCATATTCTCTTTTGAATATGACACAACAGATTGTAGGGCCATAAGTAAGAGCAGGAGTTTTCTCCACAAAGTTGGTAGTCAATCAAATGTGTGGTCTATGTAGCTAAGGGAAGATGGAACTAACCCTTACTGAAACAAAGGGCTGTTCCATGGCTGAGAATTCTGCAAGCTTGGAGGAGATGAGCAGTGGCATCACGATTAAGTCACTCAGAAGGCAGTTGAATGTTAAATTAGTTAGACCCTGATGTACTGATACCATTTATTATAATTCTTTCTTTCTCYTGCTCTTTAGATATGTATGTGTAGATAAACCAGTTAATAGTTACTTTGATAACCATATTGATGTTAAGGAGGTTTATTGCCATTCATTTTGGATAACCCTGCACCATGCTAATAAAGCAAAGTGATTTTACTCTATAGTTGACTCTTACTTCACAGCTGTATAGGAATTGGAACAAAAAAGTCATATTAACACTTGTCAATGCATAACCTGTTGCAATGAGGTTACAGTGGTGGGGTTTTTTACTCTACTGAATGCAATTAGTATCAATGCAGAAGACACAGGAGCTTCCTGCTGTTCTGGCACAAGGTGTTGTTGACTYACCTGTGTGTGGCCTCTGTGGCAGCAGGGAGAGCTGTGATTCAGGCAGCTCCTCCACCTCATGTTTATATAAAAAATGAAGAAATCAGTAAAGGGGATTTTTGTTTGACTTACACTGGAAATTTCAGAATTGTCAGAAATAGCTAATTTGATTTTGATGTAGTTCTCAGAAACATCAAAGAACTGAAGGAGGAGACTCTAACTGTTAGTGGGAGGATGGGATAGGACTGTTGTGCTATAACAAAGCTGTCCAAGGAGAACATATTTATTGTTTTTTTCTGTGAAAGTAATGTACACAACTGCCTTCTTTTTCTGCCCCTGCCCTGCAAACACACATTTCACYAGTCTTGTCTCTTGTCTAGTCAGTTGCAGATCTGCAAAGCAAATCCTGAGTAAATAATGTAAAAATGTATAGCAAAACGAGAACAGCAGCTCAGAGGACCAAATGCTAAGAAAAATGCCAAAATTAGACTGACAGGTTCTGAGATGTAGAGTTCTAAGATGTGGTAGTAATTAACACACCAGTTACATGGGATTGAGCTGGGCTGTTCATGTGGGCCATCACACAGTTCTTGCTGTCAGCTAGACAGACATCTGTGCTGGTTACAGGGATCTCCATCACCTCTGTGAACTTGAATTTCCCCTCTCTAGACTTAAAAATGGTCTTGAATGCAGTGTTACAGGGCTCCTGATACTTAAAGGAGATCTCCAGACCACACACTGCAAGTCTGGTGGAGCCCAGCTCTGGAGCAGCCCCCCTGTACCCTGGGCTCCCTCAGGTTGAAGGGAGCCTTTGGAAATGATGCAGATCAGCCAGAGCYACGTGCAGCCCACTGGGGCAGTTTTGGTGCAGACAGAGCTGTGTGCTGGGCACTGTGGCAGGGGCAGCACAGGGAGGTGGGAGGCAGGGATGCTCTGGGAGCACTGGGTAGCAGAGCCCAGAGGCAGCTGTGAATGGAGCCCTGTGCTACTGTGGGTGGGAATAATCTGCCCTTTCAGTGCTGCCCGACCTCGGGTGTCCTAGCAACACGAAGCTGCTCGGCTGAATATTCCGTGGCACTCCTCATTTGCACATGTCTGATACTGGCTGTGATTTAAGCCTGGCTGAGTTCCCATTATGGCTTTCGAACAACAGGCTCAGTACAGGAAGGAGAGGAGAAAGGGCTACTTAGGAGGAAATTTTATAAAACCACATATTTTTTTCGGCAGAGGAATGGCTCTGGAACATTTCCTTGCTTGAGAAAGCACAGAGCAGCAAGTCTGAGCATTACGTCAGCCTTGTGCTTTGTAGGCATCCTATATGGAGAGAWTGAGCTGTGTGCAGGGGCAAAATGCATTTGGAGAAACTGCTGGGGGCCTCAGTATTGAAAAGAGGGCGTGATCGAGTGCTGACTTTTTAATGTTTCTTGAATTTGATTTTAGTTTTTTTAGCTATGAAATTGCTGGCCCTTGGGGCCTCACAACAAGCAGGAACACTCCACATTTAAATCAACTAAAGCCAGCTGACCCTTTTGTTATTCTAAATCTTGTAGTTTGCAGAGGTATGATTCATGATTGCTGTGTCACACAGCTGAGCAGCACAGGTTTGCTCACAAATCACGGAACTGACTTCTGAAATCACAGCAAATTTAAAGTATTCTCTCTAAAGCAATGTCTCAAAATAGAAGACGATCAGGATGTAAATGGCAGTTGGGTATGGAATCCTAAGGAGAGATAGTGTGTGATGAGATCTAGAGATGCAGCAGGTGGGTACCCAAGACTGAGGTGGGTACCCAAGACTGAAGATGGGAATAATTGGATTCAGAATCCTCTTCTTGTGCTCTAGGAGTTGATGTCCCTTGTCCCTCTGTGGACTGAAAATGTTAATGCCCTCCACCCATGAGCTGGAAGTGAAGGTCTTCCACCTCCTCCTTTTCACTTAACCTGCAGTAAAGAAGAGGAGGCAATAATCCTATATCCTCTTCCCCTGCATGCAGCTGTACCCTGCAAAGAGGTTTCTCAGTTTTGTGTCACCAGGGAGAGCAAAGAAAATTGTGATAATGTGGATCAAAATTATCTGCAATACCATTTGAGGATGTACTGCTGAGGTGATGCTGTGTTAGCATATCAGTGAGAACTGGCTTCTTGGAGGGTTTCAAGGGTGAGATTACTTGTGGTAACAGTACACCACGTACTAGAAACACGTAGGATTAGATTCATGCACAGATTGCCACAAGGTTTTACAGCCATGTAAGGTTTGGTTGTGCAAGAGGAAATTCATCTCAAGCATGTTCTCTAATATTTCCATCCTAGTTTTGTATTCTGTGAAGAAACTTTGTATCTTTTGGGAATAAATGCTTGATACCATTCACCATTATGTGAAAAAATCATGTTAGAGGGACCATGGTAAAACGTGTTTTACTGCTTTTAAGCATTTAGTAATGTATTTATATCCCCAGACTGCCAGTAAATTGTCAAATTAATAAAAAAATTTAAAAATCTTTAAAAAAATTGATAAAAAGTCTGTCATGGAGGAGTCACAGTACAGTGGAAAAATTAAAACAAAAACAAACAAAAAAAAACCCAAAAGAAAAAAAAGGGTGAGGTCGCAGTGTGTGTAAGTTATTTGATGCCGTGGAGGGTCAGGGTTTCCCTCTGCAGCTGGTTTGTGTGCAGCCTCAGCAGATGTGGAGTGGTGTGTGCACAAGTGCCCATAACCCATAATGAACAATGGAGATGTTGGTGTTGATTGTCTTGGGATGGGGTTGGTAAGGAAGGATAGCTGTCCCTGCAATTAGTACCTCACAGCATGTTTCTTCATGGTAGGTCTGTGGCAGCCTGATTGATTTTCTTCAGCAGAAGCCTGCTGACTGCTCACAATGTGGGGAGAATGAGGCCAGATTGGGGTTTAGTCTGCAGGGACTGGAGCCTTTAGAGAGGACGACCTCAGATGAAATGGCAGCAGATTACACACAGGTGGGAAGGAGGGCCCATGAAAAGTTCCAGCTGGGGTCGGTGCTGCGAGTCACACCTTCTGTCAGTGTGCTGAGACCCTGCCAGCAGGGCTTCAGACCTTAAATCCCTGTTTCCCAAATGCTTTTAATTGCCTGTCTCACATGGATGGTCCTGCAGTTCTGGGACAAACAACCCACGGGACTTGCTGTGCATTTCAATGGAGACCCTGAATAATGTATTCAAACAATATGGGCTCACTTCAGCTGAAAGTTTAGGCAATCACTTACAGAGCTCTAAATATGTCCTAGAAAACTTTGCTATCTCCAGCGTTTAAGCCTGTGCCTTTAACAATCCCTTCCTATTCCATGAAATTGTAACCAGTGTGTAAGAAATAAGTATTTCTGAGTAGCTAGCATTCCTCTGGACCCATATGAGAGAGGTAGCAAATCYTGGCTGCCTTTAGAAGAAATTGTGGATTCCTTTGAAAAGGAAGGTTCACAAAGAGGCTGTTGTATATTTACTCATGGGTAGCTTTTAGTCCATATAAACCAAACAGAAAGATTGAAATGTAAGAGAACAGGGACAATAACTAATAAAAAGTGTATTAAATAGCCCTGCAATTGTGATTTTGTTGTTGATGAAAGCATTGAAATCTCAGCAAGCCAGTCAGAATCATTTGAGTGTCTTTTCCCCAACAAAGCAGCTACTTCCAGCTCCTCTCTTTGCTGAATACGGTCAAGCAGGGCCTGGAAAATGACCACAGCATCTTTATGGATGGATCTAATTCAACAGTGTCTTGACCTAGCTGAAATCTTTTAAACACTAATGCAAATAGTCAGTGTGGTAATGTACTGCCTCATAGCTCTTAAATGGGCTGCAGTCTTAAAAACGTCCTTAGGATGCCCTTGCTTGTAAASTAAGCTGGGTGACAGGCTGAATATAAATACAAAAGCATTTTCACATTCATTTATTGAATCTCCTGCTTTGACTGTTCGGGTAGAGTAGAAGACCTCTAAAATTACAGTGTTCCTTCTATGCAGTACTATTTTTAGCACAGGAAACTCTAACCTGTGGCATGAGAGTGGCTAATTTTGCAGTCTGTCTCTTATCTGAAATACTCAGGGCTGGAAGATGAGTGATGTGGGTCAGATGCAGTAGTAGGAGTTGAAGTGATCAGCTAATGGTGTGAATGATKGCTGCTGGTAAATGCAGTGCTTTCACGTTCAGACCTGTAGAGACTGTAAAAAGAGCCTGCATGTCRTTACTGAGCTTGCAGTGAAATCTGGCATGGAGTTCGCAGTGGAACTTTTTTGGGGGACAGAGATTGTTGCAATATACCCATGTTCCTTTTCTAGCAAGTTACCACCAGCAGTGTTAGCCATTTTTAAAGGCTTTTTATGGATTTTGGGGGGATGTGTGTGTGGAAAAAGGCCAGGGGAACTTYGGATGTGTGRAACACTTACTGTTATTTCAGATTTATTCAAATATCCCTTGACTTGCCAATGCCACACAGTAAAAATCCCAAAGAAATAATAGCTGTGGCATGTTCTTTGTTTTTATTGTCCTGTGTTTTTATGGTATTMATCTGGACAYAARTACTCTGGGACAGTAGGGGAATGCCTTTCGAAACAAAGCAGGCATCAAACTTGTCTGTGTTTCAGCCCAAACCTGTTCCAGTTAGAGCTGGCTGCATGCTAGAGAAAAATGTAGAGGGGTTCTTTCTTTGAAATAGGCTTTTAGGTGAGTGGGGCTGAGGCTCCAGGTCCTTGGGCAGGACATGCACAGGTTTTAATGTTCCTTGTGCTGGAAGCACATAAATTCTGAGGCTGAAAAATCTGTTGAATAAACTGTTGTCATCAAAGCCGGTGGTGCAAATGTCTGAAGAAATGATGGCTAGAAAAGCAGTGGGTGAAATGATTTGTTGGAGCTAGGGGGGTGGGTGACACACACAGCAGCTTCAGTCTCCAGGTTTGACAGGCTGGATCCTTGGGGGCCTGTTGTGGTGTCACAGAGCATTTTCCCATTGCAGTCAAAGGCATTTCCCTTTCACTTCTTTCAGGTTATTGGCTTGAATCCTTGACACCAGTAAAGGCTGCCAAGCAGTACATTTGGATGAGAATCACTGAGCATAATTTGATTTTTAAAARGCAAGCAATGGGCATGCAGAATTCTTCATATCAGTTCAGCTAGATTATAAATCTTAGAAATGAAATTAGTCACATTTTTCAAACTTGTCTGTGAGGAAAGCCTGGTGTTTTGTTTTGTTGACTCATGGAGCTGTTGACTGAAATCAGATCATGGGGACCATTTCAGAAACATCTAGCTTAGTAAGTCTTGCTATTTCTGACAAAATATACACCTTTGTATGTGAAAACTAGTTCCAACCCCCCATAAAGCAGAGAAAGACTGACCTCTTTTTAATTTCTGATGGTTTTCTCCAGAGTAAAACTGCCAGGATTTCATTTCAGATTTAAAGAAACTAAGACATTGAAAAAAGTTACTAGTGTTTAAATTTAAAAATTACCTTTTTACATCTTATCTGTTTCATCTTTCCCTGCGTGTATCTTCCATGAAAGACTTTCCTAAGCTAGGAAAATCAACAGTTTAAGACAGCAGCAAAGCTGATACAGTTCTCAAACTCTTACAGAGAAATCTAGAAACAAAGGAGTGGGATTTTTTCCCTCTCTCCTCTCACCCCTGTACCTCTTGCCAGTCTCTCTGTGAACTCCCTCCTGCCTACCCAAAGTCTGTGAGGCTGCTGTAATTCGTCATTATTGTGCCTGTACTCTGGTGAGGARCCAGGAGTTCAGGGAGGAAGAAGGATTTCCACAGGCTGAAGTCAGGTATGCTCTGTGTTTCAGCAGATGATTGATCTCTGTGCAAATGATGCACAGAATGAAAGTGTTGTGCTTGCTGTGTTATTCAGACTTTGGGGTCTTCACAAAGGGTACTGTCGAAGGAAAGGGGATGGTGTTTTTTCTTAAAGCTCAGTCAGGCTGTAATCTGAAGAACTCTTTTATTATTAAAATTGTGTGTAGGTGTTAGATGTCTGTCCTAATGGCTGCTTCTAATTGTGATTTCAGGCAKAAGCTTTGCCCTTTGGGAGACTCGCTGCACATCAGAGCAAGCATTTAGCAGCTTAGGGAACCAAAGTCTCGCCAGYTGAGACTCCAGGTCATATTAAAGTCTTGGCTTTGGTGCTGTCTGGTGCAAATTCAGTGGAGACTTTTGGATCCAGGAAATCATGAATTACAAATTGTGTCTGCACCACAAAAAAAGCACCCTTATCATGTGGAACAGACCTGGCTTGTAGTTATTAATTTTACATTGATATTGCTTAGTGCCCTAACATGACCGGACTGATGTGATTCTGGCTATTGTCCAGTGGTTTTGGATGCTGGAGTGGTTTGGCACTGCCATKCCATGATAAAAGTGAAATAGCCGTTGAAAATTTAGTTGATTGTATCTCAGAGACAATTGTGGAAGTTATCTGTTGATTTTCTTTCCTGTTGACTTCTCTTTTGTAAATTWGATCYTTGCCRGAGTTTTAGGAATGACTTYGGATTTTTACTGTGGAAGATGCACTGTTTTAAAATCAGTCACGATTCTGTTGTCTATCTGAAGTTTTCCTAGAGAATACAATTGCTTCCCAAGTGTTCATTTGTTAACCAAGCCAAGCTTTAGCAGCAATAGTGGTAGAAATTCAGCAGACCCTAGAGTTGGGTCCTGTCCTCTTTTAGTTTGGTATCAATCAGAAAGTTAGCTTGCTTACCAGGAAGTCTGAAGCAGCACCAGTAAAGAGGGAAAGCTGCATCAGCTGTACAGGTAACYCTTTGCAGAGGGTTATTTGGAGATTAGATACTACTGCAGGTTTAACTTGTTGCTGCACCAAGCAATGTTCAAATGTAGTTGGTTGTCACTCTGATAAGTGTCTGCAGTTCAGTAGTGGGATATGTGCARTTCTTGCACTCTGCTTCAATAAAGGCACCAGCAATTGATTTCTGTGATTGTGGGGAGTCCTGCTGGAAGTTATGCTTAAGGGTATCCCTGCTGATGTGTGGGGGGGAGGGATAATCTTTTAGTATTTCGTATTGAAAAGCATAAGAGATGAGTCCAGCACATCTCRTATCACCAGCCCTTGGTTACTCAAAGCAGCCATGCTTGTTGCAGATGTAATYCCAGTGATAKGCTGGGAGGATTTGACCCTTTGATTTAATGTCTTGTGTCTGTACTAATTAAAAATAGCCAGTAATGTAAAGGGATGGGGTAGGCATTTAACGTGGTTCATTAAAGTTGCAATGGTCTCCATGTTGTCCTGTGTTGATAGCATGCTGACATCTCTTGCAATGTTTAATGCTTTTTTTAAAAAAGTGCAGGTGTTTCAAGTTAAGTATCTGTGTGACATTTCCCCCTTCTGGTGGCAGAGCAGGGCTGTTTCAAACTTCTGTAGTTGTAGGGAAAATCTTACCAAAATGTTTCTTCTTCCTCTGTGACTCAAGTTTTTTTTTAAACAGTAACATGAGCTTTCAAGCCAGGTGCTGACTTTTGGCTCCTGAAGTGCCTGGAGGTGGCAATAAAAAGGGTTAGGTGGTACAGCAGCCATCTGCCTCTCARAGCAGGAGCTGATCCCTTGCAGAGGGAGAGGCTGCCTAGTGAGAGRGACATCTGTCATGTCACCAGCATTTTGCCTGGCTTTGATGTTTCCCCACTCCCATCCATGCATCTYCCTCCCCACCTCAGCACACCAAAARTACTGTYGTKTTTGCAARTCTTGAGAAAAATGTCACCTTTTGAGCCAGCAAGTTTGGGTGGGGTAAAAGGACTAAAAGTAGTTTTAGTGTTAAAGAAAGAAAAAAAAGCTGTGTCTGTAGCAAGATCAGCCTTGAATTACACAAGGTGGAAAGAGAAAAGGTTTTCCTTACGATTTCTGAGTGTACATCTGTGCCCATTCCCTGCCACCTGCACAGAAAGAGGCATGGGCATGCAGAGGGYAGCTTTGCCAGGCTGTTTCCCTGGCACTTGGATGCCATACAGTGGGTACATACAGGAAACCCTGTTGTCAATACCAGCCATGACAATGCTCACTGAAAGCATTCATGCTGCATGTTCCCTGAAATACAGAGATTTTACTCCTAGTGGCAAAATCCAAATGAAGCATATTGTTCAGGAAGATGAGTTTGTTCACATATTTCACTGAGAAGTTTTCTCCCTCTGGTGTCACCCTAGCACACAGCATTCTGTTTCATGAATAAAGGCACTGATGGAAAAGGTTATACTGGGCAGTTGTGTGAACTTTTGAGTCTGTGCTTTCCTGAAGGTACTTTTTATAAAAAGTTTAAATTTGGGCATGTCGTTTATTTCTTAAGTTGAATTTATTTGTYAAGTTAAAATTTGGGGGGTAATTTGTGTGCTAAGTTGAACAAGAGGCATGATTAAAGCYAGTTAATAAATACCAAGACAGTCCTCTGACTGAGAGTTTCCCAGGGCTTAGCCTTGCTGTGATTTCTGTTGGCTGAAGAACTTCAGATCTTTATATGAACCACTGACTGTATCTGTGAGATCCCACCTCCTGAACTTCCAAAATACTGAACACTGTGCTCCAGCTCTGTAAATGGCTGCAGAGGAGGGTCAGCTGATGGGTTAAAGTAGAAGATGATAATTCACACTGATGAATTAAATGGTGTGTTTACATGTGGTGGCATTTCCATGTGGGGGTTGCCTGTGTTTTGCCAGGCACCAATTAGTGCTGTCTTGGGCACTTTGCATGGCTCTGTCTGGGTTACCTTAAACCATGGTGAGAACACAGGTGACTGAAGGGGTTCTCAGATGGAATGAGAGCATTCCTGAGGCTCCCAGTGACACAACCATCCTGATCAGTGTTCACAAATTTTCATAACTGAGAGGCTGTGGGGTTATCTGTTTTCTGAATGGAAAACAGTGCTGAAAGAACTACAGGCAAACTAAGGGAAACTTACTTCCAATAAGTGGTGGGGGGTGTGGGGGGGTCTGTTTACAGAAGAGATATTTCTACTGTTCAGAATAGCAATAAATAGAAACTCTTTTAAATACAGCTTATTTAAGATTTGAGGTACCACTGGCAAACTTTCCTTCTTATCCATAGCAGATGCTTTTCAATACACTAAAAATTGAATGTTTTTTGTCCTTCTGGTTTTGTTTTGTTTTTAAATTCATATGGCTTGTATTTGTGTATCTTCAACATTTGGGATCCTCTACAGGGACTTTAAATTCAATTGCTGAAGAAGCAAAATAGTCAAGCTTATAGCTGTTGACCTGTTAGCTGCCTTTGCTTCTTTAGGTTGTTTTTCCCTGGACAGCAATAGCCTAGAAATACTCCTGAAATGGAAAGAGACAGTTGATTACATKAAATGGCTGTAAATGCTCTGTCTATGGAAATGATATTCTGTAATTACCCCATGATTTCCATTCTGTAKGTATTTCTATATGCTCAGAAGTGCTAACATCCTTTAAGACATTGTGTAGCCAGTTATTAGGCTTTGTGCATTTCAGATTCACACAATTTGCCCTTCTTTATTTCCCCTGACATCTCCAGCCATTGCTATTAAAATGGTTGTTTTGGACCTGCTCATTTCAGATGCCAGACCAGTTTGATCAGACAGTGGTGCTCAACCAGCTGCGCTACTCGGGGATGCTGGAGACGGTCAGGATTCGCAGGGCTGGCTTCCCAGTCCGGAGGCCCTTCCAAGACTTTTACAAAAGGTAAACACACTGACTTGTGGAATTCAAGTGTAAGTCACAGGTACCAAGTCAATTTTCCCATGCAGAGGAATAAAAGTAAAAAGAATCAAATGGCAAAAATAGAACTTGATGTCTTAAATGAAGCAATAAATGCTYTCTGGTTGCCAGGTATAAAGTCCTCATGAGAAACTTAACTCTCCCTGAAGATTTAAATGAGAAATGTGCCGTCTTACTTCGCGTGTATGACAACACAAGCACTGAGTGGCAGCTTGGGAAAAACAAGGTAAAATAACCTGACTGTGCATATTATGGTGCTGATGCATATACAAAGCTRAGGGGACAGGATTTAGACTGCACAGCTGCAGAGATGTAGTTCTAATGGTAATTACTTCTGGCCTTTAAAGAAGCTGTGCATGCCTGTTGGTGCTCTTGAAACTCTTAAAGCAACAATTAATGGTTGTGCTGAGGAATTTGCTGTCTAAGGCACTTAGAAACTGACTGGTGATCTCAGTCACAGAGAAGGAGCTCAACTGAATTTTCTGTCACTGCTCTCAAGTGGTAGCACTGGTGAGGATCAGAATTTAAAATTTGGTATTTGGATTTTTTTTCATTCTTAGAAGTAGGGAACAAGTGGAGTAACACTTTTGTTCTGCAGGGAGCTCCACTCATACCAGTAAACTGACCTAACCAATACCTCTTCAGTAGCAGAAATCAGGGGGAAGAATTTTAGCCAGTGTTCACATGACAGAATTGAGTTCCAAGTGTGTCTGAGAATCTTTTCCAGAAGTACATTAGACATTGATATGTGTTCTACCAGACAACCTGAACTTTGCCCACATTTTTTTTCTTTAAAGCAAAAAAAAAAAAAATCAAATTATTTTAGAATATATTAAAGAATCAAATTTTAATTTGAGAAATAAAACAATCMAGGTGTTTTTACATGCTTGTTTTGCAAGTTCAGTTGTAGACAACACCTTGTGATTTGTGCTCTTGGATTTCAGCAAATRATGTGAAAGCATTGCAGACTCAGGAGAAGATTCCCCATTTTAGGATTTGAGATCTCTGAAATATTCAAACCTTTTTTTAAAATGCTTTTTAGTGCCATAAGGAGGCAAATATATTTGGTAAAATCTGATTGATTTCTGTAGGAAATGCTCTTCCCTTTCCCCTCTGTTCCCCACAACTGKATGGTTTGGAAGGGTTTCTTCTCTTCCTCTGTTTGCTTAAGGAATCTTAGATTTGCATTGGGAAAGTGGTTTTAGTCATCTTACAGTTACTGTAAGAAAGAAGAAAGAATCTGAAATATTCTGATGGCAGTCATCTTCCATCCCATTTTTGTRGCCAATGGCTTACAAATAGCACAGTGGTAGCATTTGGCTGCAGAGCTGGGCTGTGCATCCCATTCTGTTTCAGATGTGAACAGTGTTTATGCATGAACCCTGGAGAGTGCTTGGGCATCTTAGGGACACATGTTTATCAGTAATTGTTTTTATCAAATGCTTATCAGAACCTTGGCAGGAGCCAGAGTTCTATTGTAACTTCCCTTACTGTGGCCTGGGCTCATCCAGGAGCTGCCTGTGCATTTGTGAGACTGCATAAATTGGAAAAGAGCACAAGAGGACACTGCTTTCAGACTGATCATGGGRTGAGGCACTACCCTGCCCCTATATTATTTCAAAGAGATAATAATGACATTGCAATGATTTGGCTTCCGTGTGATTTTTTTTTTCTCCATGCCTTTTACATCTCAAGCTGCAATGCACCTGGTCAGGAAAATGCATTAGCCTGAGCTTARCATCTTTCCAGAAGTAGCTGAATGCTTTTCTAAAGAATTTTGTTGTGGTTTTGAAAGCCTGTGTGTAAAGCAAAAAAAAGATGGCCCACTGAGTGAAAGAAAAGGCTTTTCCCATGAGGGAAAACTTAATATAGAAAGAGTTGCCCAGTGCACCTCTGACGTTGAGACTTCGAGACTTTCTGTGGGACTTTTTCTGTTCCTGTTCAAAACTCACAACTGTGCCTCTCCTTGAGATCGCTGCTCTGGCTTTGATGATGGGCTTTTTTTCATGTAAACACAGAGGAAAAACCTGCTGCTTCTGCTTGTGAATATCCCCAAAAGCCTGTTGGGTTTTTTGGTTTTTTTTTCTGGGGGGTGGAGAGAGTGAGGGATTTTTTGATTGGGTTTTTGGGGGGTATTTTTTCACATCAAGAGAAAACACCCAGCACTTCAGAAATGTATTCCTGTTTTTAGATGTCTTTGCAGCCCTCCTCCCTTAGCAGAGCCCAYCCTGTCTATGAGCTTTCCTCATCCCAACATTGTGGTGTGCAGCCTGGCTCTCATCCCACATAACCAAAGTGTCACTGAACTGGCTATTTCCAGCTGCCCATGTGTTAGGCAACAGCATGCCAGGCTGTTGTCACCCATAGCTGACACCAGCATACTTGGCCTTTAAAAAAGAAAAGTTGAGAAGAGCTGGAAAAAGTGCTGACAGCACATAGCTCACCACTATGTGAGTGTGAGGTAAAGAGCAGATGTCAAGGCAGGTGGAAAAGGGAAGCTGCCTCCCCCATGCCCCTGCTTGACTGGAGAAGTAGTTTTACTCATTTAAGGCAAAAATAGGCTGTGTTAGCTCAGTTTATGTCAATGCCATGTGCTAAAGCTGCCTCTGAGAGGCACTGGGCAGAGCAGGTGAATGATGCAGGTTAGTGCTTGGGAGAGAGAGCCTGGGAAGCATTCTGTTTGTTGGTGGGGTGTCTGACCCCAGTGGCTCTCTCCATGTAACAGCAGGAAAACACAGTGGAGTCAATGTGAACATGAAGGCACTCTCATTTCTGCCTGCTTCTGCAGTGCTGTAGCTATGTCTTTGGAAGCAGCAAGCCTTGTAAGGGGTTGTGGAGCCTGATGTGCCTGTGAGAAAAGTAAATCATTGGGAGGGTATTTCTGTCCCTCAGATTAGAAAGTTCCTGCTAAGTCCTGCAGCTTCATTGGGCTCTGTTGCTGTAGTGGAAAAGGCTGTTCAATGAATCCAGTAATTACATTGCATTTGGAAAAACCCTGCTCCTAATTAAAAGTTACAATAGAGTAATCTGAGCCTTCCCACTGAAATCCAAAGTCAGAGGATCATCTGCAGGTGCTTTCTTTTAAGAGGACTACAATTTGTTTTTCTCTTTTCTGCTGAGGAAACAGAATATTTTTCTCTGAATTCAAAGCTGAGGCTTGCTGCGTGGACTGATCTGGCTCTTCCTTAAATATGATGCTCACCAAAATTTGCTAAGCCAGGAGTTTTCTTGTGTAGGTGTTTCTCCGGGAGTCCTTAGAACACAAGCTGGAGAAGCAGCGAGAAGTGGAAGTCACCAAGGCAGCGATGATCATCCGAGCRCACATCCTGGGTTATGCAGCCCGGTAAGTGCCTACGTGAGAACAACAACAGCCAGGATTTGAAATAAAGGGATGAGTTGTCAAGAAGTTAAATCCTTCTGACACAATTATCAACTTTTTATAGGGGCCAGGCATTCAAATCCTGTAAGTGGCTTTTGAAAATAGCAGCTGAAAATAKCCATGAATAATGCAAACCTTGAATTGTTTTAATATAATGAACAGGACAATACAGAAATTTGGAGGTCAGCCAGTATCCATCAGATTGTATCACGGCATTAGAGCCATCTAGTTGGATGGCACCTAGTTGGGCTGCCCCAAGCTGAGATCCTGATTTATCTTTGCTTCTTCATGGTAAGAAAACAGAAGGAAAATAAACTAATCCATTTGGTTCTTGGAGAACCAAGACATTATATTACTGATTAATGTTTTACTTGTTTACCTGGCTTCATGCATTATGTGTTAGGTGGAGTTCTTCATTCCATCTATTTCTCTGCTTTTTCTACAAGTCAGCTGAGGACAGTTTAGGGAAGCTTGTTTGCATAATGAGGTAATTTCTTTTCATGTGCTCATTACTCCTGTTCTTATATTCTGGCCAATATGTTACTTAAAAACAATATCCCTTTTTCAATGCCAGCTATCCTGCTACTCATGGTCTTTCTTTTCAGAGATRTGGGATAACTGTATATATTCTTTCTCTGCATGTGAGCACACACACAGAACTGCCTTTTTAGCATTTCCTTGGCAGGGGCATAAGAACATGTAAGATGTGCATTTCTTTAATGAAGACACACGCGGTGCTGTCAAGAAATGAGAGAATCTTGCTTCTCAAAGGGAGAAGAATGTGAACAGTGGAGGAACTAGAACTATCATGGGYTCACTATTGCAGGTCACCATGGCATGATCCCTCACAACTGTTTCATTACAAATTTGCTTCCTTTTTTTCTCCCCCCAGAAAGCGGTACAGAAAGGTTCTCTACTGTGTGGTTGTGATACAGAAGAACTACAGAGCATTCAGTGGTAGGAAGAAGTTCCTGTGTCTGAAGAAAGCAGCCACGGTCCTTCAGAAGCGGTGGCGAGGCCAGCTCGCTCGGCGTCTGTACAGGGAGCGACTGGAGGAGAAGCGCAGACAAGAGGAGGAAAGAAGGAAAGAGGAGGAAGAAAGGTGCAGTCTCTGGCTTACATCACTCTCCTGCCTGTGCMTTATTAGGTGTTGGTCTGAAAGCCTTTATTTCAGGCTATTCTTGAACAAGTGATTTTGGAAACCTTTGCTGTTTTTGCCAGAAGACACATATAGCAATCATGGTAGCTTCATATTCACAAACACATTCGTTGTGATCTTATTTTTGGCTGTCTTTTCCAGGTGGCAGATGATCTCTGTAAGCTGAGCTATTGCCACAGCAAAGGAATGTGATGAGCTTATGCTGAGCTTGATTGACTGACTTTTTTTCTTCACTCACTTTTAGGGAAAGGCAAAGGCAAGAAGCAGAGCGTCTTGCCCAGCAGGTAAATGATATTCTTAATGCTTTCAGCCACGCTGATTAYTTGAGTATCTCAACCTGGTAATTAAAAGAATAAAAGGTACCTGTAGCATTAAAACTAAACTAATTACAGAGCTGGCAGATAAAGCCAGAGGAAACTCAATATAGTTTGCATGGAAATTTCTTTCACCTGATGCTTCWTTTAATTTCCAGCAAAGATTGAATTTTCTGCACATACTTGGATTTCCTCTGCTCAACTATCCCTGAGCAAATGTAATCATGCTTTAATTTTTTTTTCTTTCCTTTTCATTTCTTGCTGATATAAAGATAGGGCTCCTTTTAAATGAGTGAGCATAATGGAGTATAGAGCTTTAGAAATAAATTTTAAAAAAGAAGCTTGCATTTTGGGGCCTAACTTGATTTTACTTTGTTTAATTTTATTTTTATGCAGGCTGAAGAAGARAGAAAGAAGCAGGAACTGGCTGCCATTCAGAAAGCTCAGAAGGAGGCAGAGCTGAAGCAGGAGGTGGAGAAGCAGAAGGAAAGCAGGCAGGTGGAAGAAATCCTGCGCCTGGAAAAAGAAATYGAAGACCTGCAGCGTGTGAAGAAGCAGCAGGAGCTGTCCCTGACAGAGGCTTCGTTGCAGAGGCTGCAGCAGCGTCGGGATGAGGAGCTGCGGCGGCTGGAGGACGAAGCGTGCCGGGCAGCCCAGGAGTTCCTGGAATCCCTGAACTTCGATGAGATCGACGAATGCGTCCGAAACATTGAGAGGTCTCTCTCTGTGGGCAGTGGGTATCCTGCTGAGCTGGCTGAGCAGACTGGAAACGCCTGCAGTGAAAAGCCCAATTTTAACTTCAGCCAGCCATATCCTGAGGAGGAGGTAGATGAGGGCTTTGAAGCCGATGATGATGCATTTAAGGATTCGCCCAACCCGAGTGAGCATGGCCACTCTGATCAAAGGACCAGTGGCATCAGAACGAGCGATGATTCTTCAGAAGAGGATCCTTACATGAACGATACCGTGGTGCCAGCCATTCCTGCTGCCAGCGACRCCATGGTCATACCTCCTGCCCATGACTCCGTGAGTCTCCACAACTCCTCCAGCGGTGAATCCACCTACTGCATGCCAGAAAACGTGTCCTGCAGACCCCCGAACTCTGTGGAACTCATTTCTCCTGATGGAGATTATGATTACGACCAGGACGATTACGAAGACGGTGCTATCACTTCTGGCAGCAGTGTGACCTTCTCTAACTCCCACAGTAGCCAGTGGTCACCAGACTACAGGTGTTCAGTGGGMACATACAACAGCTCTGGGGCGTACCGCTTCAGCTCTGAGGGAGCTCAGTCTTCAGTAAGTAGCCCTGCTTTTATTATCTAATAATTGATAGGTGCTTTCTGATTTTTTTTTCCCTGCTCTGCAGCTGTAGACTCACTGTAGCTGTTCTTGGAAAACATTSTGTAGCTTGATTGGCTCAGAGTGCCTATGGAAATAGTGGTCTGTTGCCATCTAGATGCCACTGGGGTGAGTGCATTAGAATCAGACCAGCTCAGAYGCTGTTTGCAGTCCTGGGCTTCTGCACAGATATGATTTAAACTGCTTTAATGCAGCACTGTGTGTTACTTGGTGAGGAGCTCAGTGCACAGTGACGTTCTTCTCTGTGCATGTGTTTGGAGTTCAGGTACCAGGTAGCTTGTTGGGGAATGGATTTCAGGAAAACCAAATTTAGTTACGTGTGAAAGCTGCAAGATACTGAAGAATAAAACGCTTGCAGAAGTCCTTGACATGCCAGGTATATTGTAGAGGTTATATTKGAGATTATTTGGAGAGCAAAGTTCACGCAATGGAAAATGTTTACATTATTGAGGCAGACACGCATTATGCTGAGAAATTGTTCAGTGCTGTTTACTGAGTATACTGTGGGGTTTCCTTCTAAAAATATTTTTGAAAGAATATGATTTCCTCTACCACTCACAGTGTTTCTATGAGACTGTCTGATTGGGAAAGTGAAAAGGTATTTCAGTGTTTAGAAGGAAAACTTTAGTGATAATAATATCTATACATTTGAGGCAGTGATAAGCGGTCCAAGATCCATTATGGGTATTGGGATAATTTGACAGTTCTTGCCTAAGAAAAAAACACTTTTAGTGTCTCTGTGGAAGATGCCTTCCTGCTCCATGACTCTGGATGTGTCAGATACAGAACAGAAATTCTGGCTTTCTGGTGTGAGGGAAAGCTGGTACCCTAGCTTGTGCAGTGCTTCTTTTTCAATATTTTTAAGCTGTTCCCCACAGCACTTCAGTGACAGGGGCAAGTAGCACAAGGTAGCTACTTGCCATACCCTGACCATACCCTTGCAAAGGGATAACTYTCCTGAGCATCTACAAAGCTTTTACACAGATCTGTGTGATCAAACAGTTCAAGTTGCAACTTACTATGATGTGCTCCTTCCTTTGTTAACTGGGTGAAAACCAACGAGGAATCATGTCCTTCCAATACATGATAAAACGCTTTAGCAAACTTGATCTAAACTCTTTCCTGAGAGATTATGACCTTTCTTTCCTTTCTTGTGTAGTTTGAAGACAGTGAAGAAGATTTTGACTCCAGGTTTGATACAGATGATGARCTTTCCTACCGGAGGGATTCAGTCTATAGCTGTGTCAGCCTGCCCTACTTTCACAGTTTTCTTTACATGAAAGGTACTGGATTMATCAGAACTTGCTAAATAGACAATATAACCAGAAATATTTATTGTATATTACACTCCAATTCCTGTAGAGTTAAGCTATTTTCTTATTTTTCAAAGGGTGATGGAAAAGTGACTTTATTTMATTTGGGCTGTTCTCAAGTTAAGTTACTTGCAGTGGCTTACATCTAGCAATGCTTTTCCCCTCTGCATAAAAAGATCAGTATTTTGAGCTGCCTCTGTTTCATCTTACATCTTTGCTCTCAAGCAATGAAATATTCAGTATAAATGTGGAAAGATAACTCACAAAGTCAAATTGTACCAAATTTTGAGGAGAGCTGATTCCTGCTCTCAGCCTTGTAACACTGACAGCATTCTACATTGCAGACCAGTTTTACCGACCTTAGTTAAATTTATTTCACTTTGGATCTGGAAGAAGTACAAAAGGTTACGTGTAGCAAAGGGGTATGAGAGACTCTGAAAGAATACAGAGAACACGGAGTTCTCTGCTTAAAACTCTTGGGTTTGTCTTCTGATGATTGATAGCAAATAGTAATCTAGCTGAATCTTTGTATGATTTCATCACTGTAGTATACCTTRCATTCCTGGAATAGGAATAGTCATGAGTGTACACCACCACAACATTTGTGTGAAAAATAATGCAGTTGACAGCAGCATGGCTTTTCCTTTCTAACACAGCTAGCAGTTTTTGTGGGATGACAGGAGCATATGGGTTTGGTTAAGGTTTTTATGACTGCACTGTAATTCCAGTGCAAGGTGCATTGCCTACTCTATGGCCACACTTTGGTGTGGCTGAGCTCACTCTGGTGTATTTCCTGCTCTAAACACAGCTTTGCTGGGTTTTGTGGTTTTGAGTTAAGCATCGTTACCGCCCAATAACCTGGAGAGAGGAAAGATCTTAATGCTTAAATTTTTTTACATTGTCACTGAAATACATTGTAAACAGCTTAGAGATCAGATTCTTGTGTGCTGCAAGACTTTTCAGTAATTTATTATTATAGATATATTATGTATATGTACATGTAATTATATGTTACATATATTTTTGTAATACAAAGACTTGCTACAATTTATAATTTAAGGGTSTTTAGATTGACAACAATATTGGTGGCCATAAGGMTATGCAAAAATGAGGTTTTGTGGCTTATAGCAGAGACTCASTTTAACTGCAGTGTTGCTGGTCAGCCCCTTCCAGTTTTGGTGCTGTTCACAGCATCTGTTTTGTGATATGTTTGTTTGTTTTAACTGCATATAAACCCACATTTGTCCCTCTTGCCAGGTGGCTTAATTAACACATGGAAGCGACGCTGGTGTGTCCTGAAAGATGAGACCTTCCTGTGGTTTCGTTCTAAGCAGGAAGCACTTAAGCAGGGTTGGCTTCACAAAAAGGGGGGTGGATCATCTACGCTCTCCAGAAGGAACTGGAAGAAAAGATGGTTTGTTCTCAGACAATCCAGGTTGATGTACTTCGAAAATGACAGTGAAGAAAAGCTAAAGGGTGCCGTGGATGTCCGAACTGCCAAGTAGGTTTACATGGTTTTATGTCAGCCATGATTCCTTCTAAATAGTACTTGGGGCTCAGTCTGGGAAGGCATTGAGTGCCCTGCCTACAAATTGTGTGAATGCAAGCAGGAGGGTGTGTGTGGTGAGGTTAGTGAAAGCAAGTGTTGTCCTTAGTTGGCTCTCTCTTAAGTCTAGAGAGTGCTCCAGAGCTAAGCCAGTGCCAAATACTTCAGAAAATGCTGCTGTAATGAACCCATCTATGCTTTCTCCCAGACTAGAGGCCCTACTTAGTCTGTAATGATTCCCAAGGCAATTTGGGGCATGTTGCCAAGTAGCTTCAGGCAAACTCAGAATGAAGAGGGTGGAATTAATAGGTCCCGAGTACATTGAAGTTCGCATGGGTCAAAGCTGAATCTTCTGTATGTATTTAGATTTTTTTTCATGCTTTAAATAATTGTGGTAGTGTAGAAAAGTCTTTAAAATGCATATATTCATTAAAAAACAAGATTACTAAACATAATAACTTATGCCTTGTTAACTGAAATTCCTTAAGCCTAAGAATTTTACGCTTCCTGAAGCATGCAGAAAAAAAAAGTTTTCTACTGGATGGTTTATTTTTTTTAAACAATTTAGGATTATCTACCTAATTTAAAAATTAGTGTGCTAACATTAGTTGTCCCTTTTCTCTATACAGTGTACCTAAGCTTTCATCCAAAGTAGAGAGAAACAGGAAYGGGTAGTAACACTCAATTCCAGTCTATGCCTTATAGTCTGCAGCTATCCAATTTGTTTGTTACTTTAACAGAGAGCTTAAACTAAATTGAAATGTTTGATTAATCTTTTCTTTGGCAGTCCTGGCTTGAGCCTGATTTCAGGGCAGAAAAGATTTTCAGTAAGAATCCTGAAAAACCAATGGGCAATGAAGTAAATCTCTGAAGAAAAGCCAAATAACCTACTTATTTTTTTTTTTTTTGTTAAAACTAGATTTGACTCTGTCTCATGTATCATAGCATTTATTTAGCATATTTTTCTAATATGCTCAATCAATCAGTCCTTTTAGTTGTTGTTACCTCATTCTTCATTGGCTGTGCCCTATAGATGTTCTCTACTGCACGTACCTTTAAAATTGTCAGACAAAGGTTACTGAACCTTGTTTGAATTGTAGGTTTAATCAATGACTATTTGTGTATAAATTAGCTAAAAGAAAGGGTACATGTATTTAAAGAACTGTGTTTCATAAGAAAATAAACAATAGCTTTTCTAGATACTGTTAATATTTACTGAGCACATTCCTAACCTATAGTGCCACTCACATCTTTCACCACTCTCCCTTAGGGTCCCTGTTCAATTTTAAAAATCACAGGCTGATTCACTTAAAACACATAACAGGGAGGATTCTGTTGGACACTGTTACTGAGAGGGAAGGAATCAAACAGTACAAAATTACAGCTTTTTTGTATTGATAGCAGATAGATCATCCTGATGAGTCTGATATGCAGAGCTTGCATATGTTGTTTATAGGACAGAGATTTATGAGAWTAGTGTAACTGATAAGGAAATATAGCCAGTTAAGGAAATAGTAAGCTTCAGACACATACAGCAAAACTGCAAAAAGGAAATTAAGTTTATTTCTTGAACTACAGGGAAATCTAATGTCAAACTTTAATTATTACTAAAATCTTCACAGTTATTTTTATATCAATACTTAGATGTCCAAACTAAAAATCAGAAGTGTGTAATTTTTAAGCAGATGAGTGCTCAGCTTTTTCTGGAAGTCACGTTTGGAATCATCTTTATGCTGACTCACAACCACACAAAATCACTAATCCAAGTTTGGTTTCCTTTCAGTTTTCAGTCTTTAACAGCTTTCTTTTTAGCACTCCARAAATCACTTGGTTATGCAGTCAGTTCAGAAATATATCCATTTCTTAAGTCAGTTATCTTTGTCTCTCTTGGGGTTTGATAATGCTTTGCTTTTTCTTTAGTTCTTGGTAAAATGGTAACAGAATGGTCACTTTGGTATAGTGACATTCACAGTATTTTGAATATTTGTACTGTGTAGGAAGAAAACACAGCTTTAGTGTGGCAAATTAATCCTGGGTCTGATAAATGACATTGTGAGTCTTGCAAATGAAACTGATGAAGACTGACTGCTGTTGTTTTAAGTATTGGTAGTTTGTGAGCTTCTCAGCAGAACAGAAATTTCAAAATGTTGATAATCTGTAATGCTCAATCTTGTTGTTTTCCTTTTTTTCAGAGAGATTGTTGATAATACAGGCAAAGAAAATGGTATTGATCTAATAATGAGTGATAGAACCTACCACTTAATTGCCGAATCTCCTGAGGATGCAAGGTATGAACATCACTGAGCCTATCTTCTTTTCCTTTTCTTTTCTTTTTTAACCTCTATGCCATTCTGACTTTGRCTTGTCACTAATTTGTGTGACTACTGTCCCAAAATATTCAGGCTGTGTCAAACACGTTGCATTTAACACACTTTTTCAGAGGCCTGCTGAGGGGARAACCTTGTGGCAGACAATTACTGGGAAGAGTCAGACTGCCGATGAAAATTTGCCTAGAATTCGGCTGTGACCCATGTGTTCCTAGCAACTTTCTGAAATACAATTTGTCTGTAGAGAGGCAGACTGATGTCTGGCTGATGTCTGGCTTGTTAGCCACTGATGCCTGGCTTGTGGATTACCCTGCTGTGTTTGTGCATTGATCAAATCAATATTTGAGACCCTGTAGTCTGCCTGAAATGAAGCACTTTGTTCTTAGGAGTGGGGTCTGTTTGTTTAAGCAGAACCTAAAATTTTTTCAGATGGGAGTTGTAATGCAGTCACTGTATTTTAGAGCCAGAGCATATTGATGTAAGAGGGGTGTGTAAGAGAGTGCTTCCCTTTCTGCATATTTAAAAAGGGTCTTGCTTTTGTTCCTAAAGGATCCATATCTAACCATGGGGGAGGCAGGTGGGTGAGGAGCAAGTCTGACTTGTCAGATCAGTTGTAGAGCATCTTTTAAAAAAAAATCCCCATGCTACAGTTCATGCAAGATAATAATATGCTTGCCTATAAAAATCCAGCATTTAAATAAAGTTAACTTAGTAATCAGAGTTTATTACCCGTTGCCTTGCTGCCCCAAGGCCAGAATACATCATGCCTTTGTCAACATCACTTGAGCTACTTTGCTCAGAAGCCTCAAAAGTTCTTTCATATTCTGTTTTTTGCAAAGTTAGGATGCCTTCCTGCATCACAGGACCCTGAGTACAGACGTAGATGTAGCAATGAAAAATCCATCCTCATTTTTTAATGTAAAAGTTACCCTTGAAATAACTTAGGGGTTTTCTAGCAGTTACTGGTAAGATTCTTTTGGGATGTAAGCATATTTTAAAGTGAAGGCTTAGCTAAAGTCTCTTCTGCCAGACTTGTGTWCATGCCCTAGGGACCAATAAGCAATTATCAGCACACAGACTTGTTTGTTGCTATGCATCTCCTTCATTTATTTCTTAAAGATGGAGGAGGAGACACTATACACTCCTGTTGTGTATAATATGAATAACAAACCACCCAGATTAAATTACCTTTTACCAGTGTATTTCCTGTTGATTTTTTCTCACTCATCCCAGAAGATGTAATGAGGAAGATGTGTAAGGATTTGCAGRCAGGCTTAAGTCAAAGCCTTGTTAACAAAGCATTGTGAAAAGTGAAGTATGAATCATCAGGCTGTGTTTGGTCCACATCTGCTATTGAAAAAATATTTTGAACCTGGGCTAAATCAGGATCTGAGGTTGYTTTTTGTTCAAATTAAGGGAAAACCCAAGAAAAACATGGCACAGGGCCCCAGAAGAGGAGTTACTATTATTGTAAAAGTAATGCTTCAGTGGGCAGCCACTGCTGAGGGTTTGTTCCTTTCAAATCCCTAGCCTTTTTCCCTATTTCTGTGTTCTGGGACTCAGCTAAAAAACAAAGGAKGTCCAGAGAGAGAAGAAAGCAAAAGTAAAGTCTGACTTTGTCTTTTGCAAAGTGCCATGATTAATTTCATTTTCATTGTTTACACAAAGATTAAATGAAATCTGGAAAACCCTGATTTGTTCTTTAAAAATCCATCCTCATTTTTTAATGTAAAAGTTACCCTTGAAATAACTTAGGGGCTTTCTAGCAGTTACTGGTAAGATTCTTTTGG
>CADDXX010000695.1:180000-209460 GCA_902810485.1 Alauda arvensis
GAAGTTTCACTTTAAATGCATTTGCAATTCCTGAGCCCTGAAAGGAAGGCTGAATTTAATTTGTGGGAATTTTTTGGTAGGTGAGGCTTAGTTTTCTTCAGTTTCTTTATTTCAATTTCAGCTTTTCTTCAGTTGGTGGTTCCTCCTCTCTACATGACAGCTTCTCTCCTTTTTTTGTGGCATTGCCTTACATCCAGCAAATGTTCAGTAYAACTTCTCTGTGGGTGTCTCTGAGTCTTAAAAAAAGAATAAGAACTAAATATGTTCTCATCTGCTTTATGGTCTGGCACTCTCARTCTTTGTTTTTCTTCATTGCTTGCACTGTTTCTAATAAAAGCATGAGCCAATAAAAAGAATTTAGGATATGGCAGTGATGGTACTGTTTGACAGCCTACACATTTTTTTCTTAAGCTATTTTAGCAGTTCAGTTTCCAGAAATCTACATTTTGGGGGAACAGTTGGCTTCTGAATGCTGGAGTTAAGGAGGCAGCTCTTCAGTGTCCTAGGCAAAAATTCCGTGACTAAAASCAGTTGCAGAAAAGATAATTTCATATTTAAGTCCAGCAGTTTTGCAGTAGGTTTAGTGTTTCCTCAGCCCCGTGGTGGCTGAGGAGACTCTGCAGGAAAGTGAGGAGTCTGTTTTAAAGGCTGGGCTTTTGAGCACTTTGAAAACTTGGCCCCAGGTGGTTTTCATTAGAATGGCAAATTCATATCTCAAAGAATGGCATTCAGGAACCTGTTGAACAGGCCAGGTTCTGCCCTTAGATTTCAGTGGGATTCCTTAGAGCAGTTGAGCTTTATCATATACAAGTGCCAGAAGGATAGAGGTTTCCCAGAAGCAGAGGGTGTGGTTGGAATTAAATCCATCTGCAACTGCTGCTCAGGTCTAGGGGCTGAAGCACTGGAAACCTCTCTGCCACTTTTCCTGTTGTGGATACATACAGTGCCACTGGAGTGCCACAAATTTGCTCATCCTTCCAGCAGCTGGTTTTTTAAGTGCTCTATAGAGAACAAAAAAACTGTAGAGGTATTTGCTTGGGGGTTTTATTCTTTTTCCCTCTCAGTTGTGCTTCTACAGACAACTCAGTGGACTTGGGTGGTCTTTGCAGAAGWGTCACTGTAAGCAATTACTACCAGTCACGCTGTCAGTGCAACACAATTTATGATCCGAAGGTTGGGATTCCCATTAAAGGCTTTGTGTGTAGCTAGCAATGTATTTTATTCCAGATGAAACATGTGGAATGTGTTACAAAGACTCTCCAAGCACTCAGAAGTCTCAGTGTGCTTACAGTAGTTTTTCAGAGGTGTCATTTAGTGTACAAGATACTTTTTGTCAGGAAGAAGGGTATGCCACCAGCTTGGATGGGAGACCTGGAGGGGCTTGCTTGCACCCAGTGCCACTCGAACTGACATAAAGCCTTGCTGCTTTTATGCCTGTTGACAAAAGGAATCTTAAGCAATTTCAAAAACCTGCAGAACCTGCTAGATCTCTGCAGAACAAAGGTGACAGAAGGCTTGTGCAGAGCCAAAATTTTCCTTACACTGCTGCCTTTCTCTCCCCAGCCAGTGGTTCAGTGTACTGAGTCAAGTCCATGCGTCCACAGAGCAGGAGATCCGGGAGATGCATGAYGAGCAGGCAAATCCACAGAATGCTGTGGTAAGTCTCAATCTGTAGAGCTTTTCAAACCAAATATTTTTAGAAAACAGGGGCACTGTGGTGGCCACAGCTTCTGAGAGYCACAACCTGCTTTGTTTAAATGTGGTGGTAGCTGTGACACTGGCCAGAACTTCCACRTCCTTGGTCCTGTAGCTGTACAAGGAGAGAGTGTGACTTCTGATTCCTCTCCCATCATTCACCTTGATGAAAAATGACTGCTGGTTTTGGAGGTGGTTTTTTCTGGTCCACTTCCCTGTCACATCAMAGTGTATGCTTGATTTCGAAATTTTGCAAATATACTGTTAATGAGTAAATTAAAAACCCAGGAGTTAAAGATTTGAGATTTCTCTGATCCTGCATTTATCRTTCTGTACAGCATACATTGGTAATTAACAGAATACATTTGGAACCTAATATCAAGCAAAGGAAAACAAAAACTTCTGCTTAATGGCTTTAGAATTTTGTTTTAGAGGATGCCATTTATATTGGGATGGCAGTTTTCAGTGAAAAACTCAAACATGTTTGGAAGCATAGAAAAGAGCAGTTTTTGAGSTGCCTCCATCCTAGCTACAAATAATTTTTTGCTGGATCTATTCATCCAAGTCTCTTAGTTTCCCTCTCAGCAGTTTTAATGGTTAGGAGAAACTGATGCCCAAACCTGCAGTTCATTTTGCTTGATCAAAGCTGCTGCTTCTTTCTCCTGTCTCTCAGAAGACTACTGTGAGTAATGTAATAGTGAATGTCTTCCTCATTTTCTGACTGGATATTTGTTTGTAGGGTACACTCGATGTAGGACTGATTGATTCTGTCTGTGCTGCTGACAATCCAGATAGGTAAGTCAGAACCATGCCTGGTGACTTTCTTTTTCTCCTGTCTCTAGCCAAAATCAGACACTTTAGGCTTTAGTCTCTATATTCTACTGGCCAACCATTTATTAAAGTGATTCATCATTGCCTCCCTTTTTTTAGCACTATGCACCACATGTTAAAACATGGAATAGGAATGATGGTGCATTTGAGGGGGGGGGGCTTCAGTAATTTCCATGGCACTGCTTCAGACCTGAACTCTTCAACACCTAAAGTGATCCAAAACTGAAAAATTAAATATTCCTTTCATTTATACAAATAATGCTCCTGAAAAAAAAAAGAACAGCTGATTTTTGAGTTCCTTAGTACTRTAGTAGGCAGAAAATTCAATTTTAATTTTTTTTTCTGTTCAGCTTCTCCTTCATAAATGTTTATTCTTCAGGGATGAAAATTATTTCCCCAGAATAAAAATATCTTCTACAAAGAAGACCGTGCAGCATAAAAACAACAAAAGTGTCAGGTTATTCTTAGTTTTTGAACCACTAATGGTGTTTAGGGAAATAAAAAGTAATTTGGGTTCAGATTACAACTGATTTATAAGGTTACTGGATGTGAGGTGTTGTTTGAACTGTAGGGACTCAATCCAGTTTCTCCTCATTGTATACATGTGTAAAACAGCTGATTTAAAGTTAATGCTTTGTCCTAGGCCTGCCAAAACAATGAAACCAGAAGTAACAGTGAATTTACAAGTTCAGGTTTCYTAAACAATACAGCACGAATGTCCAGAGCTTTCACAATTTTAAATTAGCTTTTGTCCTGCATTAAGTTTATGAATAAGTTAAGCATTTCTCTTGTAAGCATTTTTCACATGGATTTTTTTAGTATTGTGGGGGGATTTTATGTTATGTTTTGGGGGTTTGCTCCAGATGAAAAAAATTAATGGTAAAGAGTTAAAGCARGCATTGTAGGCTGAGGAACCTGCGTGTCTGATCCAGAGAGCCATCAGCACACTTCTCTTGGGCTAGTTCTTCATGCTTCAGTGAATCCTGGTGTAGGATTGGGTAAAAGCCAGACTCTCATTAAAAATAGATTGTATTCTCTGTGAATTGGGTTGCACTGCATTAAAAATAAAAGAATCCATGTTCACACGCTGCTTCACTATAGACCTTTGTATACTGTAGTTTGTTTTAGCTAATGTAGCTACCAACTGAAGCAGACACTAAATAGAGCTCACCCTGAAACAGTTCTGATTCACATGCAAAGCTGATTAAAGTTTGGAAGTGTTTCTCACCACAGATTTATTTTGAGATATGACAAGCTGCAATTTAATGTGAACTTTCCCACAGTTCATAGCCCATGAATTTCGGTGTGAATGTAACATAACTGAGTTTTTTCAAATGYTTAGTATTTTTCTTTAGGTGTTAACTAAATAATGCATTAGAGGTGTACTGTATTTGTCTGGATAGGAAATGCAAACAATAAACAGTTTTTATGGTTATGGGGGTGAGATAAACAGTATGTATGCTGATTATAAAGCCTGTTTCAATTTTCTTTTCACAGACCCAATTCATTTGTGATCATCACTGCTAATCGTGTTCTTCACTGTAATGCTGACACTCCTGAAGAGATGCACCACTGGATAACTCTGCTCCAGAGGTCAAAGGGGGACACCAGAGTGGAAGGACAAGAATTCATTGTGAGGGGTAAGAACTGAGTGGGGCAGTAAAAAGTAAATAACATCCCTTATGCTTTGAGGAGATTGTTCCCACAACACAATGTAGGTAGTATGCCAACATGATTAGTGTTGCAGACTTATCTTTGCGTGGTGGATTTCACTCACAAATTAATACAGCTGAAATTATATTCTTGCTGTGCCATGTAAGAAAACACTGTAATGATTGACAAAAGTGGTTTTTGTAACTTGACAAGATAATTCTTCTAGTGAAACATCAAAATTGAAAGGTTTTCATATTAATATTATCTTTATCATTTCATTGTTCGAGAATTTGACTCGATGTTGTTTCATTGTGAGCTTATCAATTCACACTATGTTTTTGTTGCTGTTGAAAGTATACAACTAACTTTTAGCAACCTACTTTTGTCCAGCTCTGTTTAAGAAAAAGAAGTGTGATTCAAATTGTGTCCTTAACAGGGTGGCTACACAAGGAAGTAAAGAACAACCCAAAGATGTCCTCATTAAAACTAAAGAAGCGTTGGTTTGTTTTGACGCACAATTCTTTGGACTACTACAAGAGTTCAGAGAAAAATGCTTTGAAATTGGGTACACTGGTCCTGAACAGCCTCTGTTCAGTCGTCCCTCCTGATGAAAAAATCTTCAAAGAGACAGGTAATTGTTTGCTCTTGTTCAAATATGCCTTCTTTCCTTCTAGCTAGTAATGCAAGAAACAATGCATAAGAATGTTTTAAATGGATTATTATGGGTGCAGTTCCATGAACAAATCCAGTTCCCAAGTCACTGAGGTGTTCYACAGGGAATTACTGGGTGAAAAACAAAGATTTTTTACAGAGGAGTAAAATTTGTTCTCACCAACATTCAAATGATCACAGACTGACACTGCTGCCAAGTTAGTGTAAACACTTATGCTTACACATCAAAGACCTGGGAAAAGACACRGGTAGCACTCTCCTCATACATTATTTTATGTGCTGAGGAACTATGAGGGCCAGCATTGGAGCAGGGAGATGCAGAGTGAGCGTGCAGTTTGTGGTAACCTACATACTGCACCTGAGTCAGCTCCACTGTGCACTTTCAGAACTGGTTTTGAAGTCAGAAGCTTCTGTTTGCAAATGAGAAGCGACTGTTGACAGTCCTGTATTATCTCATTGGGGTCACTGACACTTCAAAGAGGCTTTCACTAGTGAAAGATGAAACACRWTTCCTTTTAYTGAATCTSTTTCATAAAAAGCCTRTACAATGATGCAGAGAGARAATTTGAACTGAAATGCTCTCTTCCTGTCATAGTTTCCACTTCATTGGTGTAAAATTAAAGACAGAGGAGGTAGTTGGTGCTTTATGCCTGTTTGTACGTGTGCCATGGTACAAAGCAAGTCTGGCTCAGATTTTCCTGTTACAGACAGGACTGGAGAAGTGGGGCCCACTACAAGGAGCTAAGAGTATTCTACAGTATTAACAGTGTTGTCTTACAGTGATTTTTACTAAGATTACTGGGTAAACCAGGGGGCCGCATGATGCACAGTTGTAGTCTGAGGCTGTTCCTAGGCTTCTTAAAAGGAGAAAATCTTCCTTAATACCACAGTGTCTTTATTATGATACTGAATAACTCACACAACTTCAGTTCCTGAAAGACTACCAGCATGATCCAGGCTGGGCTGCAGCTTGTATGATGACCAGTTTTGCTGTTGTGCCAGGTTACTGGAAYGTGACCGTGTACGGACGCAAACACTGCTACCGTCTCTACACGAAATTGCTTAATGAGGCGACCCGCTGGTCGAGYGCCATCCAGAACGTGATTGACACAAAGGCACCCATTGATACTCCAACTCAGCAGCTTATTCAGGATATTAAGGTAGGCACAAGCAGGATGGCATGGGGTGAGAAAGAATGGTTCCTTAAGTCTTTGTTTTGGCTTTGCTGTATTGGGTAATAAAGCAGAAAATTACRTTTTAATTACACAGTGACATGGAATAAAATTGTGAAACCTGAATGTATCCTCTGACCTGATAAAGGAGTTTCTGTCTAAATAGCAGAAGAGCAAACTTCGAAGTGCAGCTTGGAGGGCAAGAGGGTTAACTTTTTTCCATTAAAACAGTAACAAGTTTTACTGGTTTGTGTAAYTTGACAGAGGTGGCTACACCTGGCAGTAGAGCACATTGTGCAGGTGCATGAGTTAGCAGACACGTTTAGCTTAGCCCACAGTGAGCAGCACATCAGGATAAAGACTAAACAGCTATTCTGTTTTTGTTTTTGTCATTATGGTCCTTTTTTTAATGATAGCATGGGCTAAGCATCTCATCTCTCTGTATGATGAGAAAAACATTCAATTAATGCTTACTGTTTTATGATCTCCTTGAAGACAGTGTATGCACAGCCAGAGAATGTCCTTCTGGAGCTTTTTGCTAATTGCAKTTATGAGAGAGGATGATGATTCTTACAAGAAACCAATGAAATAGGCATGAGGGGAGAAATGCTACTGACCTTTTTTTACTTAGAGAGTGCCTCCTCTTTTACCATGGAAAAGWGGTATGAAGTTCTCAGTTCCAAGGTTATGAATGCTGTTCTTCAGAGCAGGAGAAAWATATGGAACTCAGGACTGATAGAAGACAGTGGTCACACATCTGTCAAACTTGGCCTTAGAAGAACAGTAAGAGCAGTATTTGGATGTCAGAGTCGTTGCACCAGGTTTACAGCAGCACTATTTTGTTTGGTAGCTCATGCAGTCTCTAACTGAAAGGCCAGTTAGCTATGCTGGAGAAATACTTTTAAATAAAACTTGAATACRGATGTCATATTTCCCATTATGAATTACTGGAGTAAAAATGAGTATMAAATGAAAACACACTTCAAAAATTGTTATGGTACTTCATTTTGGTGTCCTGCAGGTCTGCTGTAGTTTGTTTTTTTTATTACACAGATAAAGCAAGCCTATCCAAGTCCTGAGGTTAGCAGGTACTAAACATTCATAGCCCACAGTATGCCATGGCAGCCACAGCACCCACAACTGGATTTCATAACAAATAGTGCTGGTAACACTGATTGCTCAGTTTTTATAACCAACCTAAGGGCACAAAGTATTGCATTATTCTTAAAGCTGGACCCCAAATCCTTTTTTTTTTCTTGCCCCAATAGGAAAACTGCCTGAATGCTGATGTGGTTGAACAGATTTATAAGAGGAATCCTATTCTCCGTTACACTCATCATCCATTGCACTCACCTTTACTGCCACTGCCATATGGGGACATCAATCTAAACTGTAAGTTCTCCASTAATGGAACCACTTTTCCTTATGAAAGACTAAACCAGAGGGTGGAATTTTTAAGTCTACAGTGAAGTAATGGTGGCAAAATACATGCTTTTAAATAAAATAGCCAAGTTTCCCAGTTCTCTTCTGAGAATAGCAGTTTGCCTAGCATAGAGCCATGGGTTTGTGGCRTTCCTGCAAGAGTGTTACAGAAGGGAAGGTTGCTATTGCTTTCAAAAATATCTGTAAGAAGACTGAGTTTGAAAAGTCTTGCACTGAAATAAGCAACTCAACCTGATCCACTCAGTCTCCTTGAATCATATTCTCCTCCTCAAATTATTGTTGCTTCCTACGCCATGCAGGAAGCCGCAGCAGCCACAGATTCCAATTGACAGGTGTATGCTTTATCAGATGGGATAGAAAGCCTTATTTATGGGAAATAACATTTATGAGTGTACWTGGTTTTAAAAAGTAATGCTTTGTTTAGTCMTGAAATTAGTGTAATCATCCCTTTYAATCTTCTTGATTCAAACACTAATTTAGAAGTGTCTTTTGAATTAATGGTTCAAAGCTATTGATGAGTGTGAACTTGGTGTTCTTAAAAAGGATTTGGTTCCCTTAGTTTGCAACTGCATATTAAAAAAGATACTACTCAGACCACAAGTTTCATCCTCGGGAGGAGGGTGGGAGGTTAATATGGAGTGTGACATGGCACTTCAGCAGTGTTACTTGCTCTGAAAGAAAAACTCTCTRTGATAAAAAACAATAAATCAAGATACAGCTTTTCAGTTATTAAATTTGCAACAAATCTCAATAGAAAATTAGCTCATAAAATGAGTTTGCATCATACATTTGAAATGGAAAATATAGATTGTAATATCCTGCATAACAACAGTCACATAGTAGCATTAAGCGATTTCCACATTAAGCCTGAGTGCTTTTTCTTTCATATCTCATTCTAAGCACATTTCTCCCAATATTTCTTTTGYAGTGCTGAAAGACAAAGGCTACACAACCCTGCAGGACGAAGCCATCAAGATATTTAATTCCTTACAGCAGCTGGAGTCTATGTCTGATCCCATCCCTATAATTCAAGGTATCCTCCAAACAGGACATGATTTGCGACCTCTCCGAGATGAGCTCTACTGTCAGCTCATCAAGCAAACCAATAAAGTGCCTAACCCTGGCAGCGTGGGGAACCTCTACAGCTGGCAAATACTCACCTGCATGAGCTGCACATTCCTGCCCAGTCGCAGCATCCTCAAATATCTCAAGTTTCATCTCAAAAGGTGAGAACCTTCGATCTACTAAAGCACCACAACTTGTAACAGTGTTCAGATATCTAGAAATGAGACTGAAAGCTGTATTCACTTAGCAAACTGGCTATGCCAAACAGCGAATCTAGAAAGAAAATGTTACAGGAAAAGCGTGTGTGAGTTGGTCTGGATGGAATTACACACAGTTGAAGAATCAAGCAAAATGCCACAAAGTTGAATGCACAATTTGTTAATATTGGCAAAAGGGCCACGTCCTGTAACTGTATCAACTTAAATGACTTTCAGCCCATATCCCAGATCCCATTCTCAACTGTCCAAACCAACGTGTTAAAAATTCTTCATCCTGCTTACCTTAATTTTATGAGAGATGCATCATGCACATAAAAAAAACAGTACCAGATTTAAAAATGTATTTGAGGTACAAACCTGTGATTGCAAATCTGATTTTMAATTATTAGTGAACATGAAATGATAATAAATCATTGTTGACAGTTCAGCGTTAACCAGAATGTGGAGTTCCTCTTGCTGTGATGCAATGGAAGAATGYAGAGTGTGTCATTGGGAAAGTTAGTCCACCAACAAACTCAGTAATTTAATAGCTTTGTCTTTGCTTGGAGCATGTCAATTAAATAGTGTACTGGATACAGAAATACTCTCAGGGGRAAAAAAAATTCTCAAATAAGCAAACTTCACAGACTGGCAGCTTAAAGTAATAAGCTTTGTCTYACAGGGTTCGTGACCAGTTTCCAGGAACTGAAATGGAGAAATATGCACTTTTCACGTACGAATCTCTGAAGAAAACCAAATGCAGAGAGTTTGTGCCATCRCGAGATGAAATAGAAGCACTGATTGGCAGGCAGGAGATGACATCCACAGTTTATTGCCATGGTGGGGGGTCCTGCAAGATTACAATCAACTCACACACTACAGCTGGAGAGGTGAGAAGTGGTTAAAGAATGTCTTTGGAACAGAGTGTCAGTCCCAGGCAGCAGTGGTGTTACTCTTTGGAAGCACTGCCGCTTTCCCTGCCAGTCTCTCCTTTTTGGGAAGGAAAGGCTTCCAGTGCTGTCCCTCCCTGCAGTGTGTTCTGGAAAAATCCCCTAGATAAAAACTATCTTTGTGCTGCAGAGGATTACCCAACTGCAGYTCCTTCTTGCAGGAAAGACTAAGCAATTAGGCAGAGAGCATTATTGGAGAAACTTTTGTAGACATTGGTGTGTATGAGAGCCAAGCTGCTTCCTCAAACTGGCAGAGTCTTGCTGAGTTGGTGAAATACAACAGAAATATATCTGGCCAGGAGATAGCACATACATATTCTGAAAGAATTACTGTGGAATTTTTACAACAATTAATAATGCTGATGAGGACAAGTTAGTAATATTTTTAGCCTAATGTGAAACCTCGCTCTAATTTTTTTTTCTAGGTATCAGTTTTACTCTGTGGTASTGTTTTTCCATGCTATGGTTTTTTCATGTGCTGTTTTTCATCAGGTGGTTGAAAAGTTAATTCGTGGCTTGGCCATGGAGGACAGCAGAAATATGTTTGCTTTGTTTGAATACAACGGAACTACTGATAAAGCAATTGAAAGCAGAACCATTGTAGCTGATGTCTTGGCAAAGTTTGAAAAGTGAGTGTACCTCTCCTTCTCTCTTCACTCTAATAAGTAGCAATTAAATAAATTTCCAATGTCAGTAATGCTGAATTTTCTTTTTGACTTGCTTGTTTGTGATAATGCAGTTGAATTGCACATGTGGCCATTTCTGGAACARAAGGATCTCCTTTTTAGTTTTCTTAAAAGTCTTAATAGCCACCTATCCACTTGTGCAGGTTTTCCTCTGTCCTGACACCAGTAGAGTAGCATTTCTCATCATTATTTCCACATTTTCTTTTCCCCTACTACAAATTTTTCCATCATTACTGGCAGTGTGGCTGTGAGAACTGACCTCCAGRCAGTCACTGCCATTCTGTTATCTAACCTCACATGGAAGTCACCACASTACAGTTATTTCTCTTACCAGTAAAATTGAAACCACCCATAGCACCGTAGTAAGCAAATGTAATACAAGCCTAAATACCCATTTGTCATCCTCACTTTTTATGCATGGGAATCAGCCCCCTTTATCCACATAAAAATGGRGGGAAAAGGAATGTTTTATAACAGGACTTAATAAGGTGGTTTTCATTAACACCTRACTTAGCTAAAAATAAACATTTATTAAGAGAATATGGGTTAGAAACCATTGACTTGAGAACTGAGWGAACATTTTTCCTTGATTTTGCTGTAGGATCTGAATACAGAGACACATATAAAGCCAAGTTCAGCTGATGACTTGCTTAGATTCCACAGGTGGCARTTTAGAAAAGAGTTTGATTTCACAGATCTGATCTCTCTCCCTCTTCACACAACAAYGCAGGCTTGCTGCCACTGCTGAAGCTGGGGAGATGCACTGGAAGTTCTACTTCAAGCTCTACTGCTTCCTGGACACAGAAAACGTCCCAAAAGATAGTGTGGAATTTGCCTTTATGTTTGAGCAGGTAAGGAACAAAGGTTCTGTTTTGAGGCACTTTTAAAGAGGAGGAAAAAAATGCAAGAGATCTAGGCAGCACAGAGAGAGTTTTGATTTTGCTTCTSTTCAACTAAATGCACTTCTACTCAAGCATCAAGAACAAAGGAAGTTTTTCAGTGGTCAAAATGGGCCTGTCCTGACATAAGTGAAGCACTTATGATTTCTCTAGTGTTATGTTTCTTACTTCTGCATTACTTGTCAATTGCTTTCTGTATAGTGGTAGAAAAATAGTAACTGGAAAACTTGATCCAAACTGCATAAAAAAGAATAATAGTTGCTTTTWATTCTCCTCTTCTTAAACCATTTTCTGAAGAAATTGCAAGAAATAAAGAAAAAAAGTGTAACTGGCAACAAATTAATTAATAAGAGACTCCTGCTGGCAACTGTATAGAACTAATTGAGCAAYAGCTTTTTGTCTTTTAAAAAACTGATCATTTCATAGGTACCATAGTATAATAGTCCAGTCTCAGCAGTAACATTAAGACAGCTATGATGAACAGAAATCCACTAAGTGAACATGCTGAGCTCAGAATGAGGCTACACTGCAAAACATAAAATAAGTTAAATTGACTTCTAATGAAAATTAAATGCATCAGCAGCTGGATTTCTGTTACATCAATCCCTGTAGTTACTCAGAAACTCACTGAYGGCATTCATTACTATTGATTGATCTTCTCTTGTTCTCCTGTATTGCAAATGATTAAAAATTCTTCCAGTAGTCAGCTTCTKCCAGTGGGCACTAGACACAGATCAGGATTTCTGTAGAGGGTTAAGATTTCTGGCTCTTTGCAACACCAAGACACTGACATTCTTTTGGTKAGCAAGACTGATATGATCAAGAACTGATGTACCTCAATTTTCATACATATGAAGGGTTTTCCCCTTCTGCATCTTCCCTGCAAGAGAGTATTTCTTCCTTGTCAGTTTAGGTTTTAAGGCACCACATCACATCACAAGTCTACCAAAAGTCTCCTTCTAGAGCCTACTACTGTAGCTCAGTCCAGAACTGTTTATTGTTGGCTRAAGGATCTGGGCAATAGGTTCCTTTGGTTGGGCTTAGAAACATGGCCATTCTGTCTGTCTGTTGTTACCTCTAGAGGAGTCAWCTGATGCCTCTGTTCGGGATGAAGTTCAAACAGCAAGAAGAAAATCTATGAGAACTCTGCATACAATCTGCATACAATTACTGGCTTAAGAGGCAGATTCAGGCAGTTTTCTGTATGARCAGCTCAAACAAGCACATTTGCTGAAGCAGATTGTTTTCATGGAGCATTCTGTGCTGACTAGTGTTTAGCCAAATACTTTATGTCTTGCCAAAACCAGTAGCGTTTGTTATAAAGYGTGACATTCAATCCCTACCAGCAATATTACAGCAATACCTTGAAGAGGTAACATTACATTCTAACATCAATTCTGTTCTATTTTTTCTAATTATCTGCTTTTGATGTCAGTCATCAACTTTTTTCAAACAATTATGAAAATTCCCTTCTGTCATCAGTTTTAACTCTGCAGTCTCCATTATTTTAAAGTCTGAATCCTTTAATAATCATAAGGTGCTGAAGAAAATCTTTTRGTTCTTCCTCATTAAAATACTCTCCTTGCATTTCTAAAAGATGGCTCTTTCTTCTGCATGTGTACAATCTCAGGTAAACCATTTTGCATGTTTAAAGGCACACTTTGTAAACAAACTAGTTGTGAATTAACACTGTGTGTTTGCTAAACTTGCAATTCCTGGGTCTCCAGAAGTGATGCATGTTTGTTTCCTCTGCTACTGTCATATGAAAGAAAACACCTAGCTCCTGCACATTTTCACAGGTTTGAATAAGTGTGCAGAGAACTGGGATTTTGAAGAGGCTTCTTGGTTCAGAATCTCATCCCTGATGCTGCAGAGCACWGTAATATGGAGATGTTGTACTAGCTTGATTTGGGATCCATTGAAGATGTRTTGTTTCCCCTCAGTAAAATTACAGCACTTGGGTGGTTTGGCTGGAAACATCAGTTTTCACAGCCAGATTATTGACAGCAGAAAACAAAACTGGAGACCTGTTTCTTCCTAATGCCCTTGAACACAGATGGCTTCTCCTCAATCATATGTTTAGATCCTGTTTTGTTCCCCTTTACAGTTTTTTTTTCCTTCTTCATAGTTCAGTTGCTCTTAGGGATGTGAGTTCACTAAAAGCTGTCCTAGTAAAAGTAATTCCCATTTAGCAGGTTCCTCAGTTGCTTTGCAGTTCTTCTAGTAAATGCAGTCTTATGCAGCTTAAATTTGCCAAGAGATTTACCCCATTTGCTTTATTTAATGGATCATTTATTTCAGGTCTTGGGTTTGCCTAGGAGTAAATCTACTCTCCTTGTTTCTCATATTTCTTTCAAAGGCTGCTTTATAAAAAGCTACCTTTTTTCCCCTTGCCAGGCTCATGAAGCAGTGATTAAAGGACATTATCCTGCTCCTGAGGAAACCCTCCAGGTCCTTGCAGCTTTGCGTCTTCAGTACCTTCAGGGAGATTACACAGTGCACACCACCATGCCAGAACTAGAGGAAGTCTATCCCTTGCAAAAGCTGAAGTCTAGGATTACACAGTCGACGAAGACATTCAGTGCACCGGAGAAGGCCGAGAAGAGGCGAGCCAGCTTTCTCGAAGGAACCCTGCGGAGGAGCTTCCGCAGTGGCTCTGTCAGCAAACAGAAGGTCGAGGAGGATCAGATGTTAGACATGTGGGTCAAAGAGGAAATCTCAGCTTCCAGGACTAGTATTATTGACAAATGGAAAAAACTCCAGCGGATGAATCAGGAGCAGGCCATGGCRAAGTACATGGCTTTGATTAAGGAATGGCCTGGCTATGGTTCAACACTCTTTGACGTAGAGGTAAGACCACATGAACATTCAAACTACRGCTTACACTGTATAGGTGATGATTTCATTCCAGAGCACTGAAAYCATAAATACAGTATCACAATGCTCAGACAGCTGATGTAATAAACTTTGAGCTATTAAAAGCCTACTCCCACTGGCAAGCACTGTAGCTATTTAAATCCAGCAGCTAACTGTAAAACAGAGGGACATAATGCTATTCTGACAGGTTGCAAACAAGTGTAAGAAGTATAAAAGGCTCWATTTAAAGAGGGGCAAGCAATATGCTTTTTAACAAATGGTTAGAGACAAAAACATCAACAGTAAGTGTTGTGTGGCTCCCACTGTTCCCCTTGCTGTTAATTTACATTTTTTTCTCTAGTGTAAAGAAGGAGGATTCCCACAGGAGTTGTGGCTTGGAGTCAGCGCTGATGCAGTTTCTGTCTACAAGCGTGGGGAAGGGAGGCCTCTGGAGGTGTTCCAGTATGAACATATCTTGTCATTTGGTGCTCCACTTGCCAACACCTACAAGATTGTGGTGGATGAAAGAGAACTGCTTTTTGAAACCAGCGAGGTAAGAGCCAGGTATTTTTGTTATTGTGGTTTTCCTGTTCTGCTAGCCAGGGCCACTCAGTAACTCAAGTAAGGGCTGCAAATGTTAGAGATTTGTTCAAGATCTCTGTAAAAGCTAAAGGGAAGACAGAAYGACATGGATAGAAGTGCTGAGTATTTTTATTTGTTTAGGTGCAAAAGGGTTTTGTTGAAAGCTTGACAGTTTTATATTGTTGATGTCCAAAGGAATTCATTYCTATACTGTTACCTTACTAAGACCTGTGCTCTTCATGCTCTTGGCAGGTGGTTGACATTGCMAAGCTGATGAAAGCTTACATCAGTATGATCGTGAAAAAACGCTACAGCACCTCTCGATCCGTGAGCAGTCATGGAAGTCAGGGCAGCTCCAGGTGAAAACAAAACCAGTTCTACTGCACCCTAAATAGAATATATCACTCCTTGGCCTCAGAACAACCTGGGGACACTGATCACCTTTGTTGACAAGCCAACCAAGAACCAGAGTTTCAACGGAAAATATCTTCAAACAATGTTTTAGGAAGACCATGGGGGGGCAGGGGAAAATCAGCTGAAATAGTCACATACTAGAACTGCTGCCTCATTCAAAACTTTCCAAAGCATTATTACCTTCAGCTGATATAACACATGCCTTAAGACTCCATCCACTGCAATGCAAGCAGTAATAAGTGCCTTACAATACTAAGCCTAACTTGTATTGACCTAAAATTGCTGATAAAAGTCAAGAGGATTTCCTTTGTCCTTTCAGAACACTGAAAACAAAGTTATATTCATCCATTCTGCACTAATCTACTGGCCTGTATACAGGTGGGAAGGGGGAGGGAAGAAGAGCAAGGTATATTTTTTTGGAGTGCTGCTGGCAGCTTTCCTGATGGACGCCAACACTTTGTTTCCCCTTGCTTCCATGGATGTGCACATTGTGCCTGCATATTTGAGCTGTCAGTAAAATTTGACAAATTTTTTCTGTATTTCAAAAGTCTTTTGAAGCAAAGGGAATAAGTATGTGCAATGGTGTAAACAGTCTTTCTGTACATTTTAATAGTTCAGAGTTATAGTTGTTACAATTGTATGGTTACTTTATAAGCAGTTTTATTAACAAGTAAATTYCAAAATTTTCATACATTAATTTTACTTTTGCAAATATATATTACCATATAAGTAGCAGAAGTCTGCATTCTGTATCTGCTGTACGATAAAGAGAGATGTAGCTGAGAATATTTATAGACTACCCTAATATGGAAATACAGTTATCAGTTCAATTCTCCATAATGTCAGCTTACATTTTTAATATTAATTTTTTGTTTGAAAGACATCACTGTTTTATACTTCTGGCTGGACTCTTCAACCCAGACCCACTGCCAAAGGCCAGAGCCCTTCAGAGTTGACTAGAGAAGGCAACGTTGTACAATGCAACTGCTTTAATACAGAGTTCTTTATTTTACCTGGTTGCCTGATGAAGGTTCTTGACAGTACCCTGTAAATAAATTGGGGAATATCAGCTAATAATAATTTGATTTTGGACTTCTATTTTTGTACAGAAATACTGTAATATAAGGCAAAACCTTGTTCAAAGGTATCTTTTTTGTCCATGGCAAAAAAAAAAAAAGAAAAAAAAAAGAAACCTGAAAAACCTTACTGTTGTTAAAAACCTCAGCCTTTAAGGAATCATGCCTACTTACTGGGAAAAAAAAGTCCAGCAATAAAGAAAATATATGTAATGTGCTCTGTTTCTATTTCTTGCTTGTAAGTCAGAATTGTGAGAAAACCCTAATTTCCTGTCTTCTCAAGAGGCAAGCCTACAGCACAGACTACATCTGTGTGTGTGTGTGCTTTTGCTTGGAAAGGTGCATGTGCTGTGTGTTGTTCTGGGGCAGGTGCCCTTGTCCATGCAATGTGTCTTTGCATGACACAGAGGGAAGGACTGCTGAGCAATCCCATGCCACAGGGAATGTGCAAGTGAAGCTTTTGCTATTTATGTATCCCTGATGAAGATGGCTTGTTTTCATTAGCCAGCCACATCATGGCAGTGCAGCAGGCACTGCCCTCATACTGTACATAGCCTTTGTGGACTACRAGGCTTGCTCTGAGAAATCCTCACCCTCCTCCCACTGTCAGATAGTTCTGCTCACTCCATCTGTGACACCACCCTTCAGTCCCTAAAGGCTTGCTTACTACTAATTTAATAACCCCACACTCCCAGAAAAGGCAAACTTAATTTAAGGAAGACAGGAAGAATGAAAGAAACTATAACTTCAGTATGTATAGTTGCACACACACAGTATCTGAGACTGACCTTTTTTTTTTTTTTTATTATTATTTTTATTTTTCCCATATGCAAGTTGTTTAGAAAGAATTTAGCTGATCCCCAAAAGGCATCCTTGGAATGGCACAATTTATACATTTCAGCCAGCACAGCAAAAAAGTTCAGTTTTGCCTGTGTGTAAACACGCTCAGAGAAGTCCCTGCACATCAGCATAATCAGTAATTGGTTAACAACCCAGGAATACACAAGATGACAGTCTTGTACAGGGTCACAGTCTTGAGAAGCAGGCACCACTRTGTTTCATGTGTCTCCTGACTGACTTCTGGATGCTCTCAACCATTGGGAGGAATGTTTACTCTTGGTCAGTACACAAAAGTGCCTGTCACAACATCACTGTAATTAAGAGYTGAGCTTCATTCATGCCAAGTCTATCGACCTGCCATGCAAATCTTAGCCCAATAACTTACTGAGGCAGAGAAAAAATTCATAATTGTCAGTACTCAACAGAATGAATGCACAGATTGTCAAAATAAATACAGCATAATAGGTACACCTGAGTTTGGAACTGGAATGCCTGTCCATGCACTTGGAACTGATCCCAGCTGTGGAAACTGCCACTCATTCCCCTCTGGAAGATGGTGGTTACACCAACTCTGTCAACAGAGGTGTACACCCTAGGTGGTTACACCAACTCTGTCAAAAACCTTCCAGGAGCACACACTGGGTTCCTGAGCCTTGGACTGCACCTGGTGGATACAGCCACACTGAGGAGAGCTCAGGAGCCCACCAGCCAGGCACCCTGCAAGAGCACAAGGCTGGGCAGAAACCATGCAGTCAGGCCTGGGAATACGGTCAGCTGCAATGGAAATAAAATTGTATAGCTTCATCTTTGTATGCCCTTAAATCRTAAAATTGCAGAATGGTTTGGGTTGGAAGGGACCTTAAAGATTATTTAGTTCCAATCCCCTTGCTGWGGGAAGGGACACCTTCCAYTAGAGCAGGTTGCTCAGGGCTCCATCCAGTCTGGCCTTGAACACTTGCAGATATGGGGCATCCACARCTTCTCTGAGCAGCCTGTGCCAGCACCTCACCACCCTCACAGTAAAGAATTTCTRACATCTAACCTAAACCTGYCCTCTCTCAGTTTGAAGCAATTCYCCCTTGGTCTATCATTACATGCCCTTATAAAAATKCCTGCTCCAGCTCTCTTGTAGTCTGGAGGGTACTGGAGAGCTGCTCTAAAGCCTCCCTGGAGCCTTTACCAGGTAGAACAACCCCAACTCTCCCTGCCTGTCTTCATAAAAGAGGTGTTCCTTCCCTCTAATCATCTTTGTGGCTCTCCTCTGGACTTAGCTGGCCATGCCTCAATTCCTCCATCTTCAGGCTTCTGTCTAGCACTTTCCCTGTGCCTCATAATTCAATACAACCATTTGTCARGGTGCCAGAATTCTTAATAAACTTAATTACAGAAGCTATGCAGAGGAAATTGCTTCACCCCAGAAATGTTGCATCACAAAGCTAGGTTTCAAGCCCCACATTTCTGAGGCATTACACGTACTCCCAGGTCTGCACCAGCTCAAATGCCCAGCACAGGCACACTACAGCACTGCCAGTCATGCTGGCCCAAGTCCATTTTACAGAAGCAGTGTCTGCTTTTTCAGTGCTGACAGACTCTTTCTCACAGCACATGCACTCCACATCATTTACGACTCTGAGAAGTAAGTACAAAAGGGTACCAGTAGGACAGCACTGTCCTAAATAAAACTAATTCTTTGTGGAGCCCAGCCCTAGAAAGTCACTGCATTTCACTCCACAACCTCCCACAACATCACAACAGAGTACATAAGCTCCCCATGCCACAACAGCCACGGGAAGCCAGCAGAAGAGGGCAGCAGTGATCCAAGAAGCGAACGAAACACCGAGTGGTTCCACCTGTACTATGACATTTAACCGATCTTTATCAAGAAGTCGGGGTAGGAGAGGGAACAGGGAGGGAGTCTTCTCATTATCCTTGCTCACCACCTATCACAAACAACTGTCTCAGGTCGCTCAAAGAATCACCAGCTAAAAGGTACCAACAAAAGCARGTTTMATATTAAAGTGAAAGTGTGACAAAATTTGTTTAAAGGTTTGCCCTACTGCTTACTAGATGGTTAAAGCACACAGAGAAAAATTGGACTAAAATCTAAACTCAATCAATCTAAAATCTACCAAAAGTAACTTATATGGAGGCTGGGGATGGAAAAAAGGGTAAGAAGAGGAAGGGATAAGGATAAAAAGGAATGAGGGAGACCCACTTACTGAGTCACAAGGTTCAGACTGGACCCCCTTGCCAAACTTTGTCCCAGAAATGACCAATGGTTTAGACCTAAAGGTTTAAGCCACACTTAAACTTTACAGCACTTAATTGATAGCCTAATTTGAACAAATTAACAKAAGATTATACAGAATTTACTACAAGCATGACAGTAACTCACAGGCCTAACTTACTAATTAACATATTTAAGAATCTAAGAGAGCAATATTCATAGTAAATTTTCGGTGGCATATTCACACTTGCATGCACTCAGACCTAAAGGTATGTACCTGTGAAAAATTCCCCTTGAGTTCAGCTCATATGGGATGCCTTTGCAGTTTTTCAAGGCACAAAGGGTTGAACCTCAAGCAGTGGGGGTATCACCCAAGGTCTGTCACTGGCTCCAGGTATAGCAAATTTGAGAGTTCACTGGTCCTGAGAGGCCCCACTCAGAAGGAGGCTGCTGATTGCAGCCCACTGTGGTCCTGGAGAGTTCACAGGGTCTCACTTKGGACTGATGTTTATAGGGTTGCAAGAGAGCTGGCTTAAGCCATAGTAATTTTCCAYCCTGGCAGCAATTCAGGTCAGTAATTTCTTTGAAAGTTTGATAACAAAAACATTGTTCCACTTGGGTTGTTATTCAGGCAAGAAAAATAATTTTCTAAGGGGGTTTGTTAAAAAGCAGTAGCCCAAGTTCCTGGGAACAGTGTTTCTGTTGAGCTCAAGAGGAGTTTAGCCCAGATGTTATTTCCTTTTTGTTGCATRAAAGTTCATTTTTCCTTTGCTCCCTGACACCCACACACACCTCCTTGGGCAGACAGGACTCACACTCCTAACATTATCAGCTGACCAGCAGTAARGGGGACAGGAACATGGACAGGGCCAGACTTGCCACAGGTTTAGGAAATGGGAGAACTATAGTAACCAATCTAGTAGCAAAAGGAGGCTTAAGAAGGGATATTTCAATTAAGCACAAGCAGAAAAAAGCACAAGCACTAGACAGGACTATGGGGTATCCCTCTACACCCCACTGGGATATTAAATAATTCTGTTAAATGCCTGTACATCAACATGCAGTAGGGGAAACAAGCAGGAGGAGCGAGAGCACAAGGCTTTGACCTCGCTGCAATTACAGAGATGTGGTGGGACAGCTCCCACAGTGGAATGTTGCCATGAAGGACTGCATGCTGCTTAGGAGAGACAGAGCAGAAAGGCACAGTGGTGGAGTTGCCCTCTCTGTGAGGCAACACTTGCAATGTGCTTCTTATGTGCTTTAACATATCTTTCTGTAATTATCTAAAAGACATGTACCAAGATCTTCAAGATCATTCTTTTTTATTTTCTAGCTGCTTAAGCATCCCTTACTTGGAATGTATCAAGCTCTGTCTCAGGGGGGATGATGAGCGAGTCAGGAGCTCATGGRTCAGGATAAAAGGGCAGATGAGTGAGGCTGACACTCTGGGGGTGTTTGCTCCAGGCTGCCTGAACTGGAGGAGGAGGTGGGTGAGCCCTTCCACAGGCAATTGCAGCAGCCTCAAAGTCACAGGCCCTTGTTCACGTGGGGGACTTCAGCCACCCTGACATCTGCTGGAAAGCTGCACAGCCAAACACAAACAGGCCAAGGGGATCCTGGAAAGCACTGATGACAACTTCCTGCCACGGATACTGGAGGATCCCACAAGGAATGATGTGCTGCTCGATTTATAAACAAACAGGGAAAGCCTYGTTGGAGATGTGAGGGTTGGGTGCAGCCTCGGCTATAGTGGCCATGAGATTGTGGGGTTCAGTAACAGGTGAGGAGGAAGCAGRGCAGCAAGTAAGATTACAGCCATGGACTTCAAAGGATCTAACTTTAGCCACTTCAGGGACCTTCTTGGAAGAATCCCATAGGAACAGGCCTTGCAGGGAAGAGGGGTCCAAGAGAGCTGGTCAATATTCAAGGATCACTTCCTCCAGGCTCAAGAACCATGCATCCTGACAAGCAAGAAATCAGGTAAAGGGAGCAACACACCTGTTGGATGAAAAAAGAACTGCTGTCATTACTTACACATACATATGCATACATGGTAAGTTTACACAAGATGGAAGCTCTTTGAATATAGAGAGGTTGTCAGAGTAAGCAGAAATGAGGCAAGGAAAGTCAAGGCTCATCTGGAATCAAATGTGGCCAAGGATGYCAAGGAAAAGAAGGGCTTTTTCAAATACATCAATAAAAAAAGAAAACAAAAGGATAATGTGGGACTGTTACTAAATGGAGGGGGTTCCCTTGCTGAACGCCTTTTTTGCATCGGTCTTCACTGACAAGATCAGCCCTCAGGGATCTCTGACCCTGGAGACAAGGGCAAATGAAYATCARGAAGAAGACCTTCCCCTTAGTTGAGGAGGATTTGGTCAGAGAACACTAAGGCCAACTTGACATCCACAAGTCCATAGGCCTTGACGAGATGCATCCATGAATCCTGAGAGAGCAGGCGGACGTCACAGCAAGGCCGCTAACAATCACCTTTGAAAGGTCATGGAGATCAGGAGAGGTRTCCAGGGGCTGGAAGAAAGCAAATGTCACCTCAGTCTTGAAAAAGGGCAAGAAAGAGGACTTGGGGAGTCCTGCTTGAGCAGGGAGGTTGGACCAGATGACCCACTATGGWCCCTTCCAACCTGATCCATTCTGTGACTCTGTGAAACCTCCTCTCATTTGAATGTGTTAGAATTAAAAAACAATAGATTCTGATGAAATTCTATCTCCAAGTCCTGTTTTCTCAATCATGCTCTTGCATGCACTCTGCACAACTCCATATAAAAGAGACTATCTATTCTGCATTCTGAAAGACATTTTCCTTTTTTCTTACACACTGCCTTCTGAGAGAGAATTTCCCCATCCATGCTACTACATTCAGATGTCTAGGTACAGTGTCAGTGTCCAGTTTTCTCTGCCAAGGCATTTCTCTCACTTGAAAATTCTCAGTTTACTAAACCTAACATTGCACCTAATGTTTTCACTTAGATAACTCTTTCTACAAATTAAGACAAAATGTCCAAACTTGCTGATTCACAGTGATTTTGATTCTTCCTCAACAATGTCAACTCCTGGATGAGCTTGCCTGTTTCATAAACTCCAAACAAATGCTGGACTCAAAAAGGTTGCTGGCCTGCTTGGCCTGCTCCCACGCAAAGCTGACCAAAGAGTGGAGCTAAACCTMTAAAGTCATTATCGATTCTCTGCCRCATACAATCAAACAGGTAATGCCATCTAAAAGATTACAGTAATTAGCTCCAAAATTAGATCCATGAAAATCAATTATTCCTACTGATCTTCTACATGGCATGATTACACAGACAAGAACATCAGCACAGTGTTAAACACCTATAAATTGTTGCATAAATATTTTATGAGATTGCTGTACAGTRCTATTCCTGGGCTAAAAACACTTGTTTTAAGTGGCTTAACTGGCTTTGACCAAAGCTGTTGAGCCACACACTTTCCTCTGTAAACTCCCTTATCCCAAGTCTTAAACAGTTACCTCAAAAATACTATTCTTTCTAATAACTCAAGACATATAAGTGTTTATAATTGCTAAAATAAGTGCATATAATTGCTAAATTAGCTCAATTCTGTAAAACCTAGATTCAGAAAAAAACAACATTGCATTTTGAGCATGGAATATTTACTACTGTCCTCACACAATTTACCAAACAAAAAGGATTATTTGATGTGGGAGATATTAGAGCTTCCTTACCATGATCTCTGTTACAGAAAATATAAAATTGAAGCATTATTCTTCCATACATTAATTAATTGTTGAATTCTACTCTTAAAGGTTTGAGTTCACAGGCATTAAGAAGCATAACCTCCAGAAGTAAGGGGGAAAAAATCCCACACATTAGCATTTTTTAGTAAAAAGCAGCACCAATACTCTCATATTTTCATCACTTGTGTTAAATTTTTCATCTTATGCCAYCTGATATTATGCATCTTGTACTGGGTTTGCATGGCAAGGTTCTGGTAGCAGCAAAGSGAAGAAGGAGAGGAACTACCAGGGTGGCTTCTGTGAGAAGCTGCCAGAAGCCTTCCCTGTGTCTGCAGAGMCAATGCTGCCAGCTCCAACACAAATGTGCTCTTGGCCAAGGCCATGTATATCAGTAATGGTGATAGTACCTCTGGGATAATATATGTAAGCGGGAAAAAACTGCTGTAAAACAGCAGGTGGGAGACAGGAATGAGAACCTGGGGGAGAAACAACACTGYAGACACCAAGGTCAGTGAAGAAGGAAGGGAGGAGGTGCTCCAGTCACTGCAGCAGAGATTCCCCTGCAGCCCATGGTGCATCCCATGGTGGGTAGCTGACCCTCTGTAGCCCATGAAGGTCCATGGCAGAGCAGAGATCCACCTGCAGCCAACTGAGCACCCCACACTGGAGCAGGGGGATGCCCAAATGAGACTGTGACCTTGTGGGAAACCCACACTGGACCAGCTTTAGTGGCAGGACTTGTGACCCCACAGGGCACCCTCACTGGAGCAGCCTGTTCCTGAAGGACTGCACCACATGAAAGGGACCCTATGCTGGAGCAGAGGAAGAATGTGAGGAGTCCTCCTCCTGAGGAGGAAGGAGCAGCAGAGACAACTTGTGATGAACTCACTGCAGCCCCCATTCCCTGCACCACTGTGGGGAAGAGGAGGATGAGAAAACAGGAGTAAAGTTAAGCCTGGGAAGAAGGGAGGTGTAGGGGGAAGGTGTTTGGAAAGTAGTTTTAAGATCTGGTTTTATTTCTCATTATTTGACWGGTAATTAAACTGATTTCCCAGTGCTGAGTCTGTTTTGCCTATGACAGTAACTGGTGAGTGATCTCTCCCTGTCCTTATCTTGACTGCTGAGCCTTTCATTATATTTTCTCTCCCCTGCCCAGCTSAGGAGGGGAATTGTGGAGTGGCTGTGGGGRCATTTAGCACAAAGCTACAGTCAAGCTACCACATAGTTTTAGTTTACAAGGTCAGTCAGGTCCYATGYATTCCAACTGCCCAAMAGATAAACATTTCAGTRGAACAGAAGAGTATTTTGAGGTGCACAGACTTGTACATAAAATACTTTAAATACATGTCAYAGTCCTAATTGTATTTTGCATATCACAGGACAACACTTAATGCACTCCTGTTCCATTGTTAAATATTATATTACAGTTAAATAAAAGAACAAAGAGGTTGGGATGTAGTTTCAAACATATTCCTCAATAGAGACCTTAGGGATGCTGCAAAGGCTAAGAGGGTGTGCATCAAAGGAGAAAACTGAATATTCTGGCAATTATTAATTGGTAAGTTATTCTACACTTCAATGGTACCTAGGAAAGATAATCAGTTTAGTGAAAAGATGCAGGAGAAATTCCATACAAGCATGCATGAAGCTTCAGAACAAAACAGGATTACCTAAAAGTCCATGGTACATATGTCACCTATGACACCAGTCTTTCAAGGGTTTTGAGGGATCTAGGCAACTAAAGACTTTTAATATTAACTATTCAATATTACAATAAAGCATATAGTGAGCGGACATCTGAAGAAATATGATCTACTGAGAAGAGACAGCATAGGTTCTGATTAATAAAGCTCTGCTCTAGAAGCCTGGTGAAGTTCTCTGACAGATCTCTGAATGAGGGCAGTCTGGTTTACTCAGATTTCAAAAAGGGTTTTGGCAAAAATCATCACCCAAGGCTTAAAAAGGAAGCTGTGTATCCATATAMGAAGTCCTGATGTGGATAAATAATTGGCTAGGAGATAGGGAACAGACAGTAAGRGCAAACAATCCATTCCAAACAAAGGAAGGAGATCATTCCTGAGKTTTGGGAGAGGCTCTAAGATCTTCAACCTACTGAACAGTGAACTGGAAAATGATGAAGAGCAAGCTYAGAGTTTAGTGATGACATCAAGTTATTCAGGAAAGTCAGGATAAGGGCAGACTGAAAAAACCYGCATGACTTAATGAAACTGAATAGTTATTCAATGAAATGGCAAATAAATTCCAAGTAGCTRAAGTGAGGCAGGTGAAGTGAGAGGGGGGAAGCCCAATACCAGAATGAGCTGTACAGCAGGCTCTGAAGTGAATATTAGCACTTAGGGAARAAATGGTGATGTTTCATTAGTTACAGAAAAAAAAAAAAAGAAAAAAAAGAAAACCAGTCYTTAGAAATTATTACAAAAGCAAACCACAGTGCAGTATTATGAAACTATTCAAATCTGTGATCTGTTTCTACTTCAAACAAATGCAGATATGATGTGACTAGAACATGAGGAWGTTATTTCTTGTTGAAAAATCTTATTTCAATTATAGAACTGAAAAAAATTCAGGAAAAGGGAAGATGGATGTTCCAAGTCATACCMTATTAAGAGCAACTAAGACACAAGAGTGCTGCAATAGTAAGAGTGACTAAAACATAATTCCTCAGACTCAAAGCAGAGCCAAGTAAGAGAGTGCCATGGGTATGACTGGGCAAAGAGTTAATAATCCTGCACTAATTATAGGTCACTAATAGGACGAGGGAAGCAATTCTTCCCCCCCTTTTACCTTTTGTGAGACCACAAATGGAATACTTTGTCCAGTTTGGGACAACCCAAGACAAGACAGATGCTGACATACTGGCAGGAGTCCGGAGGGCCCCTGGAAGGTCAGTGGCACACAGCTGATGACCCAAAAAGAAAGGCTGGGAGAGTCAGATTCACTCACTCTGGAGGACAGARGTTGACAGGGATCTACTTACAGAGTACCCGATGTGTGGTTATGGAGTGGATGGGGACAGAGCCCTTCCCTATGATGTGCAGAACCAAATTAGAGGAAATGGGTGAAAAAAGAAATTTTGAATAGATAATGAGAAAATATTCTTTGCAATGAATGTGGCCAAATGTTCAAACAAGTTGCCCAGAATGCATTGCAGAGTCTCTAGCCCTCGGAGGTGATCAGAGCTAATCTGGGCATGACATAGAGCAACATGTCACAGCCAAGTAACAGGGGTGCTGAGTGTGTRTGTGGGCAGAAAGGTCAGACCAAATGTCTTACAGGCATTCCTTCCAAACTAACCTAGCCTGTGATCCTGTGATGAAATTAATAGAAAACAAGCTTAAATAAAAAAAAAAAAAAAAGAAGGGAAATTCATTCCATTTTGAGTTGAAATCCTCAACTGAATTGCATACTTCCTTTATGGCGACATCAGCATTTTCAAACATATTTCAGAAGCATCAGAATGCTTTTATATTTGTAAACTCCTTTGAAACAACCACTTACAAAGCTTTCTCCTTGGTTTTCATCCATCATTTACACTGYAGTCCATTTACCTGCAGTCCCTAACCTAATTCTGTGCATTACAGCTCACATATTCAACTGCTCACTGGTTGCTAGTCCTAGGTTTTCCCCATCCCAAACTCAAACTGCACACAAACCTTTTAAACCCTGGCAGGTAAAACATCAAAGTACAGGAAGATCAAAGCCAGACAACCTATTTACTACTATTTTTTTTCTGAAAAAGACATCTAAACTTTCAGTGGCTGGGAATGAAGCATCCATTTCTTCTCTCACATTAATGTTTATACCAGAGTGCTTTCAGTAAAATCATTCATATAAACCAAGGCCAAGAAAAATCAACAGTGAAAAAGGAGAACAGGCATCTATCAAGCATTCTTCTTTTCCATTAGCTAAATTACAAAACCTATTCTGGAAGAGCTTTTCACCAATTTCTTTTCATATCCTTCATGACACATGACAGGAAATCAGAAGGCAGTGATCTAGAATGGATGCAAGYTTAATCAAAACCCCAAAAAGTTCCCTTATTTGTAGTTTATCCTTTCCACTGAAACCTCACCCCTTCCCCCCCCATCCCCCCCACCCCCCAATTCCATCCCACCTTTTCTGAGGAGAGGGGGGGAATTTTTGAAAACCAGTGACTGAAGGGAGTGTCACAGAGATTATAAATTTGGGGCAGAGGGAACATACAATTATTCTCAAATATTTAAAAAGTGGAATTTAAGAATTAAAATATTTAAGAAGTGGAATATTGGTAAGGGAGTATTGCCTCAAACCTACTATGGTTATAGTCCACAAGGGAGTGAGATTATACTGCAACTATCCTACAGTTGGTTAAACCCAAATTTTAACATTGTAATTCCAGTGGGCTTTCTGAGTCTAATTATCCCACGGTTACTTTAAAAGTGCATGAGGAACATCTGACTCCTTCCCAGGCTTACCTATTAACTGATTGGAGTGAGCTAGTTTTGGATGCTGGATAGGACCGCCCACATTACTGAAATAACTGAATGCTAGCAAGGGAAAGCAAATTGCCTCTGGCTAARTTGGGGATGGTTTTTGCAAGTTATGGGCAGCATTCACTAGAGCAGCAGCTTGGCATCCTGCAATGACCTGAAAAAAGGGTGAGTATAGGAGAAAATCTCTCATTTGTGCCCATCTCTCTACCTCCTTTTCCTTGCTAAAAGTCTGGTTTTACTCCTGTGGACTGTTAAACTTTCCTGTTAGRATTCCTTCTGCTGCCTCTCTCAAAACCAGGGAAGCAAACTACTACTACTCAGCCYAGGAAAGCATGAGATGCCCAAGTGACAGCGGGAGGAGTGCTCAGTAACTGCGAGCAGCTGCTTGCACACACAGGAGACAGCTGCCTGCTTTCCAGCACATGGAGAACAGCCTGTTTGGACCAAGCCTTTTTAGGACAAATTTTTATTCATCAGGACAAAACTGAAGYAAGAGAACAAAGTATTTCTCCAGCCTTGCTGCAACTACTTCCCTTTCTTTTCCATGTGTGTTTCAGGTTACTAGAGGAGCCTGYCTCTTACTTTTTGCTCTCTCAGACTTTCAGAGACAACATTTAATAACAGTTGAGCTGTGCTTATTATTCAGGTAGGCCTGCCTGACTCTGGGTTTTTAGACATAAGAGCATAGAAATACAAACTAATTAGCATAAAGCTAAAATGTCCTTTAGAAAAATGTTAATTGCCTATGTAGAATAACATTCTGGATGTTTCCTCTCAGGTGCTAGAGAGAGCATGTAGAATAAGAAAAATGGAGTAACTCCTTTCCACGGCTTTTTGGTGAAAACACACAGTAGACTTGCAATCCACAACCAATATTACAACTTAATGCTGTAATTTTATTTTGCCTTCTTTCACTTCAGAGGGGAAAAAAACACATTGACCTTCAAGTGAGACTCCTTTTCCCATCAAAAAGCCATTCTAATGGGGTAACTCAAGCTTGAAACAGATGTCAATTCCCAATTCAAAATTATTATTCTTGCTCTTGCAGTAAGAATTATTTTATTTTACACACTTTATCCCATTAAACACCTTCAATGATTCCCATTTTTTGSTCTTGTTATTCAGCAACAGATGTTCAAGTGACAATTCTCATCAGGCATGCTCCCCAGCATTCAGATTCCCAGCAGTCACATCAGCTATTACACACATCACCAGCTCAAACATAATGCCACGCTTCCATCTGGAGCCTGGGGCTGGCCAGAAAGGTAGTGGTGCAGAAGACAGGAGAGCATGGTATCGATTTTAAGTATGTTTCTTGGATATTTAAGATGCAGATGTAAGCCATCAAACTCCCACAGGCTCCTTCGTGGTCTTAGAAGCTTCCAGCATAATGACAGCAGCAACTTACTTCCATTTGGTTTTTTTAGGATTTTGGGGAATGTTATCATAGAATCACAGAATGTCAAGGAGTTGGAATAGACCTTAAAGATCATCTAGYCTCACCTCCCCTGCCATGGGAASRGATACCTCCCACTAGACCAAGCTGCTCAAGGCTTAGCCAGCCTGGCTTTGAACGCTGCCAGGGAWGGTGCATCCACAACGTCCCTGGGCAACCGGTTCCAATGTCTAACCACCCCCACAGAAAAGAATTTCTTCTTAATGTCTAACCTAAATTTCCCCTCTTTCAATTTGAACCCATTATCCCTTGTCCTATCACTGCAGTTCCTGACAAGTCCCTCTCCAGCTTCCCCGTAGGCTCCCTTCASACACGGGARKGTTGCTATGAGGTCTGCACACAATCTCCTCTTATCCAAGCTGAACAACCCCRACTTCCTCAGCCTGTCTTCGTAGGGGAGGTGTTCCAGTCCTCTTATCAGCTTGGTGGCCCKCCTCTGGACGTGCTCCAACAGCGCTTCGCTGTGGCACATATACGCGAGGGGGAGCCGAAGGCCAAATCTCACCGGCAGCACCTTCCG
>CADDXX010000695.1:209806-270258 GCA_902810485.1 Alauda arvensis
CACCGAGCCGCAGCCCGGCGGCCGCACCGAGCCATGGCGACCGCGAAGATCCCAGCGCAGCCCCACGAAGCGGAGGCCCCGCAGGAGCAAGGCGCGGCGGCGCCCGGGGAGCCGGAGTCGACGGAGGTGTCAGGCGGGCCCGGGGCGGCGGCGGTGCTGGGAGAGACCGGGCTGGCCGTGGGCTGCTGCATCGCGGCGGCGCTGAGCTGGGAGCGGCCCCTCCGCAGCCTGGGCGGCTTCGTCTGCGCCAACCTGCTCTTCTGGTGAGCCGGCCGGGCCGGGGTGGGCGCCGGGATCGGGACCGCCCCCCGGGATGGGAAAGCCSCGGCCCGCCCCGCCCGAACCGGGCGTCTCCTCCCCCCGCTTCTCTCGGCCCCCGGGAGCAGCGTTCGCCCCTCTGCCCTCCTCTCCCGACCGCCCCTCAGGGGAGCTGACCCGCACCCCCAGAGAAGGAAGGTCCTGCTTTTCGCTCCACCTGCGCCACGGCGTTGCCTGCCCCCAGCCGCCGCTCCGGGAATGGCCACGGCCCCCGCGCTGAGTGCATCTGCTTGGTCGGGTTCTTTCACCGTGGGTTTCTGCCCCAGCCTCGCACACACACACACGTTCTGCCCCCATATCCCGCAGCGTGGTGATGGTGAGGAGGAGTCTCAGAGGAAGCTGAGCAGGGCGGCTGCTGGACAYCCCGCCGAGAGCTCGCATTTGGCACAGCCGGGATGAGCCGCGGGCCCGCATTTCTGTGCACAGTTTTGCAGCCTGCTGAGATCGGGTCCCGACCCCATCGGTAGTGCTGTGCTGATGKCCTGGTCTCGTACTTTAGAGTTCACTTTGGGCATATGTGCTTTTCCAAACTGGTGGCCTACTTAGTGGAGTCTTTGTGAAGTGGGCTCAGCCGGAATGTTACTGCAGTGCACCAGTTCTTTTTGGACTGAGGTTTTTGTAGTCGGAGACAGTTCAGTTGARTAAACCCCAGAGATTAACATAGGGATGTGTCCACTGTTGTGCTTGTAATGTCTCTTCTGTTAATTTCTGTAGGAAAAAAGTTGTCTTTCTATGTGAAACTTCTTCAGGGCTTTCCTGTGATCTTTTGCCAGTGCCTATGATTTTTGCTTTCTGTTCTAAAATATTGTTGTATGCCTGCTTGATCATGTAGAGCGATTTATAAATYAGTGCACTGTCTAATAATACTGCAGAGGCTCTTACGACTGACTAGTCTTTCCTTTCCCAGCTAGAACTGCCTCCTTTCCTTTAAAGCAAGTAAGAGGTAAACAGTGTAGGTGATTAATAGYCAACTCCTCTTGGTTCTCTGTAACCCTAACAGTGTGATGTTTAAGCATCAGATCCAAGTCATAGAAAGAAAACTTTCTGGAGCTTTGTGCTGCACAAGAAAATATCTGCAAATATTTTCAAAATMATTTTATTCTCTTTGATCCCGGGAGCAGAGTGTGCGTGATGTCTAATTTAGGTTGACTTTTATTATCTGTCTTGCTCTTAGGTATCCATRGTAAACCCTTTCATTGAGAAAGTTTCATGGTTTTTCTCTCATTTTCTGCATACTTCAGAGGTCACCTGTTCTTTCAGCCATTTGGAAGAGTCATAATGCATTATATTTCCTTTCAGTGTGGCTCTGATGAAATTTTCAGGGACAACATCTAGCATGAAAATACATTTCCATGTCTCAAGGAATAGTAGCTGCTGGGCAMACYCATTGGCTATTATTTTGCCAGATTYGATCAAAAGCAAGGTRCACAATGCCTGCATTATTCAGTGCCTGTAGGAAGTCTCCTTTGGTAGTCTTCCTGGCAGCTTGGTATGTGACCAGTRATTTAAGTTATTTTATCGAAATTCATAGCTCACTCTACTTTGTTACTTTAAAGATGAGTCAAAAAGGTGGAAGTCGGGGCATGGATTGCTGATTTTAATTTCCTCAGAAGGAAGCTCTCTATCCTAGTGCCAGGGAGTTTTGAGAGGTGTAGATGAACTAGGAAATGTTAAAGCAGGAATGATGACCAGTAAACTTCTGTGGTTTGAGAACRTCAGGAAAGATCTCATTAGCAAACCCACGAAATCTGACACTTGGAAAATTAAACAGTCATTTAAATCTAAGGTCATATTTCCCTGCTTTGGCATTGAGATCATGAGTGTTTGCAGCACAGTGTGTTTGCTGCTTCTCCTTTTTCTTGTTTGAGATCCAGCTGGTCAGCCTGGTTTGTGGTGACTCAGTTGCTACTGCTTCAGGATTGGGAACAAGTGTCCACCCCTGCTGCCTGTGCAGTCTCTTCTAACAGGGCCCCRTGCTGGCTGGAGCCTGTAGGTAGAAGGAACATTTCCTAGTTGCTGTTTCATGTGCCTTTYCTTTATTTGTCCTGTGCCTACAAGTATGCCTGTCCCATAGGGGAACTCCCAGTGCATGCGGCCTCTAATCAGGGTTGAGTCTTGGAGTTGAGAAGTCTGTATGGGATGCTGGATGGGAGACTTCTCCCACTACAGCAGCAACAGCGTTGGTGAAAGAGGGAGARAGGGGAGGTGAGGTTTAATTTTACACTTTTCTGAATTTTGGAAAAGCAACAGCAGGTCCTTCCTCCCATCCGTTTAATTTTGTTGGGACTGATTTCCTCACAGTTAGTTTGGTGCTTGTATGTACACCCATCAAAATATTTTGTGTGTAAACTTGCAGGAGCTGCTGAGAGTGAACTGTTTTTCTGGTGTCACAGGATTTTTTTTTTTACATATATTCCATTGTAGCCTCTTTTGTGTTAAAAATCTCTTAGCSATTGTACTGTGTATAAATGCATTTTGGATGACTGCTACTAAAATACTGTTCTTGTAAGTACAGGAAATTTACTAACTTAATTTCATTCTGATTTCCTTGATTTATTGTGGACTCATTAATAAGAGATTAGTAAAAGTAGACACTAATCTGGCTACTGAAAAAGCATTTTTCAGTTACCACCTCCATTATTTTTTCACCGTGAACAGCTTGAAGCCTCTTGCCCCAAATGAGCCTGACTGAAAATCTTTAAAATTAAAACAAGGGTTATATATATATATATATTATTTTGCACCTAACCATCTGAAATATGATTTTGATTCTTGTGCTGTATATAGTTTGCCGATTAAAGTCAAAATAACATAGCAAAACAAAGTTGGTTTTTTTCCCATTTTACACCCATTGTACTGAAAAAGTGAGTGATTGGCCCAAGAACAGAGAAACTCTSTGCTAGTGCCAGAAGTTCACTCCAGGTGTTCTAAGTGTTAGGCTGTTCACTGGTAACTTTCAGTCTTAGGTTTAATCTTAGCTAAATATTAATATTCTGTCCGAGATTTTTAAGCTAGCATTCTATCCTAATTATTATTCTCTGTRTGTATGGAATATAGGGGATAGTGGCAGCTTTTTTGTTCTACCAATCTGTAATTTTAAATTTCTACAGGGTCAGAGGGACAAGTTTATTTTCAGTTATTTTGTACTGTTCCATGTGTTTTGCAGTTTGCAGATATCTATTTGAAATGTGTGTTTTCCATCTGCAGGTAAATGTTTCAAACCTGAGTACATTCATGTCTGCAAGGTCGTCCCGGTATACACCAGTTGCATCTGTTCACCAATTGCCCAATTTCCTGATTTCCCTAGGATTTTTTGTGACAGGARGCAGCAGAAAGACTAAGATGTAATAGATCTTTTCTCTTTTCCCATCTCCTTGTGGAACAAATTTAATGCATTACCCTGTTTGCTGTTCTTTTCACCAGCCCAAATCCACGTTTTCCTTTGAGGATTTTAATATACCTTCTGACCTCAGAAGGTGTATTTGCAGGTGTATTATGCACCTCTGTTTTTAACAATGTTAGGAGACGTTATTCTGCTGGCTTAGCAGAGTAACTGACCAACTGTGTAAAATACAAGTACCAGTCCTCAATTTAGACTCAGCTTAGGTGTGCTGGCCTAATTTACCATTAAAAATAGTCTTTTGTCACCGTCCATACTCATATTTTTTGTTTGTTTGGCCTCAGACCTAGTGATTATTTCCATTGTCTGARAGAAACAATCAAGAGAGAAAACAATACTGCTTATATCTGAATTGTCTGTGTGCATTGAATCAGGTAAAGACTGTGTATTCTCCAGACAGAAAATCTAATTACTCTTCAAATGTTAGTAACAGAACACACATTCAGATTTTAAAGGCTTGCTGTGTTTTGGTTTTAAGTATCCAGTTTGTTTTAGGAGTTGTTATTGAAGGGTTTGTTTTGTTTTAAAGTATCCAGTTCACTTTAAGATTTGTTCTTGAAGTGTTTCTTACTTGAAATCTCTGCCTGGAAATGTTAAAATATGCCATGAAGAGATCCCAAAGTACTTTTCATTCATACATTCTTTCAATGTAAGAAAGCAGTACTAAGCTAAGCATTTCTTTCATGTGTTTGCACACAACTTGTTAATGCTATCACTACTATACCTCAATGCTTGCCTATAAAGCAAGATTTCTGCCTATTTATGCATGCACAGTGTATKCTTGCATTTTTATTCTTTGTTACAAAAAAGAAACTGACCTTTAACATATGCAGCAGCCCTRTTTTATATATTTATGGGCTGAACATTTTTGTTCACTATCAGGGCTTACTGTGGCTAGCACTGGAAATGTAGTTTAGGGGAACTGCTCACACAGGACAGTCTTGGTGACAAAATTTCAAATTAAGTGAGAACTGGAATAAAAGAAAACTTTGAAATCAAAATTTAAAGAAAAATACATGAMAATTAATTGAGTTGGAGTAAGGCAGGGTATTGATATTCTGAGGCCAGTTTATAATATGCTGGTCTTCAGATCACTTAATTAAATTTATAAAACCTTCCAGGTCAGGAGAACACATTGGGATTTTTCCTTTTAGCACCYAGATGCTAAATACGGGAATGTGGGAAATTTTGGCCTTTGGCTGTCTTTGTTACAGGAAATCTTAGAGCTACGTAGTAGTCTTGGGATTAGTTTCCCGAAATCCAAAGTATCAGGATGTCACACAAGTGTACACTCCTGCCTTAAATTCTARTAAGAGTTTATGTCTCTGATCAGTCAAGTAGAAATAGCAGAGGAGGTTAAGTGTTAACATTATTCTTTTGTAATGATAATATGTTCATTATCAGAAAAGAGAAGAAAAATTCTGGCACAGTTAGTTTTGAAATTCAATGTGCACATGAATGGGTTTGTTATATGGTTGCTAGTTTGTTTCTTCTAGTCTGATAGTCCTAACTTATTTAATTTGCTGCCTTTTGCTTAGTCTTTGTAACTTATTTGTATTGAGTTTATTTTGTTACACCTAGCTGTAGTACAGCAAATCGCTGATATTTCTTCAAGCTTAAAAAATGTTTGTGGTTTGTTGTTTTTTGCTTCCTAAAAGGTAGTGTTCCAAAATGCTCTTCCTCAAGTAAAGATAAAATTCCAGCCTCAGCACGAGTTGTGATACAATTTTAGGGTCTACTTGATTTTACCCAGGCATTTTAGGCTTATGTTCACTTTTCCAATACAAATTATGAAGACTTTTGAAGGCTTTGGAGGTAGAAAAGTGGAACAGAAAGTTGAATTCATTTGATTTAGTTAGCAAAAATAATTAAAAGCCATTAACAGCTTTTTAGTGACAGTTTGCATACTTTTGGCTGAGAGATTAGTTTACAGGAATGAAAATTGACATTGTTTAAGAGCCAGACRGTGTTACATAAAAACCTGGACAGCTGACAGCATTTTTCAACCAATAARATGAAATCAGGATCAGTCAGAAAAGAAATCAAGTTGGGTAAATGAGGAAAAGTGAGTATTACTGAACAATTTAGGATCAAATCTAGGAGGAGAACTTTATGGAAGATGGAAATCCAGAACAAAGGAGAATAGAAATGAATTGCAGCATGGCTTGTGTTTATTCTGTCCTGCTGAATGTATGTATGCTGTGTCTAAAGCACTTGTTTCAAGACAGAAATTATAATTTCTTTGTGCATTGCTTCAAAATTATGAGACCTTTCAAATAGTAAGTAGAATTTTGAGAACARTGGACATTTTAGGGGGGTATGCTATGMTCCCTGGTAGATGTTAAAGAACTAWTGAGAGCATTAAAGAAAAGGAGATTTAGGGCAGCACAGTAGAGGTGCTACTGCTCAAACTGCTGGTACTGTATGAGAAAATGGGATTAAGATTTCTTCTGTACTTTGCCAGAGCAGAGGTTAATTAAGGTCATCTGGGCATTTGTCTGCAAAAACAAAGGAAGCAAGGTTATTTGATGTTATGTGTTCAAATCTAAACAATTTTAACTTCCATGGAAATATCATACATTTTCACTGTAACAGTAGAATTTGATGTCATGGTAGACACAGAAGGCRTGTCATTTAGGTCAGTTAAACTTTCTCCTTCTCAATTGTTTTTTATGTGCCTGTCTGAATGCAACAGGTTGCAGTAAATCTGATCCAAAAGCACAGATACTGAAACATGATTCTRACTGCTGCATTCCTCAGGAGATTTACTTGCAAACAGTGTGAGATAATTTTGTAATGTGAAATTATTAACTTAATCCTATTTCCCAGACCACCAATATACTTCCAAATGTTCCAGTTTATGAGCACATTTATCTTTGGTGSTTAAATGCAAAGCATTGGAATGATTTTTCTAGTGTTTTTCCATATAGACTTCTAATATTTTTTGTTTTATTTAGACTTATTTTTAAGTTTAAGAGCTGATTTCTTGAGGTGGGGTAGAGAAAATATGCAATTCGGATTCCTATCCCATGTGTTAACTTAGCATTGTCCAGCTGTCTTTGGTTTTGCCCTGCAACCTGTGCACAGACCTTCCAGAGAACTACTCCTTCTACAGATGGCTGTCAAAGTAACAGTAATWTAAATTTCTGGGGGTCTGTTTCTTAGGACAAGAATTTTTATTTATTATTCAATAATTTATTTTTRTTTTAAGTTCTAGAAGGTTTTCTAAAAAAAAAACCTGATTTGGTCGTTGCTTTCTGGCTGAATAAATAYGATCCTAATCTTTTCAATGAAACCTGACAAATAAGCTCTTTGAATTAAAGGTTGATGCCTGAGTTTTCTTTATCTTAACAAAGAAAGAATTAAAAAAAAAAATTATGCAAGTTTTAGAATAATAAGCATGCCTTTTCTGCTTGAGGGTTGTTTTGGGTTTTTTTTAATTATTTGTTTATTTTTATGTATCTAGTGGTAGAATTTTTAGATTTCTGGGTGCTGTCCAATGGAACACTCTTTGCTAGCTGGCACACAGGTTACAAATCAACTGCTTGTCAATCCTTCATTTTACTCTATTTGAAATATCTCAAATACCTATGTTTATGGATGAAACTCAGAGGAAAAACTTGAAGTGAAAGAGMGTGCTTCTTTCTAATTTATGTTTTTATGGAAGCTTTTTCTCCACTAAATTARACATGATCTAACACATTTTTAATGTCATGTTTTTAAGAAGCATTCTATTWCAACATTTCAYAGGTTTTCAGTTAAACAGATATACAGCTTTYGAAATTCATGATGTCAGGCACCCRGAGTGCTGTTGTGCATATTTTAAGTTTTAATTAACATGAGATGTGRAATAAATGTTTTTGAAATTATTTTATTCAACAAAAGTGCTTTTTGGAAGGGTGGGGAATTTTTAAAAAATCTTTATTTCTTCTAAAATCTTTGACAGCAGATATACAGATGTGGTTTTTTACATGTAATTCCCTCTCTTCAACACAGTATCTTCTGTACCAGTTTTTTGTGTATTTTTCAGACATGCAGGTTGACAGTTAAATATCATATAAATGTAATAATATTGTAYCAAATTCTATTCTGTCAAGAGATTCCACCAAAAAAAGTGTGCATTACTTACTCTGCCTTAAGTGAAAAAATACATTTTTTGTGTAGAAATTGGGAAGGGATTTTTGCWCTATAATTCTYAAACAGTTATCTAAATACTTTGGCYCTGACCAGGTGTCTTGGTTTCRGGTGGGATGGAATTATTTTTCCTTCTTGTACAGTGTTGCAGTGYTGTATTTTGGATTTAGTATGAGAACAAAGTTGATAACACACTGATGTTTCAGTTGTTGCTGAGCAGTGTTTACCCTAAGTCAAGGACTTTCCAGTTTTCCATGCTCTGCCAGCAARCAGGTGCACAAGAAGCCAGGAAGGAGCACAGCCAGGACAGCTGACCCAAAGTSRTCAAAGGGATATTCCAAACCACAGTATGCCATGCCTTGCAYACAACCTGGGATGAGTTGGCCAGGAGCTGCCCATCACTGATGCCCATCAGGTTGGGCTTAGCACTGGTCAGTGGGTGATGAGCAGTGGTATTGTGCATCACTGGTCTTTCTTGGATTTTGCTCCTCTTTTTTTGTTGTATCACATTTCATTGATTATCACTGTTAGTCTTATTAACTTTATTTCAATTATTAAAATGTTCTTAAGCCCCAGCTTTTACTTCTTTCCATTCTCCTTCCCATCTCAGCAGGGCAGGAGAAAAGTGAGCAACCTTTAATTGCCAGCTAGTGTTATACCACAAGATGTTCTAAAGGAACAACAGGAAAAATACTGGATGTTGAGTTCTGACTTCTAGTCTTTTGAATACTCAAGTCTTGGATTTCCATATTTGTAGATACAGCATTTTGATATTTACAGACGCTTAGTATGAAAATAATTTATAAAGAAGAGCAGTTAACAGAAAAGTTGTAAATTTAATAGACATAAAAAGCAGGATTTGCAAACCTGCTTGGAATGTTTTTTCAGTTAAGAGAGTTTAAGCATTAAATTGCCTGTAAATAAAATAAAGTTGAATATATATTTTTCCTTCTTGATTCACAGGAGGGCAAACAAAATGGTTGACCTGGTTATCAGTATGGGCACAAGCTTTCTGATACCACCTTTACCTTGTATTTCAAAATTGTTCAGGCAGTGCACTACATGCTGTAGTTAGAAGAAAAGAAGCCCTCTTCCCCTTCCCCAGAACTCTTGCTTGAGACAGTCATCAGAATTTATTGCAAMYAGACAGGTGTTGATTGCTCCAGCAGTAAGCATGGAAAGAATGGTCYACATTCAGCTCCAAGCAGGAAACAGTTGCCACCAGGAAACAGTTATTACCACATCTTTTCCTTACCCAAATGCCTTCACGGTATGTGTGTGTCTGAACAGTGTTGGGTGGTCCCCTATGAGAGTAAAGAACACATAGCTTTGAAATTAGCAGTTYGGTATTCTCAAAATGCACTAGAAGTACTTCCTCTCCACAGGGGAGGCCACTCTCCATGTGGGTTATGACATAGGCCATGCTTGCATACCAGGGTCTGGTTGGAAGAAGACCAACTCTGGCTGAAAGGTGTGAGTAGATTYTCACCAAAACATTTTATGAGGAAAYRGTTATGTRTCAACCTGTACTCTTTGGAACWGAATTACTCKGAAGAGGTTGGCCTCTGSTTTTARGATGKAAATAWGAGTTTGCGGAACACAGAACTGAAGCCGCTCATGCAGCCAATAAATGTGTCCTAAAAGCTGATGGTGAAGCAGAGCTCCATGCTCACATCTGTGTTATTGACAGCTTTCATTTATTGCTGTGATTATCTCTGGAATTCATTGATGGATAGATGGTTATTAAAAGTGTACCTGCTAAGGCTTTACAGAAATAACTAGCACTGGCTGCTGATAGTCTAAATAATTTAATTTTTGATTAAATGTGTTCTTACATTTTGTGTTTAAAAACTGCAACTCATTCATAGTTCTRGAATGTGTTGTAAAAACCCCAAAGCCTTAACAACTGAAATGAAAGAATCAAAATAATTTATTTGATGTTTGAAACAAAGTCATAGATCTGTGCCTTCCCTGTATCTCATGATACAATTAAAAATAGCTKTTGTCATGCCCTATAAGTTTTTGTTATGTTAACTGACTGCAGTATTGGATGATACTGTTAACCTTCAATCTGTCTTAGCTGGCTCGTGCACTTGAATAAGTTTGTACAATCTGGTTGGTGCAGTTAATTGTCACATTGACAGTAATGACATATGACCATGCCATACCATAAAGAACTGGAGAAAAGACAAGAAAGAGAGTACCTTAGGCTCCTTTTCTATCTTTAGGTTCACCATCATGCAGCTGAAAAATTTCCACTTTTAATTGTGGAAGTTGACAAGTTTTGATTCTTATTTGTGCAGTTTAGAATCGTTTCAGTACAGCTGCAGTATAACCAGGCCCAGGAACAGAAACTGCTGTGCCTTTAAGTTCTAAGGTCAGCATCTTACTAAAAAGTATTGCCTACCACTTCTAATAGCCTAAAATACTCACACAATGAAAATGCCATTCAGGCTGGGAGGGGCTTCATGAAGTCTCTAGTATGACTTGCACCTCAAAATAAGATCAGTACTTAGATCAGATAGCTCAAGGCTTTTGTCTTCACAGCCGTCAAAGTTGGAGATTCTACAACCTTTGTGGACAACCACTGCTTAATTGTCCATTAATATCACTCCTATTTCATGTCACAAAAATGGTTTCTGAATCCTCCACAGTGGAGTTGAGCGGCARCTTGGCTCCATCACACTTATATTCTTACATAGAAGAACACAGGATGGAAGGACAGCCGGRGGTCAGCTAGTCTGGCTTGCTCCAGTGAGCTCCAGTTGTAATACATTGCTTGGGTTCTTACACAATAAGCTTATGGAACTCCTGCTCCACAGTGGTCTGCCACCTGCTTAGCACCTCCAGTAGCTCTTTCACTTGAGTGCTCTGGACCAGAGGGCATCCTTCACAGCGAGGCCATGTTGCCATCAGTGCCAAGGCAGGCATTTCTTGCAGCCTCAGAGCCAGGTGGCTGTGTCTGAGGGAGGGCCTTTCCTCTGCAGGGAGTGCCTGTTTCAGCCAGTCACAGGGACTGAGTGGGRTTGTTTGCAGTCCTGCACTGCCTACAGCAGAACTTCTTGTCCCCTTGTCATGCAAGCTGTCCTGTTAACTGCTGAAGTAGTTACCTGGAATGCATAATTCTGTACATTGTTTTAATACTTGCTTTCTTAACCCCCTGTTCCCCCCCAAAAAACATTAACAAAATACTACAGAATTCAAGGGGGGAACAAATCTTGGTTGTATCTCTAGTAATGGTTTTTARTTCCATACCACTTGTAGAAGAAATAAAACAATTCACATTTCAGTCTGTTTTCTTCATTGAACAGAGYATGTTCAGTAAGCTTCTCTTATGTAGCATTCTTCTACAAAGCAGAAGGAGTGCAGTGTATGAAGATGTCATTCTAGAGCCTTTCATTCTTGTCAGATATGTGTGTTAGAAATGCTTAAGAGTAAAGTCTGTGATTTTTCTTTAAAAAGAAGCAGAGGAAACGCCCTACCCACAGGAACTGTTAGTCTGGTTGCTGTGCATCATTTTAATAATTCCTGGAAAAATTCTGAATCCYGACAGTGGAAGCATAGTTAAGTGTTTTTCAGATCCCAGCATGTTGAACTAACCTTTTGATAAGCTTATGATAGATAAGTACCAAAAAAGTACAAAGGGACCTTACCAGCTTTTCAGCAAGAAGGGCTTCAAGGACACAGATCTCTGACATAGGGCTCACAAGCAGTTTTCTAATCTGTGTTGCTCTGGCATCTGAGGGCTGACACAAGCTGGCTGTGAGTAAATTTACAAGGGATGGTCTTTCGTGCAAACATCACAGTCTAGGTAAAGAGCTAATGATGTTGAGGCAGGGGAAGTTCAGTCAGAACAATTTAAAGCTCTCCAAATAAGTGAAGAGTCTTTTTTTGGTGACTACATTACCTGCTTCAACTGGATTGCAGTTTTTTTTCCTCAAACATTGGAGCAGAGAGACTGCAGTATCGAGAAGGTGGAAYGACATGACTTGGAAGCATCTTTCAGAGAGGATGCTACCTTGTTAATCCTTGTCTGCTAATCCTAGACTGTATTAGTGCAATTSTTTTTAACAGCAGGTGACAGCTGTGATTGCAGTGAAACTAAGTGTGGTTTAGTTGTGGGCATAAAGTAGGTCAAACATGTTCTGTGCATTTTTTGAAAGATACACTCAGCCTTCTTCGTAAGCATCTGATCTTACCTTGAAAAGCTAGTAAGGTGTATGTGTATGTACCCACATGCACACACTTGTATATAAATTTTGGTCTATGTATTTGAGACCATCAAAGAGTGGCCAATGGAAATTGCTAAGTCAGGGCATTCTTGTGATTCCATAAACATTCATGTACAAACACCAGGAAGACCCTATACAACAGACATGGTATTAAGCACAAACAGCTTAAAGGTCTGCATTTGTTATAAACTAATGCTGCCTAGAAGTTGGATGAAAAGTTCTTAATTTGATATTTTATACAGCATCACATCTCTCCCCCCAGCCCATTATTAATAAATTAAGTAGGCTGAACAAAGTCTTCTATGCAGTGGAACTCAACACTTAAACACATCAAAGATTTTTAATGGTGAATAATATTACCAAGAAAAATAGTAGGACAACATGATGCAAAGCTGTTATGATTTTTTTATTTATTGAGCTAGGATTGAGCAGTTTTGAKAGAGGTTGCCTTGTAATAATTTTTCTCTTTTCTGTTGGTTTTCTTGAGCTGGCTGAATTACATAAAGGGGCTGATTTTGTACTTTAATTTTATAGAATAGTCTTACAATTCAAATTATCTTCTATATTTGGATAAAACCTTCAGAATGAGCTTATGTGTTTGTATTGGAATTCATATACTGGTCTGCTCACTATTATGAGTTAGTGTTAAATGTGAAAATTAGTGGCATGGACATTTTCTATATTGCAGTCTGTTTATGTGAGGTTTTCAAAGAATACTGGTGCAGTTTGCTACTACAGCAGTGTGTCCTGAGCTTGTTAGAAATATTTTGAAGTCAGTTTTATTTTTAAAAAATTCAAGTATGTTCAACGGGTGCATCTTGGCTTCCTGCAGTGGCTATGTTTGCTACTATTTTCACTTCCCCCTCTTTCTTGCAAAAAAGCTCTACAGAGAAACAGGGTAGGCAGCTGCCCTGTTTTCAAATCTTAGAGGTTTCTTAAAAACATCCCAGCTTTGTATGATTTTGTTTCTGTTGGTCTTCTCATTTGATCCAGTGCCTTGGACAGTGGCTTCTTACTGGTTTTCGCTAACCTGAACTTTTTAAAGTTAATTGGTTTTACTTTGAAAAACTAACTTGTTCACTATTTCTATTCAGATCTCTGATTTAAAGTGCTCAAAACCAGCTATTAAAATACTTCAGGTATTTTTTTATAGATTTAATTGAATTTTAGGTATTTTTACTTCACACCCTTTTTTGTGAGTTAGGATATTTGCCAGTAGAACAGATACAAGAGCCAACCTCCAAACACACCTGGATAGCAAATTCAGCAGTGCATGAGATTATAATTCATACTTTCTGAGTCTAGGTCTGTTTGACTTGACTAGACATGTTCTAAAAAATCATGTAATTAAAAACAAAATTAATGAAAGCTTGCTGTGAAGATACATTTTAGTGTTATGCTGTGATATAGATTTACCTCATATTTTTGTTTGAAAGAATGATTTGTATAAAAATCTTGCTTAAGCGTAGGTTCTGTAGGAAACAAAAGAAAAATTTTAGCCTTTTTTTGTGCATTGAGTCAAGACAATTAATTTTAATGAAACCACAGTTAACTTAAAAGTAGTATTTTCTATGCAATAATTAAATTATTTTGTTTTCTTTATTTTCTCTCTGCTCAAATGAAAGTATGGACAAAAATACTACAAACTCAGTGTTTAATCTTTGTATCTTTAAATGCCATGCTTGAAGCTCTCAATATTTCCTTCTCATGAAAAGCTTGTGGGGAGAAACTGAATTMAATTTTTGCAATCTGAGTCTATTTCTTCCTGTTTATTTTCAGTATTAGTAGCAGCTGTCAGTTTTTGCATGCTTCCAATGAGTTTTAAAGTATTCAATATTTATTTCTTCTTGACATTCTAGGTTTGTTGCATTGACCCCTTGGAGAGTGTATCATCTGACTTCCCTTATAATACTTGGAGTGTTAATTGTTCAGATAATGAAGGATTTGGTATTCTCAAAGATAAAGGGTAAGTGTACTGATAGAGTTCCATGCTTAAACACCTGCAATTTAGAGCTAGTTCATTCCTAAGGCCATGTCAACATTATGATTATTGTAAAACTATCAGCTAATTTTAGAGAGTGGAAGTAGATCTGCTATGGTCTGTTGCCATTTTCAATGAAGTTTTGCTATATTTTATAGGAAGGGCATTGGGAGATTTGTTTTAGCATTTAGATGAGTRTAATTGTTATGAGTGGGCAGTCATTTTTGTTTCTTAACTGCTGRGTCTGAAAATGCATTCTTTGCTAAAATACATAGTTTTCCTAAACATTCATACTTCTTCTGACATTATTAATGTCATTTTTTGAAATTTTGGACATCAAATGTAAATCAGTGAAATTTGTAAATAGATAGAGAAATTACCCATCTTAGCACAGTTGAAATAAGAGGTGAGCAGTATTTTCTTTTTACTTTGTGTAGCATTTAGTTTCTAATGTGTGTAGCATTTAGTTTCCAGTGTGTGTAGTCTTATGTAAATACAACCAGTTTTGAAAGGAATTTTGAGTTTGCTGGCTGGTCTGATGTTTTGGAGTTGTTTTTTTTTTCAATTCCTGTCCTGTACTTCATTACCATCTTGAAAATTCTTTGACAAAATGCTCATCCTAAGTGTCATAGGTTAAAATTTTCATTGCCATGAAGTTATATTTTTTCAAGATTCTTATATTGCCTTTTGTTTGTTGTTAAATCCCATGCAAAGTTTGAAAAACCATCTGAACATAGTACAAAAGAAGGGAATACGTGTCAGAGAAGCATGGCATTCCTCTGTGATGTACTAACACATCATTTCTGACTGCCCATTGTTCCCTGCTAGGTTACAGCAGGTATTTGCTACCTTTTCTGAAGTATCATTTACTGTCATTCCCTCTTCTGGGAGTCTTGGTTACCATTCTGTTTCTTGCTTGAGTATTGCAAGCCCAGAGGCCAACTTATAAAGCTAAGCAGAATTTGATGTTTTTGAGCTCTGTGCTGTATAAATCTTCACAAACATTGGACACCTTGCTAGCTGGAAGGTGATGATTTAGGTAAATTCACTCATACCTGTAATTAAAATTTTTGTAGTGGCCAAATCCAAGATGTACCACTCTCATGTTTGTGTGATTATTTAACCATCCATTTCAGAGATCAGGCTAGGAAGACCTTYGTTTCTTAGCCTGTAGAATAATTATTTACTGTAGTAAACTCATTTATTTTGCTATTGCCTTTGATGCCATTGTAGACAGAGTTCAAGAAAAACCAGGCTCTCAAAGTAATGCTGTAGGAGTCTTGTAGCAATGAATGAAATCAATGAAGTGCCACTCCAAAAAGCAGAAAAAAATTCTTCCCAGTATAACMTTTGTGTAGCTGCTTCCAGCCAGCCACTAGATGGCAAGACTATTACAGATTCATGAGGAATGTAGAGTGGTTTTCAGTGTATGGAAGTAAAAGGTACACTGATGTAAAAGTTWTGTTGATTGTCATCTTCATGACATCCTTCCATGTGGAAATGTAGCCATAGAAGATCCTGACTTTTTCCATTTATGATTTAAACTGTATGTTAAGTGTACAGAAAGCAATTCAAGAATGGTTACAATAAGATAATATAGCTTTCCTGTTTGACTGATACAGAGAATTCCTTGGTMATTTTGTCCCAATTCTGAACATGTCATATGAATAAAAATAAAAATAAAAATAATTTCTGATTTAGTGCCTTGTGTTTCATCATACATTCCTACAATTACAGGTGCACGGCTTTGGAGGACCATCACTGGCAAGTAAGTATTTTATTTTTAATGAATGGTTATTTATTTTTTATAGTTGGCCTGGAATTTTTTTTAAAGTCTGTTTTCCTCTAGTAAATTGCTGAAATATTTTGATCTTAAAATTTTTTCTAAGTTTATTACAGCTTGTTCATAATCTTTAATACATTCTTTCTTCTGATTTGAGTTATATTAAAGTATAGAGTAACATATCAGAAATGCTTTTTCTTACACTWGGACTATCATGTTTTGTGTTTTCTGGGAATTAGTACTTTCTTTGAAAAGCAGAATAATAATGTGTTGGTAAAGGAGGTAAATAAATACTAGTTGATATCCAAATGAATAGAAATTAATAATTCTGAAGCCTGTTGACTTGCCATTGACCTGTCTTAGGCAAATGTTTCTGTCATGTCAGTGTAGARTATCTAATTTAATCAATTTGTTGGYAGTTATCCTGGTTYCAGCCAGGACAAGGTTAAATTTTGCAGTAGCCAGTAGGGGCATGGCCAGGACCCAGAGGTTGTTCTCTGCCACATCTCCTCATTTCCAGGGATGGGGGAAGGATCCCTTCCAGGTGGAGTAGTGTGGCAGCACAGTCAGGTGTGGTTGGGGGTTAATGCATGGCGTGTGAATCACTCACCTGCCATGTACACTCTGATAYTGTTGCTGTTACTGTTCGTTGTTCTTTCTCCTTGCTGTTTCCCATAAATTGTTCTTATCTCARTCCATGATCTTTACCTTTAGTCTGTGTCTCCAGCTCTCCTGTCCAGGGAAGGAGTGATGGGGGATTGAGCAAACAGTGTATGGTGTGGAGTGCTTCAGTGGGARCCCTGAACTGGGGAACATCATTCCTGAACCACAGCAGCAGTATAATCAGTGTCTAAACAATTTGCAGACAATCCATTTTCAGAACAAAAGGTTGCCTATTTAGGGCATTATTCTTCTAAATAGACCCCCAGGATTTATTATATATCTGACATAATTTGAAAGCATATCCACTGGTATACTATTGTATTACAACCTGACACTGAAGAAACAGTAATGCAGAGTTGAAAAAGGGAAAATGCCAAGTTTTGYTCTCTTTCTAGAGACAGATACCAGTGTCATAGCAATTACAGAAAGCAGTTCAGATGTGCAGCTCCTGTTCATTTTCATACCTCTAAACTTCCACAGGTATGAAGTCTTTTCACACTTTCCTATAAGCATGAAATGGAGTGATATGGAATTGATGACAGCTCAGTTCATTAACTGAGCAGAGTAAAATGCTTCTTTTACTATAGCTGCTGCTACTTCGTGTATCTGTGTAGAGTGGCAGTGCTTCAAAAATTTTAATTGAGAAGCTATTGYTGTGGCACAGTAGATTAATGTGATYTATGTTTCATTTCTTCCACCTGTTCTTTGGGARAGAAATTTACATAAAATTTACTGTCCTTTGAGGTTTTGAATCTGACTTTACCTGTCTGTTTACATTTGAGAAGAGGAAGGCAAAGAAAGTCAAATTTCTTGTGAAGTGAAAGGAAAGGTTTTTGACTGCCTTTTGTTTCCATGAAAAATAATTCTGCARTCTGATACATTTTTGTTTTCTCTTATTCCCCAGTTCATCAGGTCCCCAAACCAGAATAGTTGAATTTAATGAAAAGACTATAAATAGTACTTCAAATATCTTTGATTCAGGTTTTCCGTTGTTCAGAATGCTGGACTTGATTTGCTGTTCTGTGGGGAGACAATGCAGAGTGTGGAAAAGAGAATTTGATGAGCTCACCATAGCTCATGCCCTTGGGTAATATAATACAAGCATTATATGTGTCCATCTAGCCCAGCATCTGCTCTCTGAAGGGATCCAGCCAGGAGAYACATGACCTTGGGTAATGTCCTGCATTAAAGCAGGACAAGCTTGCAAGGTTCTCCTGGTGTACTTTCCTTGCAGCTTCCAGCTGAACCTTACCCCCACCCCAAGCTGTTCAAGGTGGACCTTCTGTGAATTGGTCTYACTGCTTTTGTTCTTACAAACTTCTGCTGTTGGCAACATCGTGTAGCTTAGAGATCCACAGCTGAACCACGTGCTTTGTGAGCAAGCTTCTGTTTGTTTACTGCTCTATAATAGTTTGTAGGCTCTTCTACATTTTTTTCTTGTTAGAAGAAGTGCTGAGCATTACTCTGTATTGGTATTCTTCAGCAAGCTGTGACTTTTGTAAACTTCTGTCCTGTCCTGTCCTGTTCTTCTTCTCTTCTGTTCTCTTTAGCGCATGACTGCTTAATTGTTCTTAAAATAGAGGTTCTCTGAGTTTTGATGTCTTTGTTGTGCTTTTCTGCATTTTTCTTCCATTTTTCTGTGCTCCTTTTTGTTGGGGGACAGAATTACAAATAGCTTTCAGCATTCAGGGAGATCCTTGGACTGTTCATGGTCCCTCTCTTCATAATAAATCCCAACATGTGATTGAGGTTTTTTATAACCTTTGCTGAGTTCTGAGATGATGTTTTCATAGATATATAATCACTGAGTAGTAAAGATCAACTTAAAGTCCATGTGACTTTCAGAGTTTTTGAGGTTTATTTCTTTTTTAATTTCTTCACGTTTCATCTGCCTTTTTGCAAGACATCATGTGATACTTGATTAAATTCTGCTATTCCTAGCAACTGGTCCCTCTCTTCACCAGAATAATTCCTCTCATTTCTCATGGCTTCTCAGGCTCGGTAAAAGCATTTGCTGGGAGACTTTGTTGAAAGCCTTCTCAGAAATACAGGGTTTTTTTAATATCAGTGTTCTTCTAAAAGGAGGTTCACTTTTTGAAAGGACAGAARGTTTGTGATATGATGTCCTTTACAGCTCACATTAGGAGAGGCATGCATGTCCTTTGTTTGCTTTCCTGACAGTTTTCACAGAGCAGAGATGAGTGTTTTGTGGTTTGCAGTTCTCTGGCTCTTGTGTACCATCCCTAAAAATAGATAATGCTTTAGACACTTCACAGTCCTCTGCCTTAAGGCAGCTTGAAGAGACGCTGTTTAACATAAATTTCAACTGTTGCACCCAACCTTTCATTTATACGTTTTATAAATTCACATAAAGGCTTTCCATTTGCTTGCACTGTGGGTGGGTTTTTCTTTTTCTGAATGCTGCTATAAATGTGCCTGTTGATTGTGTTGAAATTGAAAGAACTGTTRTAAGATGTTGAGGCTGGGTGCATGGTTCCTTTTCATTTTACTCAAAATTGGATATGAAAAACTGTTTTCATATATGAGCAAGATGTGCCAAGTGTATCCCCATATCCAGCAGAGAATCACCTGCTCTTAAGTAACTTACAGACAAAAAATGTGGTAGGCCTGTGATACTTTCAGTGAGAAATAACACTATTCTAATAAACATCTGTTTATTTTTTTAAGGCATGATTTTTCTTTGASATCATGGCCCTACAGCCCTGCAGCCATAGTCTGTAACTGCCTTAAGGTCCATGCAGAATGGCTGGGTACAGGCAGGGAAGGATTTCTGGTCTGTGCCAACTTAGAAACTCCTTTGGATTGTTTTGGCATCTGCCAACAATGTGCCAAGAACTATTTTAATGGTTTAACTGCAAAACTGACCAATTCTAGTGCCTGACAGAATTGCCACACACAGTTTGGTTTATCAAACTGATGCAGATAGAAAGTACCACAAATTATCTGAAGAGACTTGTTTCCTGCCCTGCCCTTCTGTTATGTGATTCTGGTTTTGAAAATTAATGTCAGTCAGTCACTATCAAAGTTGGATGTTTCATAAATGGTGGCACCGATTTCTGATGAGTTTTCTAGAGAAATGGTAAACCTTTGGTAGTTGGAGGGTGAATTACTGATTGTGACTCTTTTGAAACTYCTGGTTTTTTCAGCATTCATGTGCATTCTGTATTTCGTCTGCATGTACATGCCAAGGATCAGAGACTGAAGTACTTCAATGAAAATGCTGTTAATTTGAGGCACTTGTTTTTGGTCCTCCTTCATCTTTGTTGAGCACTGCTAACTAGTCAAAGCAAGCATAGCCTCACTTTTTCATTGCCATAACTTAAATGCAGAATGCTTGCTGTCTCATATGTAAAATGTGTCTGTGTAAGAAGAATTGTGATTGTGTTTCTAATGGAATTATTTAGTACTATTATAAGTTTAAAATTTCAAAATGAATATAAGCTGCACCTTCCTTAGGGAAGGTAGCACTGTAGCACTTTTTTCCCCCCCTAAATCTGGTTCTGTTTCTGAGGAACTGTTGTACCAGTATCTTGCCTTTTTAAAAAATGGGTGACAGCTGTTAAAGGAGTACTGGAAAAGGTCACTTGTTAAATTACTCKTCCTCATTATAAAGCTGTTTTATTTCTCCCTATCCTAGTGAGATTTCTTTGAAATCTGGTGCTTTTCTAGTCAGTAGATATATTAGAATATCCACAGGAATTGTAGCACACCTTCATTTCTTGAGTGGTCAAACTTAAGAAGGTCAAAATAATATTAACACRAAATTATTCTTTTATAGCAAGCCTAAAAAAAACTCTAGTTGCAGCCTGAGAAGGGACTAAGCAACAGTCCTTTTAAATGGCCATCAGGGAGTGATTGAGGAGAATAAGCCAGAAAGAAAGGAGTTAATGCTCTGAAGACCAGCAGCTCTGCATAGCCTGTTCTCAGTTCCCTGTTGTGTTTTATCATTTTCTCAAATCAAAGCTACTGACTTCTGGGAAGAGCCCTGCCTGACCAGTCGTGGTGTTAAGCTCCCTAYTGCACTGATGGCTGCTTCAGCCACACAGACTGCAGTAGGTGTGCAGTACTTACTGTATTATTATACTTTGAATGTTATGGATGTAATTATTTGGGCTATGAAAATAAATCCTGAAAGGGTTCTCCTGGCCTTGYAGGTTGAATGAAAGATTTTTATATTCTCAAAGCACATGTTCCCCTCTGCTTCTAAGAGGAGGAAAAAATAAGTGCAGCACCATGAATAGTATGTCTTATCCACTGCTCTCATTTGATCAGGTCAATGAAGATTCAGAATTCTGTAAGAAAAAAAAATAACATTTACAAGAGAAAAAGGACACTTCTTGGTAGAGGCTTTTAACTGTTGGCTGTCTTTGCTGAAGCACTTTAGGACTTGATGTTGAAAACCATGGGTTAATATTGAAGCGCTCTTGAAGCCCGGTAGTTGGCTAACTGGGATATTTCTGAAGTAACAGCCTTCACTGATAGAAGGTTACAAACAGACACACAGAGGTTATTTTCTAAGCCTAGGACATTCCTGTTCTTCACCACCTCCCTCCTCCAGTCCCTTCTTTGTGGATTCCTTTTTATGAGAGTTAGCTACAGTGGTACTTCTGGACTCCCAGAGCCATCAAACTTGCTGCTGACCTCCAGGCAAGCATTACTGTTTGGTAGGTAACAACATCCATTACTGGGTCAGCTGATGTGACAGATCAGCTTCCAATTCAGGTCATAGCTTTTCCAGACCTGAATTCATCTTTTGAGCTGCACTGATTTCACACTTGCATCAGCCCAGCTCATAGACATTTGTATGCATTACAATGGTCAGTGTGTTCTGAAGAACAATATTCTATGCTAGCACCATTCAGAGCTTGACAGACTTCATGTAATGTGTGGCTACTGGGCTTTTTTCCAAGAAGAAAAATAATCTTTTTAATCATAACTCCATTATGCACTTGTGCAAAATTATTCCTACTATGTCACTGAGAGCAGTGAAAAAAAATCTTCATATATATGAGAGACAGTTGCCCCTTTCATCTAATTACCATGCTTTGTTTATTACATACATACCTCTGATTTGCATATGTTTTGCCTCCTGGGTTTGCTTAAGASAATCTGCAAGTCATGTGCCTAAATMTTTCTGATGCAGTCTGCTTARTCTGATTTAATGATCAATGGAGAAAGATTTGAAATACTTCATGAGATACATATTCTGATCTATCTCTTCCCAAACATGTCTGTAGGCTGGTCAGGTATATTGTGTCTCAATAGTGACTGTTTGTTTYCCTTGAATATAGACAGGAAGCCTAGGGTGGTGAGACAAGTGAGGGCATTTACAACCCTTGTGTCATTGTTCCCTGTTGATCTGAAGGCCTGCCTGTTTTGGAGATGCCATTGACTCGTGGCTGCAAAAAGAAGCTGGCTCTTGCTGCAACTCATGGGAATACCAATCCATAGCGTAACAACTGCAGGGCATGGGGACTGATTTATTTACCTCTTAGTGTACGTAAAGTTCCTCTGAAATGAGTCTCAGGCACAGTAGGACTGTGTATTCAGATCACTCTTGAGACACCAAGGATTTGCTGCTTCACTGTATCTCAAAATAGAAGTCCTGTCCTTCAGGATGTTGCAAAGAGATTTCTTTGCAGATGAGTGATTGTGCAATAAGAGGTCTTTTTCCATTAGGAACTCCCAACAAGATCAAGGCTGTAGCAGAAGTGTTTCTGTTTTACACCTGTCAATCCATTTCCTTGATGTTATAGATAGGAACAAACGTAATTGAAGCCAGGGGCAGTCATGTGAGCCAGTCGGTACCAAAACACGGCACCATCAGTTCCAGTTCCTGTTGTGCAGTCTCTTTGTCTTGTTTTGGTCATCCAGACAACATCCATTCCTCACACAACCCTACACAACTGCATGAAATCTGGTAACAGACTGAAGAAAATACTTCCTGTTGTCCTACAGCAAGGCAGAGGGCAGAATACAGCTTCACAGAAAAATAGATACAAATAGGCTCCAGAGGGCAAATATTTGCTTCTTCAGTTATTGCMATGCAATCCGAAGGCATCATGAGTACTCAGACTTCCAGCCTTGGTATTTCATAGTGGTTGCTGTTGTGTTCATTTCAGCTCATATATTCATATGAGTTTGTGTTGGAATATATATACAATTGGATAACATACCTCAAACAACCCTGCTTCAGATATGGTTCCCCCAAATGTTCTTAATATATAAAAGCTGTTGCAGTCCTTCAGGAAGAGGATGCATACTTGTGGAAARCAAATGGAAATTGAGTTTTATTTGCAGCCTAAACCTGTACTTTTCCAGTAGCCATGGTATTGTTCAAACACCAGATTGTAATTGTTCTTTGTTTTATATAATGTGTTGCCACAACTCAGATAGGCAGCAATATGTGTGGTGGAGTTTTTCTAAAGGGACTTCAAACATAAATTATCAAACCTTCTGTAGATTGCAGAAAGAGTTGTCTACATTGAAAAAACATCCCGATGCTTCAGTTTTTTTGGTTTCTTTTTTAATATTGTGTGGCCTTATTCCTGCTTTCTGGCACATTGTTATTATTTCCACATTGTTAGCTACCTTTCCAACTAATGTATTCTGCTRGATTTGTTTGTTTTATATTGATACGTGATAAAATCAACATACTGGTAAAGTTTTTTTCTTACAGGAGCAAAAACCAATACTTCAGTACAAATGCTGTAACTTTGGCAAAAGTGTCACAGTMTGAAAACTGTTTAGTATCTTTCTCTATACAATTACAGGGAAAAGGTGGTGGTTGATTTTTTTTGTTTTGTTTTGTTTAAGGWGAGGGGAAATGAGGGATATTGAATAGCATTTGTAGGTGTCATGTATCTCACTGGTAGAAATAGTTGGCTTATTTGGCTTGTTATTTTTCTTACATTTGCCAGAAATAATATGTAGGGCATATAGTCAGTTCCTTCTCATACAGAGTGGTTTGCAAACTTTTGAAGTCAGGCCTACTCTCTGTGGTTCTGTAGTAATTTGGTTATAGCTCAATTCTCTCTTAGCTATCASAAGGCATTTTCCTCTCTTCCTTGTCCCTGGAAGCTCAACTCACCTTTTATTATGGAGGGTGCACAGAAGAGATAAGGAGAAAATGTTGAAATCATCCYATTTCTTTACAATTACCAAACCAATACTGCATTCCTCTTTCTGTAAACCTTACTTCTCTTCTGTCCCTGTTAGCTAAACATAAAGGTTAACCATTATCTTGGCTGCAAGAAGAGCAACTTCCAAAGAAGTAAGGGCAGAAACAAAGGACCAGTGGAATTGTACTGGGGCTGCTTTAACTGTTTTTATACAAGGATATTCAAACTCAATTATGTTTTCAGAAACTGTCATTATTCCTGTGTGAGTATCTGTACYGCTCTGAGTATGATGCTCAAACTGAGCAATATCAGTAAATGAGCAGTATCATGTGAAAGGCATGGCTTGTGCTGTATTTGTAAATGTCTTGTAAATGAATCTCAGGTATAGATTTTCTTTYTAAGACTTGTAAATAACTCAAGTAGAAGTATTCTCCTTTTCCACTGCACTGCTTGCTTAGTTAGTTATTTCCCATCTTGCATTTATTCACTTGGCTTGTCAAATATAGCATGACTAGTTAGGGTAGTTGATTTTGTGCCTTTTCCCAGTCTGAGCTCCTATAGATTTTGAACCTGATTCTGTCCTTTGTAGTGTCTGCTGGGGTATTGCAACTCACTCATCTGAAGGATTAAGGCAAATACTGAAGGAAAATGTTAAGGACATACCAGTCTCATATAACAAGGCACTTCTCATACCCTGCCCTTGCCCTTTGGTATAGCTTTTCAATTATATGTGAAGTTATGGGGATTGCATATATGCTGTATTTTTACAGTTTGCTTTTAAGTTCATATAGCAGAATTTCAAAAGCATTATACCAGTTGAGCTGTATGCTTTCATTTTTTTCTTCAGGACAGGCTGTGTACTTTTTAAAAAGAAATGTGCCTTTTTGGGATACTGAAYAAACCTCCTTGACTGCTTTAACAGCTGCTTAGTTTTGTTACTAACTTGTTCAGTATCTTTCTAATATCAGGTGAGAGCAATTGATCTAAAATTGCTTGGATAGACCTTTTCATTCTAGTTTTACTTCATAAAATGTAATTCCTGGAGAAGTGTATTCCTCTACTTATTTGTCCCACAAACCTGTCCTTTCCTCTGCCCCACTGGCTAGTTGTAATCAAAATTATTCCGAATTATTTTAAATTTTTAGTTCTATTTAGAGAGCTCTGAAAGCATTCCATATTGTTTATTTTGGGGTTGCAATACTGAGATACTAAGGAATCAGTCAGAAGACTGCTGTTGTATACCTCTGGGAAATTTTTTTCTTCTGTTCTGGTAACAGAAGTGTTCTTATTCAAATATTTAATTAAAATTTTAAAATTCAAAAGAAAACCTCAGTATGATTTGACAGTTGTATTTGGTTTTCTTAATCTCACAAACAAGTGATTTCAGTAATAATTTCTAAGCATATTGTTTGAAARCTTTTTGGGTTGTGTGTGTGTTCTTTTTGTATCTTCTCAGGAGTAAAGAAATATTGTTCCTTTATTAAGCCAGAAGGATTAGTTTAATGAAATAACTCAAGGCAATTTCATGTGGAGCCTCCAAAAGATCCTTATAACTAGCATTGTGGTTGGACTGGATGATCTTGAAAGCCTTTTCCAACCTAAAGGATTCTGTSAATTTGCCAGTTTGCCTCCATGCTGGAGAAAAATGTTCATCTGAGTACCGTGATATGTGTATTTTTACTATACTTAAATAAACTATGTTTGAAATACTTCTTTTTWAAATTTTTTAATATTTTGTTCAAGTGAAGTCACTGTATTGAGGATTAAATATGTGAAATAAATACCTGACATAAGTGGAGTCTGTGCAAACTGCAGGGTGTGCTGCATCCTGTGCAAAAGTGACTCAGTAATTAATTTCCTTTGTTACACATTGGTAAAAATTAAGTGCTACACTCAGTTGGAAAATGTGGTTGTAGTCTGTGGTGAGGGGAGGATGGAAATACAGCCTTTGTCATTCTTTGTTTAAACATTGTGCATTTTTTCTTCAGCAATTTCCAACACATAGTAAAGCCAGCTTTGTTCCATGTTTGGTATTTTGAAATATGGAGCTGCAGTCACTGTTCAGTTGTTTTGAGAGTTTTGCTGCTGGGTCCACTTTGTTTAAAATGCAGTTCTGTTACAACTATCTATGAGCACAGGCAGGTGCATTTGCCTGTTGTGAACAACCTAAGAGCTGCTAATTCTGAGCTGACCCAGTTCTGACACGCTCCCTGGCATTGTCATGTGCCACCCGCATTGTCATCACTGGGGAAAAACTGCAACCTCCCCAGTGCTGCCTGCCATCGTCTCAGCTTTCTCACATCTTTTTTTGTCACTGTGTTTATTGTAATGGTAGAATGTTTGTGATTTTTTTTTTTTTTTTGATCACAGCACTAACCAATCATTAGGTAGAAGATATGTAGAATTGAAGGTATTTGGGATTTTTTTTTTTTTAGTTCAGCTTTTTTCTAGCACTTTGAAAATAAAAGAACTYCTTAAAGCTGATGGAGTTGAAAGGAAAGTTACAAAGCMAATACAGAAAATCGCACAGAGGGAAGTGAGGRGAGAAACAAACCAGGGGTTCACAAGGGGAAAATTGCTGAAACACTTAGTGTTACTCTGAAGCTCTCCCATTCCACTTGTCCCTTTCTCAGCTTTGTGCTTTCTCATTAAGGAGTTCTTAAATCTACTCTTCCATCTTAGACAAGACCAAGTATGGCAGGTGCTGCATTTGAATTTGCAGACTTCTACAGTGTGGTTGCTTGCTGTTAGGCAAGTTTTCCCAGCATCCAGCAAGGGAGTTTGGAGGTGTTCTTTAATACTTTTTAATACTTTTGTATTTCTTACTTATTCAGCAATATTGATACCAGTATTTTTTACCAACTGAGCTAAAGTTTAAAAAATCTTAATTACAGGGAAAACAAACCRCACTATCTTCTGTTTTGAGATGTGGGCTGCACTTTGGTCATACAATGAAAGCTACAAGCTTCTCTTAAAATACTTGCCTATCCTATCTTCATGGGTTGACTTAAGTCTTTGAACATCTCTGTAGAGAAAACCTAGGTGGAAAACTGCAGAGGAATTGTACTGGTACCATCCATCTCAGATTACATTTTCTGTTTTCAGGTACCCCTTGTGAAGCAAGCAAATAATCTTACTGTGGTGTGCAACACCCCCACAGAGAGTATCAAATTAATTAAAAGGAGAAATATCTGGTTACCTCCTGAATCTAATGAAATGTTGTTTTCTGGCTATTCTTGAGCAGGTCAGCTTTTTCATGCTAACCATAGCATCTGTTATTCTTTCCCTATTTTTTTTTTCAAAGCTGCTTGGAAATTGTCAGTAGTGGCAGACACATATTGTTGGCAATTCTGAATATTACTTCACTTTCAGTATAAATGCTTTAGGTCTTGTTTCTGTTTAATTTTCTTTTACTTGTTTCTATTTACAAATTGTTATTATAAATAGAATGCTTCAGTGGCAGGGCGTAGAAGGATACACTCTTAATTTGGCTGTGAGCCTAAATGGCATTACAGGAAAACCTGTCCTGKGATGTGATTGATGGGTATTCTGTCAATAAGAAAGTGAAACTTGGAATCCAGTGTATGTGGTAGAAAGTGATAAAGACCCCTCATATCTTAAMTAATGATTCTTCCATTTGAAGGATCCAGGAGGCTTGGACATAGTCTTACAAAATGTCAGCCAAAAAGCAATGTCATGTACTTCAACTCCTGTGTTGAGCTTACTAGGTTCAAGTTACAAGAACTGCCTCTTGAAGGGTGGCAACAGCCTTCCCAACCGGCTCAGACTGGGAAAGGAGATGACTTGGATTCAGTCACATCATTTTGAACAGAACAACTGGTTACTGCCTCTGTCGGGTCYCACCCTGAATATTTATCCCTAATCCATTAAGATTCATGAACAAGTATTCCATATTCTGKAATTTTCTAATTTTTGGTGGGAATCCATGTTTCTTGCAATTTGTAGTTGTGACTATGCAGAAGTATCAATACAGTAGAACTGACACTAATTTACTGACTGGAGTGCCATCTTTAATTCCTTATTTTCAGGTGGAGATACTGTATGCCAAGGCTTTGCAGACAGCACAAACTGGAAAAAAGTAAATTCCTTGTAAAGTACATCTGTYTTCTAGGGCAATCCTCCGAGTTAGCAGGGCTTTCTCTTCTAGTTCAAAGGCTTCAAAGAGCTTAGGCAGACATAGTAAGATGTCTAGACAGTCAGACCTGAACTGCACATTGTCATTTTGAATTGGTTAACAGGCAATAGTACTTTTTTAGAGTAGCAAGGTACCAAGCCTTGCTAAAGACAACAGAAACCTGACATACAGTTGAAACATCCTTTTTCTAACTCCCTGTAGGTTTACACCATACAATAAATGTAACTACTGCCTAGATCAGAAGCGGCTTGTCTGATCCCCATATCCAGAGCTGCTGGATGCTTGCCCACCTCGGAGATTTGTTTTGCTTGCAAATGTAATGTTGGCATCTTTCACATTTTTTATGTATTTTAAAATACACATTATTAAACAATTAGGTGGGTTGCATCAAATTTAGTGCCTAAACTAGCAGAATATTGTTGCAACAAGTACCAGACAGATCATAMGTAAARGATGACTGCATTTTTGGTAAGTGGAAGAGTGYMAATGGAATGACAGACCTCAAATTGCTCATCAGGAGAGAATTTCACWAAGCTGACCTTTTCAAARGGTAGAAAGTAAATTMAAGCAAAAAGARTAATGTTAAAATGGTCATGTCCTGTGCGCTATGTTTGTTCCATTGCACGTGTAATATTTTTGCCATCRGTGTTTTTATTCTATTCTTACCACTTTCCATTTTAACAGTTGAACAACTGTGAGAGATAACTTGCAATCCTGAAGTCATTTGACTTGTCATCTTAAAGGGTATTTATAAACTATAGCATTCAGGAAGCTCCCGGTGTTACCTTAAATAGAGAGGCTCCTTTTAGGATTAAGAAGAAAATGGGACTGTTTCATTTTGGAATGGCTTTCCTTAAATGTAAGTCTAAMGATGATTGATTAAAAACTCCATAAAAATGGGTAGCGGGCATAAAAATATTCCATATTTTTATATTATCACTAAGGACTGCGTGAAGAGCAAATGGAATGGCTTATGCTGAACATGTGGAAAATATGTTTTTCTCTTGCAAATACAAGTAGCTTTTATCCTCTTTTAATATTGGCCTATATTAACTGTTTCCTTTAGGCAGAAATGCCTTTTTTTTCTTTTTTCTTTTCTTTTTTTTTTTTTTTTTTGAGAAGAGTAGGGTTTGTTCCGCACAAACAAGAAAAAAAGTGCTGTCTCCCTGGCTGTTGTGCCAGCTAAGTGCTGGTCCCTGCTGGACTATTGAGTTAGCTTCTGTCAAGTTTTCAAATTCTAAGCAATTTTTAAAGGATAATGGAAATCTGAGGGTAATAAGAAAATAAATGAAGCAAGCAATCTTGATTAATTTGAGAACTTGATAAAAGAAGCAAGAAACATTTGTGATCAATGAAACAAGGTATTAAGAAATATATACTAGTTACTGACATGGAGGGAAGAAGACATCCTTGCATAGAATATTTAGAATGGTGGTAGTCAAGAGAAAGATTAGAAGAAGTAGAGTGCTTTCTATAGTAGTCAGGTTTTGACCTTTAATTGCATCTGGTTTGCCAAAATCAAGCATTAGATTACAAAACGCATGATGGAAATTATTTATAGGGTACACAAGAACATATAGTTGTAGTTGGTTTTTTTTTTTGGTTTTTCTTTTAATGCTGCAGACGTCTGGGTGGTTGTAACATGTGAGGGTGTGCTTCCCAGCCCAGCATCTGATTAGTCACTAATTTAGTAAGGAATGTCCTGGCACAGTTTAGTTGAAGCATGTGAGCCTATCAGCAGAATAACATACTATATTCTTTTAGGTGTTTCAACATACAGTTGAGTAAAACAGCTCAGCTGTTTTGAAACAAACTTGGTATTCCTTGCAAGTCTCCTTTTCTTCTCTTATTTCTTATTGACAGAAGAGATGTTGCATGTTTACTTACTAAAATATRTTTCATGATTTAAACATTTTAAAATAATTATTCCAAACGTTTTAGAGKCTAAATAACACTGAAGATAAATTCTAGATAGCTATAAGGATTTTATTGTTGCACTAAGGGAAACAGAAAGTAATATATGCTCATATTCTGTGTGTTCTGCATGTTTTCACAATCAATGAAAACAGATGATCAGACATATTAAGGTGACCAATTTAAARAAATTTTCAGAGATAAATATTTGCTGTAGCTCAAAATCRTATTCTCCCAAGTCAGTCTGTATGTTATGGCCACCACAGTATCATATGGCACACATTTCCTTTCCCTAGCTTAGATTTTCCCTAGCTCCCCTTTCAGAAATTCAGCCTTTTTTTACTGAGTGCTTGGATTAGTAGTATGATTAATAGATCACTGATGCAGTTGTGGCCATTGAGGTTACTGCAGGTCAGTTCATAGTGAGAGGTAATGCTTAAGAGAATTTCACAGTGAATAAAAAAATACCCGCTATTTGTGCTGGAACTATTCTGGCAAATGTTCTCATAAGGGATTTGAAAAGGCACTGAATAGTGGGATGGCCCAGTACCAAACTATTCAAGAAAATTAAGACAAGGACTAGCTATGAAGAATTTGAGAAGATCCCTGCAGGATTCTTTCTCAGTAAAAGAGCATCTGAAATTCAGTGTAGACAACTGAAATTATGCAGAAATACCAGTACTAAATTCACATATGAAATAGYAGTGTCTGAAGGTGACTGTAACCACTCATGAATAAGATGTGGTCTGACAAAACCAGCATTATCAACTGATCTACTAAATCTACTGTTAAGTATCAGTAAAAAAGACATGCAGGGAAAAAGCAATGACAGTCACATGCCACTCTTGTAAACCTGTTGTATGACCAAATCCTGAATACTCTGTGCAGGTCTAATCTGCTACCTCCCAGAAAATGGTACAGAAGGAAAAATAATCCAGAGCACAACAACAAGGTAGATCAAATACACAGAACTATTTCCATAAAAAGAACAAGTAAATGAGGAAGGGCTTTTCAAAARAGAACATGAATAATTAGAGAGAAATACAGTAGAGATCTCTCAAAATACCACAAGRAACATGCCTTCTTTCTCACACTTTTGAAATGGGGAGGCATCAAAATAGCAGGCGGAAAGCTGAGGAAAAATAAAAATATGTAATAAGTTTCAGAAATCCTTGACATGATTGTTGTGAATATTAGAACTATAGATGGATTTTAAATATAAATTACAGGACAGCTTTTTTAAGAAAATTAATTGAAGGCTTTTAAATAAAGAAATCACCACCTCTGACTTTGGAAGTCCCCAAGCTGCAGATTGTTGGAAGCTCTGTTGTATTTTATGGAGCTATCATTATCTATTATTCCATATTTTTATTCTGTTGCTTAGGTATCCCCAGGTATTCWGTTTTGGCAAGCTTTAAAGACAGGGCACAGGGCTCGATGGGCCTTTGGCAGACCCAGTCTAGCTGGTCTTGGTAGTACAGACATTGGCCTTTTATTTGGTTAAGTGACACAGTAAGACTGAAATAAATGTAGCTATTTATATATGCATTTGTATATAAATTGTATATAAATGTTAAACTCTGAGAAATCTGAGTAGGGCCCGTGAGATGACTGTTGCTCAATTTTAGATGGAGAGTCTGTTGCTACCACCACATTCCAAGGAAGTTGCCAGGTCAGTATGTACCTTAACATCACGCTTTTATGCTTTTAGGCATGAGATCAGAGTAATATAATTAATCAGAGCAACAATATCTGAGGTTTGCATGTCTGATCTTTAAAAATATACTGTTCTAAACACATGTAGCTTGCCTTAGAACACAAACTGAGATGTGTCTGAACAATTACTGTATGAAGTTCTCATGTCAGAGCTGTACAGGAACAAGCTGTTTCCATTGTGTTCACCATACGCAGACAATTTTGTTGGAATGTGTACCTTGACAACTTCTGTCCTAACTGGTTAGCTGAATCAAGATATTTTTTATCACAATCGAAGTCTCAAAGTGTGGGAATTCAGCTAGAAACTCAATGTGATGATACACAGAAATAGAAGTGTCTGAAAATGACACATAAGTAGAAGTTTTTTGCTAAAGTTTCAAATACTTWGCTTAAAATCCATGCAGATGTACCTTGGAAAATACCTATTTCTTCAGTCATTAATCAAACTCCAAAGATACTGAAGAGGCTTTTGTTTTTGTTTTTTTTCTGTAATGAATAATTTTAGCAGAGGGAAATTAGTCTTTTGGGGTTTTCTTAGTCACTGAAAGGAGGTGGAAACCACTGCATATTACCTGAAAAGCAGTTGAAAAATTATATATTTGAAGTGCTCTGAATGTTTCCCAAATAAATTATTTTGGGAGTTAAGGGTTTTTTTGTGGCTTTATTTTCTTTTGTTTTGGATTTAGCTTTGTTAGGGTTTTATTGTGGGGGTTTTTTTTGTGTTTTTTAATACGAAAAAACTACCTCACTGAATTAAAGTAAGTCTGAGTAGAGAAAATTTTTCCCACCCTCCTRCTTCCCTTCCTTATAAGAACATCTATAGGAACATCCAAGGAGAGGCATTCARTGATCTTTATTCAAGATTCTAAAAGAAACAGCAAAAAAGTTGTGATAAAATATTGTGTGCTTTACAGACTTATACAGATACGTACAAATTCATATATAAGGAGCTTCTAAATTGAAAGCTTAATTTTTCAGTCTTCTAGCAGCAAATTGTACTTTTAAATTTTATTTCATACAGCTTAATAAAAAGGATTCTTTATAAATCTTTTGATGTCCATTTAAAAATGAGGGAAAAAGAAGTCTTGGCAATGACACAAGCAGTAGTCATGCTGTACAGTACAAATGGCCCACACCTGTGTTCTAAACCACCTTATGAAACACACTGAATTTAAATAAAAATTACTAGTAAAGGGGTAGGGAATGGCAAATTTGTCTTTGGGACAAAAGCCTAGCTAACTGAAGTCAGTTTTGTGTTCCCAGCAGTTGTGTCGCCCCTCAGCAGAATATCATGCGTGCTGCCATCCTGTGCGGGCGGGGTGAAGGTTATCGGGTGCGCTGCCCTTCTGCCTGAGTGCTCTGGCAGCGCTTGCATGGCCAGCTCGGGGAATTCCTCTCAGTCACAACTCAGCAGGTGCCCTTGCTGACAAATGGGTTAAGCTGCGGGTCCTCATTGATCATCATCCCTCAGCTGAACCCTTCTTGACTTCTCCGAGCCCAGGCGCCGTTTGGCTGTGGTTGTTTGGGGGTAGGTGTGGCTGCGGGAGAGCGCTGAGTTCTCTCTCGCACTCTTGGCTGCCCTTTGCCTTTTCCATGGAGCTGTGTGGTGCATTGGCCTCCCATTGCTTTAAATGTGCAGAGCTTTCACAGAGGGCTGGATATTAAAGGAGCAGAATGGTTGGGTTTGACAAGTGTTCACTTCTGAGAAACACTGAAGAAATTGATTTACCCAGTCACTTCAGGATAAAGTTAGCTTTGTTTTAATCAGTTCACTCAGAATTAACCATCTTACCCAGCTTCTAATTGTGAATGTGTATGAATTGCCATCATGTGAAACATACTGTTGCTTTGTATAATGTATTTCTTTCTGCTGCGTCTCATTATTACCTATCTTACCCTTCTATGTTGTCACAAGTGATACTATGTAGAATTATTTTCTTTAACTTTTGGTGCTAGCATTTAAGAAGATTATGTCTGCTTTCTCTCTTCAGCTGGTAAAGCTATAATGTGAGATCAAAATGTAATATGAACTGTGGTGACAGGTTCCTGTATTTTTTTTAAACCAGCTGGTTGATCAGTGTACACAAATATGCGCCTTCCAAAGTGCCATGCACTCTGACGTTTTCTCCCTGATTTTAGTTTGTAAATACTTTCAACTTTGCTAATATAAATGTACATGTTACTGTTTTTCTTATAGTATATCAGAATTGCTAACTTGCTGTTACAAGTGTTGGAGTTCAAAAGCAGCATACAGGTGTAGCACACAGATTACCAGTTTCTCTTTCACATGAAAATACGGCCTTGAAACTGAGTGATGTTAGTGACAACTTAATAATCTTTTCTTCTGCCACAGCAGCACAGTTTTATAAACTACCTCACAGAGACTGAAGAAAGACAATTCTAATGAAAAAAAGCTCTTTTTAAAGGGAGAGAATATGATAGTAATTTTACCACTGGACATGTAAACACTGGAGAGTTCATCTCTTGTCACATAGTAAGCAAACAAATAGATAGGTTGATGTTAGTAAGTTGATACATTTGCAGTCATTTAGTCATCTGTCTCACTTCCAACATACAGGCATTGAAAAAGGCTGTGGAGCTTAAGGAATCAAAATGAATCATACCTACTATGAAAACGTTTGGCTAGCAATTCTGAATATTCATCAAAACTTTGGCTCTTTGTGCTGGGATGGAAGAATAGGATTGGTGTYAGTGCAAATGATGAATGATATCTAACTGTGTGCTGTGTGTAGATTATAATGTACTTGAAGTCCTGCAGTTATTCATCCTTAAGCTTCTAAGGTCTAATTCAGAACTGGTGACCTGTACTTGGATCAGTTATGGCTTCCAATTGTGCTAATCCCTCTCTGGAGAGATTTTCTTATGCTGCACCAAAGAAGAAAAATGATTAGGTGGAAAACTGGTTCCTATCCTCATTTTCATAGKATGATTGCAGCATTGAAGTAAATGGTGGGTCATCTAAGCAAACTTAAAAGGCAAATGATAAATACCAGCAACATGTTTTAGACACAAGTGCTCTCAGTATGTGGGTCTGAGTATCTTGCTGTATGGTCTGCCTTTCATATAGTTCATCTTTTTGCCAATAGCAAAAGAAAACAAGTGCTGAGAAGAAACAGATTCAGAGTGCTATAAACCAMGAGACAGGGAGATGGGCAGGTTTCAGAATCCYGAGTAGTGTGTATGCCTAGGGGAAAAAAGTGAATTTTAACATGACTTGACCGAATTACTAATCATGAGATGAACTAGTGCCTTTGTAGAAATGTAGTATAATAAATCAAATAATTTAATGAAACWATATGTAAAAGGTTTCTTGAAAATTTTGAAAACTATTGTTATCTTTAGAAATGGTTGAGATSATTGCTAGGTGGGTTTGGGTTTTTTGTTGAGTCCTTTTTTTTTCGCCTCCAAATGTTTGTTTCTTTTATAGCTCTTTATAACAAGATTCCATGGCCAAAAAGTCACAGAGCAGTTGAGATTTTCACCCTTAGTGGTAAGATCTACATTCCTGTCTCAAGCTCCTCTCTGTTTGTCACACAAACCCAGCATGATCTGTCATATTTGTAAAGAGCAAGATTTGTTAACTTCATGTGACTAAAATGTAATAATCTGCTTTTAAAATTGCAGTTGAAGTGTCTCTTCCTTTAACTCCTCTTTCTGCTTGTGTTTGAAACTTGGAAATACTGTCATGCACCTGGAAGTATTATTATGCGTGCTTTGTGAGAAATACTAAAACCTCATGGTGACAATTCAYTGTTGCTGATACAAATCAGGTTTTGGTGTCTGTTGATAGTCAGTTTGCTTTCATACTCAATTTTTTACTGTTCTCTAAAAATACATATTCATGTGCTTTGTTCTGCCCAGTGAATATTTCTTGCATGTGGTATCTTGTTTAGCCTTTTGAATGTTGCACTGATTTTTTTTTGTTTAAACAGAATGCTGTTTGTTTGGGGTGCCTTCTCTGAAAATGCAACTTGTGATCTTCAAAATGTTTAACAGTTAATTATTTCATCCAGGTACAAATAAGAATCCTGCACATTATGCAGAATTCCATGAAGAGAAATTTTCTTGAGTCCTTTTTTCTTTGCTTTTTTTGGTCTTCGACTATTGAAAGACTTCATTTTTTTCTTTTTGTTTTTTTTTTTTCCAATACTGAACCTTGGTACAGCTAAATACCAGACTATGTTTTGAGTGTATTAGGAGTGTTCATCTTTTTTAGCACACTGCTTTCTACTTGTGGGTACACCTGGTATAATACCTCAGCAAAGAACTGATTGTGTTCAGCAGGTCCAGTTTGAGGATTTTTCATTTATGCTTGTATGARAGGTTTCCTCTCTTTTAAAACCAGCCTCCTCTCTATATCTCACAATGTATGGAGARACCTCAAAATTAAGTAGATGTAGTAAGTGTTTGCAGTTTGAAGTCAGCTTTACATAGAAARAATTGGGTCAGGAAACTTTTAGCAAATTTTAGTTGAAAATATGGGAAAATTTGGCATGTGCTTCAAATTGATGAAATATGATAAAACCTACACTTTCATATGTGTTTGCTTATAAATATATGAATGCACACATGCCTGCACACATGCACAACTGTGGACATTTTATTCAGTTTCCCATATTGAAAATAAAAAGAAATAGGTCCATTTTGGGGGACTTCATGTATGTTAATAATATGATTTTTTAAATAGCATTAAATGTAATTTCACATTAATTTTCATCCTAAACATGTMTTTGAAAACGATGGTAATTTTTAAACCCATGCTTTTGCTGAAGATAGTACATTAGTACAAACCTTCTGCCTAAAGTAAAATGCTAGATTTTTCAATTCGTTCTGGAAATGCAAACCAAACTAGATGTTCTTTTGGGAGTGGCATTATATATGTATATATCTATCTTAAAAATTCTTATGTCAATCAAGGATTTTTAGGGTGTCTTTAGGTGTACAGTAGGGAGTTCATTATTTTTTCATTCACATTATTGGAAGTGAGGCATTCATAGTTGAATAATTAGAACAGGGTTATATATTGTGTTTCCTGTTAGGTGAGGAGAGACATCGAAGGCAGCAKTGGTTGTGAGTAGTTCTGGAGCTGGTTGTCCAGCTAAAGCATAACACAGGCTGATTAATTAATATCTTTGAAAGCCTGCAGCCTGAATGAGACAAACCACCTACCTCCTAAAACCCTTGAGCATCGTCAGTGTCTATCTGAGCGTGTAAAACAGTGTATGTGACACTATTTCTAATCCTTTTAACTTTTCAGTGAGGCTGCTTCTTTGTGTCTGGCAGGAACACAGCTTTTATTTCCCTTCTTTCTCTGAAGACTTCTGCAGTCTTTGGTGCCTGCCTGGAAAAGAAAAATTTTGCATAGATGTCCAYACTATTTGGGGGAAATGCCATTTACTTGATAATTATGATAGATGTTCAGTCCAAGTCTGTACTCAGCAAGAGCAAAACTGGTAAGATTTCCTGATAAAGCAACATGTCAGACTGGGATCTGATCTGCATGCCAGCACATCTTTTGGGTGTCTTCATACCTGACCGCAAAAAACTGTTACTCAGCAGCTCTCAAGGAAGTTTTCAGGAAGGTCTAGAAGAGGTCAGCTTAGTTSAAAACAGGGTAATGGAGAGAAGCAGAAGTAAAAATTATTTATTCCTAAAGTTATCCAAGTAACATAAAGAAGATCAGGTAGTCTGGAAAGCTCCATCTAAAAATGTGGTAATGAAAGCCAACAGAGCATAAGGAACAACTTAGAAAAGAGGTCAAAATGTGTAAATAATAGTATGGTCTCACTKGGAATAACTATATTTCTGGTCTCTCCTACCTTAAATTGGTTATGGTAAACATTCTTAAGGAAGAATTTGCAAAAGAAGAGTGAGGATGTTTGAGGGCATGCAAGAGCTTACACATACGATACAGGTGACCAAATAGGGCTTTTAAAGCTGAATGARCTGACCAAGAGCAGGACATTGTAGATAGAATCTTCTTCCTCTTGATTATAAAACCTAGGGCTTCCATGTTCCTTTTGGAAGTGACAGCACAAGGTGGGGAATTCACTGTAAAGTGGAAGGGGTTGTTCTTTCTGTTAAARAACCCACAGAGCTAAGGGGAGGGAAGATTTTGGAAAACGCTGCAAGAAGTGAGAGAGACACRGCAAGGCTGGAATGTAGCAGCTCAGACAAAGAAGTTGCTCAGAGAAGCATGGATTAGYCATGTGAATTGAGGCCTCAAAAAGGGCAAGAAGGATCTTAGAAGAACAGAGAAGAGTGACTCAAGTCCAGTGCAGTTAATGCAGTGCTTAGCTACAACTAAGCAACAAAATAAGAATCTCCTTGAAAAATAACATGGGTAGGAAAAGATTTTCCTTCCTCATTCCTCATTTCGAATTTTCCATATTGGAAAAGTTTAAAACTGATTTTTAGCAATGTTAAAAAATGGTTCTAAACAGCTTCATCTTTCAGTTCTGCAGTCCTGTCAAAAAACTCYCAAACGATAATGGTCTGCAAAAGCAATAAATCACTGTGAAAAGCTAAAGAGAGTRAACTGTCATCTGCCTGTTCCAGTATAAGACTTCTTGGAAACCAGTTGAAGTGGCTAGATCAAAGCAAACAATATTGGGTGGGGGTTGGCTGGTTTTTTGTTCCCAAACAGTATGCAGTTAAGCTGCAGATGCCCTTGCCACAAGATGTTAAAGGTGTTATCATAGAATGGAAATCCACTCAGAACTGAAAAGTAGGCATCACTGCTGGCTCAAATCTCCACAAGCTGGAGTCTGGAAGACTATCTGTAGAAGGCAGCAATGTATTTTTTCCTTGGCTGTTTTTTTTGGACACAGTAGAAGATGCCAAAGCTCTTTGGCCTGATTCAGTACAGTACAGTACTTCTGTTCACCTGCTGCTGTTCCACCCAAGTGTTCTTGGAGAGGTCATTCCATCTCCTGCTGCTGTGAAATAATCTGAAACCTGATCTGCTGGAAACCTCCAGATGGGACAACACAAATTCTAATTCCCTTGGGTGCAGAAGAACTTAGAATGATAAAAAAAAAAAAAAAAAGAGATGATTTTTCTATATAGTCTTCTTTGTGATACCAAGCAAAATGCTTCAATGTGATTGCAGTTCCACTAATTATGCACTCATGCTGTTCTCAAGCATGATTTTCAAAAGTGATGAGCAGTGATACCAGTAGAAACCAGTCTTTGAGCATTTAAGTGTTTTATAAATGCTCTAATTCCAAGCTAACAGGTCCTTGACATTTTGGATAGGTACTCATTTAGTAGAYAGTTTTGAACCTAATCTTTCCAGGTCTTCCATACGAATAAGTAAATAAGGTGATATTATCCTCCTTGCCTCAGTGAGGGCTGGGAAGAGTTGTAAGGAATTGTAAAAGTAAACAGTTTTTCTGCTGTAGTGATAAGCTCTGTGTACAGARTGTGACCAAGAAATGAACAGTCCAAAGCTGCACTTGAAGACTTTGTAGTACATCAAGTTCCAAGGYTGAAATACAGGCATAGACATGATACTGAAAGCTTTTCAGCTTCTGAATGTGATCATCAAATGCATTAAAATGGAATATTTMATAAAAAGACATTTGACATAGTAAATGTATGTGGTTGGGTAAGAGTATATTGCAGTGCATGGAAACTAAAGCAGCCCAAGTTACATAAGGAATTCAGTTTTGTTTGCTTTCATTTATGATGCTCCTACGTGTTTTAAGATTTCAATTAGTTCTTTTGCTTCATTTCCTAATTAGAAGACATCACAATTTTGATCTGAAGATGAAACTGTTACACAGAATCCTTTTATTAATTACGAGTTTTGAATTTAGCAGCTCTGTTGTTTCAGGGTAAGCTTGAAGAAATTAAACTCTTAATTATTTCATCTATATCTATCAAGGAAAGAAAAGGAAAGAAGGARAGGAAAGATGATTACATTGGAATATACAGATATCAGTGACCATGGAAAGTCTCAGTTGTAGGCAGGACATTTATYAATGCTTATTTATATATTGCATTTCATAATTTAGTGAGAGGACATTACTCTTGTTTTTTTAGATCTTACTAGTCCTTTTGAAGAAATTTATATGAAAAAAAGAAGAAAGGGTAGAAAGGRTCAGTCTGAAAGTTAAGCAGCTTTCTAGAAATTATGTATTAATCTCAATGCACCAKATATAGCTTAGCAAGTCAAAGATACATGGCATAACTTTTTTCTGGCTTTGCTTACTTTTATAAAATTTATTTTTAACATGTGACATCCCCAGGACAATTCTTACTGTCTCATGCAGGACAGGCAGGTGTAAATCTTGCTGGCTTCCTTCCTAGAAAAAGAGATTTCTGACTTGAAGATCTCTGGCTGTAATGTGGATTTCAAATTACATTAAGAGCAACAGGTCAGCCTGTTCAATGAAGGAAGGAAGCTGTGTGAAGGAGCAGTGCTGAGCCATGTGCTGAACMTGACAGACACAGGGGATCCTTGGAGTCTTGGACTGTGTGACAAAGCTTCACCAGCACAGATAAGGTTGCGGGGGTGTTGAAAATTAATAGAGACATAGCTGGTGTAGCTGGAGTGACAGAATCCTTGTCATGCATGCAGCAATAGGAGGAAAAGCCACAGGAGGAAATCCATATTCAATTCACYATCACAGAAGCAATCAAAGTATTTTGGCAGAAAGCCTCCTCCTGCCAGCATACTTTAGTTTCTGAGGACTCTTTCAGCACAGTGTTCTGGTATTCCTACCTCAGATTGGTTATGGCAGATGAGCTTGGAATCAGAACTTAAAAGCAATGCAGTGAATAATTATTGAAAACTTGTCTTCCTATTCCWTATTTAAAAGAATTACTAAGTTTTTGTGGATTTTTTCATCTGCGAATTTAATCATTGGAGAATTATTTGACTTCTTCTGACAGCTTGTGACTGACACTTTGCAGGAGGAAAAACAAAGAATTTTTTATAGTTTATAGTTTTAAGAGAAACTCTTTGCTCTCATATTTTTAAGCCTTTCAGTTTAATAAAGTTTGACAGATTTAGCTTCTCATAATTTCGGTTGCTGCTTACACCTGAGAAAAATGGGAGATACTGAGGAAGATTTCCAGTAGAAGCAGAAAAATAAAAGTACTAAATGGGTGGTGATTCTCCCTCACATGACCAGAAGGAAAACAAACTCTTTGGCTTTTGACTGTGCTTGCTACTAAACACCCTGTCATAGTGTATGAGGTGAGTCACAACTTGTTTATTTATAGCCACGGCCAATCAAAGCCGACCGCCCTGAACTTCATTCAGGACCAGCAGCACTTAGGATGTCTTGTAAACATTTGCTCTCTGAGCAAGGAGCATTCTTCCTGGCAGCAGCGGCACAGGTGCCTGGCTGGTGGCTCCTAAAACACACAACAGACTAGAAGATCGTTGCCTGGATTATCTAGATCGGTAGAGAGAGGCTGAGAATTCCCTTTTACATCTGAAATGCCAGACAGTGAGGATCTGGGACAAGATGACAGGTACTGTAATYTGGTGTGCTGGCCCTCTCGTGCAGTGCAGCAAGGACTGGGGTTCCACGTAATTAATCCATGTGTGCTGCTGAGTGCTCAGCCCAAGATCAGTTTTCTCTGCCTTGTAACCGATCTTCTGCTTCTTGAGGGCTTTGCCTCTAATGCTAACCTTCTCAGGAGGGAAGTGTGAGTCTTCATGTCTGATAGAGGGTGCATGGAACAGCTCTGAGGTACTTCTTAAASTGAAGCTGAAGGGAAGAAAATACCCTGTGGTGGTTTCTGTCTGGTCACTTTTTCCTTCAAAGCCTCAATATGTCAGGCATGGAAATAGTTTAGTTGGAGCCATGCTATCGACAGAACACTAACTCATTTCTGTGGGATAGGGCACTGTGTCCCTTAGAGGTATGCCTSTCTTTCTGAAGTTCAGCTTTTATTTTAGTTAGCTGATAAAACCAACAGTCAGGACAAAAAGAAAGTAATTGGATACAAAACTCAGTAACAATTTAAAAAATACTTTTTTCTCAAATATGATCCAGCACATTCCTATGAAATAAATGCTGTAATTAAATTTAGCCAAATAGGTTATTGGTGTTTGTCTGTGACAGTTTATAATCTAGATTTCTTAAAGTCCACATGAKTTTTCCATAGTCTTGATGCTAATCAAAATGTTGGCTCTAAAATGGTGTTAATGAAATATTTGCTGTTGTAAATAGAGTCTTTGTCATATATGTAGAAGTTAGTGAACATAATGCCAGAACACAGAGGTAAATCTTAGAAAATTAAGCAACTACAGGAATCAGAATTGGGCATGTCATTATGGCTTTGGGTTTGATTTCTTCTAGTTAAATTTACATCTGAACATTTATGTGGATGTTTTTGCAGTATGTTTGTCAGTGTGTTGTGAGATGAAATACAGGAGGCAGTTCTGGTTTCTGTGGTAGAGCAGCACGTTCAAGCACTGTCCCCTGCCTGGATGAGCGTGGGTGAATGGATCCCCAGGGGCAATTGGGTCTCTGCAGGGGTGGGGTCACCTACACATTTCCGTTTGCAGGCATATTTAGGTTGTGCCCTATATATATATATATATATGACATAGATTGCAATTAACTGCAGTTGCAGGTAGCATTTCTTCTCTTAAGGAAATGTTGACTCATTACTGATAAACACCAAAGTGTTAATTGCTGTTCTTTAAAAAATRTTTGGTGAGGTCTCCACTTTGTTCAATTGTTTATTTTTCAACAAAGAAAAATGGAAGTATGTATCAGCCCTTAAGAAAGTTTTCAGCTTTGTAATAGTATCTAATTTATTTTGTTCACAATTCTTTCTCTWTAAAGGCTTGCAACAAGCTTTGGCAGCTAAACAGAAGGCCTAAGACTCTAAGACCTCTTTTTCTATCAAAGTTGGGAGTTTTTGTTTTGGAAGAAAAAAGATGAGCTTTTCTAAAGSAGTAACCTGAAAAAACATAACAGAGCCTGCTCTGCCCATTTATCATTTTTGAAGCTACCAKTAAATTAACTGACCCTGATGCTCATCCTTCATCCTTTTGTGTCTTTGCTATTGAGCAAAAAGGTTTGAGAAAGTAGTTGAATCAAAAGGTTCCTTTTTTTTTTTTTTCCCCTGAAATTAACTTGCCTTTTTGTCATGGTCATAACAAATAGGATATAACTGGAGAACATTGCTAAAGAAGTGCTAATGAGGTTTGGTGGAGGTCAGAATACTTTGGTCCAAGTTAAACAAGAGAGAATAGAAGGAAGAGCTGTGGGAGCAATACAGGAGCAAATAATCTTAGAATTGCCAACGAAGAAATTGTAATGTAAATGTACAGATAATGGTGTAATTTTAAGGGCACACTGAATCAAAGCTTCAGCTTGTATGCATTTAAAAAGGGAGAGCAGTAGTATTTTTGTGGAAGGTGCMGAATGAGCTTTGATCCCTGACTGGTTTCAGTGCACTGCCCTCCTTGTAGGCCCTTCTCAGATGCAAATACTTCTTACATCCTCTCCTCTCAAGTTCATGTCCTACTTCAGAAAATATGTAATATTGTGTCACAAGTATATTTCATGAACATTGTTACATCATAGTTAAATATGTGGTATTGATCAATACTCTGTTAGTCATACTGCAAAAGAAAATGAGAAATCAGCAAAGGAACAGATGCACAAATAGTTCTTAGTAAGGCTAGCCAAAAAGCAAAGAGTTGTGAAGAGCAAGTACCCACTCATATCTCCTGTTTTGTTTTGGCACATGATCATGGGTGGTAACAGATGAAGAACAGTGAGGAAATACGTTGCCACAGTAGAGGATTGAAAACAATTTAGCATAGGGAGATATTTTCCTCAGTAATTCTTTTTCATCAGGTCCACTATAGTTTTGGTGTTAGACAGTATAATTTTTTTTTGTTTTAAATTGAGAGTTTGTGAGGAATCTAATGATAGTCAAGAAYGTATTAAAAGGCACTATGAATGTGAGTCCTGAAGTGATGGAAACACACAGCTTTAGGAACTCTCAGTAATGCATCAGAGTAGTAAGTGATAACCTACTTGTACAAAATACATTAAAACCCATGGACAAGAGTCAAAATGAARTTGTGCACAAAAAATTTCATCTTGTTAGGTAACACAGAAAGTAWTTTTAAAAATACGTTCTTTGGCACTTGAAAATACAGTTTTCCTAAATTTTTTTGTGCAGCTGTTCTGCATTTCTAGCTGTTTGACTTTGAAAGGCCTTGAGCTAGGAATGTCCCAGCTGAAGAATGTGGAGGCTGTGAAGGAAGAAAATCAATTGATTTTGTGAAAAAGCACTAAAAGAGTTGTCTTTGCAAGAGAAAAACAATTCTAAAAGAATTGTTTCCAACAGCTGGGCAGATATGTTTAAAATTCTGCAAATGGAACTTTATGGTCTTGTTGCTTAGTAAGGAGTTTCCTTACTTTTCTGAACAAAAATACCTCTTTTGTCTTTGTAAAAGTTACAAACAGGAACCTGACCTGAAAGATCCCAGCCCATGGACCATCTTGGTGAAAGGACAACAGCAGTAGTAAATAGCACTTTAGTCTTTGCTAAACAGAAAGCAAGTCAATAATAGTATTTACATGGCACTGAAACACTCCGTTTTCATGCAAAGAGACGTTCTAAAGTCTTCATGACTAAGTCATGAGGAAGGGTTTCCTGTGAGAGCTGGCCTACCAGTCTGCTCACCAGTGCACTCACCAGTCTGCCCAGAGGAGCTCAACAATGAAATGCCCCTATTTAGCTGGAGTATATTTTGTTTGTCTTGGCAGGACATTCAGCAAAAAGTGACAACATTTAATATGYCTGCTGTATTGAGGAACTTGTATACTGGAATCACCTTCAAAACAAGCTGGAATTAACCAGTTTGTGCTTGGTCAGCTGAAGAAATACAATGCAGCTCCTTATTAAGACTTCACAAGATGACTGATGTATTCTACCTGAATAGTATGAACACATGCCCTCCAAAATAAAATCTTGTTAGTAATGGGTCATTTTTTTTGTTTAAGCAAWCTGTTGGACAAGATGAATTGCCCTCTTTGCAGAACACTTCAGTGTATTTTTATAAGTTTGCTTTCAGTTTCAGTAGACTTTGTTCTCAACTAGTAATATAAGCAAAAAAACCTACCTTAGTTTATTGGATTGATATTGTTTAGTAGGACACCAGTGGTAAAGTGTTCCCATGTCAGTTGAAGAGAATACAATTATGGCTTGAGTTTAACACTCTRTGCAAGGAATATATAGAGCCAGGGATGAAAGGTTGCTTATCTGTCACATGGCCCCACCAGTCTGCTATGCAGTCTATTGAGAAAAGCACATCCAGCCTCATCAAATGCTGATGATTTAAACATATTTCTTGGACAGTAATATTACAAAAAAAATCATCTTGGTCAGGAAATGAAAGGGGGAAAGCTGTGAAATAAGATACYTTTTCAGCTTTTCATTCCACGCATTCCCTTAGGAAAAAACCAAAACAGGAACAGCAAATTGGACTGATCCACTGTTAATTAAAAAAAAAAAAATTGAAGTGTCAGATGGAGATAGATTAAGTAGGGAAGAAAACCTTTGAATAGTTTGAGAAGCAATGTTACACAGTATTAACACAATTAATTTAGTTCTTATAAACAATGTATTTGAACTACTGGTATGATAAYTAAAGCAGATTTTTGGATTGGGAAATGTTAGCTACTCTTTAGGGCTGATAACTACATTCTCCAGCTTCAATGTAAAAACAAGATCTGTCTCTATATATTAGAGATTCCAAGGGTACTTAAGTCTCAGCATTGAAGGGATGATGAAATGTGATCAGTTAAAGGATGGTAGCAACAGTACTACATACACACTGCTAGCATCAGTTAGTGAGCCTAAATCTGTGCAGCACCTGTGGATTAGCAATGGGAAAGAGGGTGCATATGAATACCTACAAGCGAAAGAGATTTCTGTTAGAAAAGCTTTGTAATATTTCAAGCAAAAAGGTTGTAGATTAAAATTCTCCCTRYAGTCTAAGAATGGAGTATATTTGTAGATACTTMTTTTTCTTTTCTGTTTTTAATTTCCTGTTTCTGCTTTTCTTTTGTGGAARTCTTGGATGCAAGGACAATTTTACATGGTATCCCAGTGATTCATTTAAATTGCAGGTCTTGTTGMCTTGGTCATGGCCACATGACACRAATACAATTATTTTAGTATACTTAATGATTGCATAGGATCCAAAAGTGGCACAGGATAGAGCCCAGTTCCACACAGTCACCTTTAAAATTAGCCACATAGGTCATTAGGATGCTGTGCTGTTTAGTAGTGCTGGCCATTCTGACTTTCCACATAGTGCACATAGCATTCACAAATGTCTTACATTGTGTGTCTGTAAGGCTAATCAATAGTGCATTGTGTTCCACCACAGTTCAATAGTAGCTTTTAGAGGTTTTGCCATTGGTACTTTAATATACATAACTGTAAAATTTCCTTTTAACACTATTTCATATTTTGGAGAGAGAAAGTGGTGTTTATTTTCAGTATATTTATGTAAAAAAATTTACATAAACCTTTTTAGTCTAGATACTATTTTAAATCCCTCATCTCTGTACCTTAATAATTTAGAAGAAAAATTTCAAAACCTACATTTTTTGTATAGGTCTTCACATATAAAATGTTTGCTTCAGAGAAAAACTGTATCATTATAATCTCTCCCTTCTGCCTTGTGGTGACTTCTTTCTTACAGCAGAAACCTGTGAAAGCTTGGAAAAGGTAGACCTGCTTGATTGGGGTTTGCTAACAGTTTACACACTGGCTTTAATTTGATTAAGTTTCATGATGAACTCCTGGTTGCCTGTTTGTTCTTTGCTATCTAGATCCCTTACAGTTGCACCATTCTATGGGTTCTACATAYTACCTTTCTAAAAGCTACCAAACASCCAARCTACCAAATAGCCATATTACCTATATTCTGGTTTACAKATCTTTGGGAATGTGACTTTCGGTTCTTCCACTTTGACTACTATATTCTAAGTTACCCTGAAAATTACAGAGTGAAGAGGCTTCAAATTGGTGTGTGTGGTTACAGTTGGGAAATCAGGAGGGTTTAGAAGCCCTATAATTACTAACTCTGTGTTTATGTGGGTGCAGTCCTTCCGATGCACCACACCATGGTGTTCCCTTGTCACTGCCGCACTTCTGCGTAYCGTGTCTGCATGAAGATACACAGAAGTCTGTGTACGCATAATTCAAAAAATCCACCACATCACGAAGAGATCTTTAAAGCAGTAACATGAGATCTGCTGACCTTTCTGAGAGAAATGTGATGGGGCTTTGCTTGAACAGATGTCTAGCTACAAGATGGGAGCATGACACCATCAGTCATTTTTAGTGAACGTAATGCCACTGACTCTTCTGGCCAGSGTTTGTGACTGTGATCAGTGGAAGCGTCTGGGTGGTAGAGTGTTTTGGGCAGGTTTTTTTTGCAATTACTAGGCAACAGTTTATATATTTGCTCAGTTATAGAAATGATGTAATAGGCAGTCAGAAGGATGTGAGTAATTTATTTTTTCTGAATACCCTCAACCTTATTGATGGTAGTTTTRGAATGGAAGAATTGTATTTAGAATTGTATTTCAAACTAAGGATAAGTGATGGGAGCATAAAATGTTATTCTTTCTAAAGAATCCACACAAGCCTTTGAAAGTATTCAAAGTTGGATGCTTATCCCCAAAGGAGCACCTGGACAGCAGTCCCCAAAGTTCTGGCAGGAAGTCTAGGGTTCACATTTAAGTAATGTATTAAGGTACTGTGAGTACTCCACTAATATTATGCTGAAATAGATTTATATTCTTGGTTGACTTATGTCATAGTCAGGCACTCCACATTCATCATCTACATCACGTGTCTTCTTCCCTTTTTATCTTTAAATGTGACCAYTGGAAAATTAATTTCTCTGCATCATTGTGCGCCTGTTTCCTTTGATCTAATGCAGACTTAATTGTTATCTCTGTTTTTACTGGGCCATGACATAACCYCTCTGTCTTTGTGTACATGCATTATATGTTGTACATACAACTATATGATGTACCTGCTTTCTTCCTCACTCCCCCTTCATGAGGATCTGTTGCTTCCCCCTTGTTCCAGCCCTCTTGACTGCTATTTAAGTTGGCTCAGGGTAAAAAGACAGAAAGATRGACATCACTGAGGCTGGTAGTTGTTGGGAGGYGTGAATAAAAGRAGGCAGCATGTGCATCTGGTGGTCACACTGAAGATCAGCAAGCTGACTTTCTTACACCTCTAATTGCCTAGGATCAGAATAAGGCTTCAAAATAGTCCCTGGTGTTTCTTATAAAATARAAAATTGTAGCTATTGTAGAACTGATAAAGGTGTCTTATGATTTCTTGTGGCCTAGAAGCAACTGCCARTTACTCTTTTGTGGAGCTCAGATGTGGGTTTGCAAAGTTGTGAAGYGAATTTCACCTGTACCCTCCACTCCTCTTTCTTGTCTTCTTGTCCATGCACCACATGTGGACCCAGGGCCAAAGCATATAGCAATATATTTTATCTGCACTGCAGCTCAAGCTTTTAACAACTTGGCTAAAGAAAGTATCACTATCACCAAGTGAGGCAACTACAGAGAACTTTCCCTGCAAATGTGCACTTTTTCTTCACGATTTACATTTTTTAAAAATTGTTATGAGTTATCTCATTTTTCCTTGTTATAGCTCCTTCTTTTTAGTCTATACTGYCTATATTAGTGGTTAGCATGTATGAAAAAAGTTTGCATTTTTATTTTACTTCATGCTTTCGTCTTTCCCCCCCTCTGTTTTTGCTATTAGCTTGACATTTTTTAAGTGAGTATCTACAGTTGTCCTAAGTATCTCAAAAGCTCTAATTTGATAGCAGGCGTCAGGCCTTTTCATTTTTGCTTTGTGATCCCACAAAGTTCTACTTTGATTGTCAGCAATTTTAAATAAAGGTTAGGAGTAAAAGTCTGTGAAAGGATTTTGTTATTCAGAGCACTGTATTAATAGTAGTTTTCAGTACTGGAATAAATGGGCAGCTCTAAAAGACTTATTATTAATGCTGTAGAATGGTTTACAGAAGCTGGAAGCAGTGTTTCTTTAGGGGGAGTAGCCTGTCCATAAAAATTGCAGTTCCTGTTGGCCAAAACCCTTGTATAATGCTTTTCTGAAGCTGCTRATTACCAGAGATGATGGAAATTGAAATCTCTGCTGTGGGTGGGATGCAGACAGAAAGTTCTGTGTAACATTGCTCATCCCTCCAGCTGGGTTCCTGCATTGATCTCTGTGAGTTACGGTTTCATTTGCATCCTCTGTCATGGCTGTGTTCAGTGCCTTGCATGGCTGGGAAATTGCAAAAGTCACCTATCCAAGACACAGGGCTCTTATCCAGGCATTCCAGGTGTTCTGTTTCAAGTGGTCCATTGGTTTTTTTCCTCAAAGGGGAAGCAAAAACCCTCACCCTGACTATTTCGTGATGGAAATCGCACCACTGCAGCAGCATAAATACTACAATGCAGTCAGGAAAAGAGCACCAGTTTTGGGGTTTGGACTTTAACGAGCTGAAACCGCTGTTCCCTGCATGTCGCGGTGCCGCGGGCGGTGTGGCTCTGTCCCCGCTCTGTCCCTGCCGGGCGCTGTGGCTGYGTCCCCGCTGTGCTGTCCCCGCTCTGTCCCCTCTGTGTCCCCCGCGCCTCTCCCGTCCCTGGCTGGTCCCCGCGCGGCTGTGCCACCCCCTCGTGGCGAACGAGGACAGCCGAGAGGCACGGAAGGGTCTCCTCGGAGCCTTTCTGAACAGAAGTGTGCCTTTTTACTAAAAGGAGGCTGCGGAGACCGCATGTAGCTGGCAGGAGTTGGGAGTTTGATGTGACCGTCTGTGTGTCCCCTTTTGGCTGTGCATCGACCCGTGTACAGTCATTTTTTCATAATGTAGATTTTTGTTTATGCTGTAATTCAATCTGACTGTGACAAAATGTTTACTATTAATGCAGTGATGGGTTGGACGTGGAATAGGTTACGTATCTCAGTGAAATAACCAGAATTGCTCATGGCTGGCTTGCATTCACTGTGATCAAAGCTGTGTGTACTCAGCAGTGCATTAYGTGAAAAGTAACTCAATAAAGCTGGTGTAGAATTTGCTTCAGATTCTCAGTGTTTGCACGGTGCTTCGTCCACTCTTTGTTCCAGTTTGATGTGACATTGGCTGGCCTGTGTATGTTTTTAGTATTATTTGTTATTTCATAAAACAGCTTTGTTGTAGATGCTCTGTTTAGTCCACAAAGGTGTATGATTTAAGCTCGATATTGGATAAACCAATCAGCTCCAAATGTGATGGACACAAATGCTATCCTGTGGTTTTCCAAAAATTCTTTCATACAGTTTTTTTCTGGGAAGGTTCTTATCTTATTAAAACTACTGAAYAGCCATAAGATAAGCTTTAGAAACAGTCCTTGCAATATAATAGAAAAACTAAAATTCAGTAGGAAAATTAATGTAAACAGCAAGACTTCAAGARCAATTTCTTTTYYTCTAGGTTGAGTAGCAATTTCRTCACCATAGTTTGTAGAACAAGATAAAAAATAAAAAATAAAAAGCAAAAGGATTGTATGCACAAAATTAAATGTATTAATATGTGTGGCCATCTTGTGGCAATAAAAAGTATTGTGGTATATTTTTTAAAGAAAAATAATAYTAAAAAACAAGTTTGGGGTCAGCTGCTTGATTTAGACGACAACTGTGCCTTGAACTCAATGTCTTCATATGACCAGAATGAATAAGTGCTAATTTTTGTATGGACTGAAAACTGCCACAACTGAACAGATTAATTTTTATTTTTTTCTTTTAGTTAAAAAGATCAAATTAGCTCAATATAAAATATGAAGAAACGAGCACAGGTGTCTCTGGCATAGCAACAGCCATGGGATTGCCAGAGGCTCAGGCTTTAYGTGATGTTTTCAACCAGTTTCTACTTCCATATGAGCTGTAAACAAAGTCAGGTATTTTTGTTTGTTTTACTCAGCTGGAAAGTCACCGATTCCAGTCAAGACTACAGACCSAGAATAAATCAGTGCATTTCAGAAACACTGATGAATTTATTTGTATTTCTTCAAGAAATGTCCCACTTTAAGGAACAAAACCCTGGCAAGGTAAGCACTCCCCAGTAAGATCAACAGTTCTATGTGATTTAATAAAAAGGTGAGATAGAGTAAAAAAAAAAAACCAAAAAAAAACAAAACAGAAAATGTACATTCTGACACATTCAGTCATGAGTTTCTGCTAACATTTTTTTTGCTGTGAAGAATATGGATAGGTAGTCAGTGAGAAAAGCTGTTCACAGTGTAGTTTATAGCAATACTGTCCATCCCCTTACAATTGTTGGAACTTCATCAGTTATTCCATTGACTTTTTACAGGAAATTTAAAACACCACAATTTAATAAAAACTTTAAAAAGCAAAGAAGTAAATAGGCATGTTCCTAAACATAAACATGAAATTTGTTCCTCAAATAACTGTAATTTCCAGGAATGGCTGCATGAAGAGGGTTCCTCATACTTTATTGTGGCAATTTTTCTTCTACACACTAATAGTTGGTGATTCTCCCTTTTCCTGCTGGAAAGACTGAGCTGGAGAACCCAGTTCATGAAGAAGCAAGCAAGATTCAGGCTTTCCTCCACGTTAGAAGAATATAATTATTTAGGTCTAGTCAAAAGTCAAGCAAGTTTGGTTTTTTTTTCCCAAAGAGAAACATAAATAATGTAAATGCATATTATAATAATAATAYATTACATTTTTATATTTGTATTGCTAAATAGAAGTTAAAAGAAGACTACAAAGCTTTTTTCTTCTCTTTTAATCTCTCTTAATTTTTCCAGAATATCKTTCCTGAAAACAGGCCATTCTGAATAAGCAAATAGAAAGCAGGTAGTACCACACTCAAATGTTAGCAGTTTAGACTGAAAATACAGATGAGCAACTGGATGAAAAAACTAAAATTATAGAAGAATGAAAATTATCTTGAAAAAAATTAATAAATTATATAAAGAGCAGTTTGGACAATAAAGTTATATTTAAAAGAAGTAAGTGTGTAAGGAAATGTGGTATCAGTAATGTGGTAACATGACAGTAGCTGTATGTTCAGAGATATCTGATACTAGTTTAGAAAAGAGAATTTTGATAGCGTGTTTTCCCTTCTTTTCCCTGACCTCATTCTCTAAGCCATTATTTTACTGCTATAATTAGAAGCAAATTAGGCAGTAATGCTGTGTGTAAAATTTTCTTGAATTAACCATTTTATTGCAATTCATCTCCAAAATCAAATCCTTTCTGCAAACTTTCAACAGATTAGTTGAGCACCGTGCAGTTGTGAAAGATGCACTGTTATGTCTCAGTCACCACAAAGGCCAAGCCTCAAATTTTATATTGAAAATTCAGCTCARTCTTGTCATTAATGGGTGCTAGAGCAGCCAACAAGCATCAAGAGGTTGCTTGCCAGCATAYGAGAGAAGACAGTTTCATAAAGTAACACAACAGGGGTGAGAGCTGTAGCTGGAGGAAGGGGGATGTTTTGCTTTTGTAAGCATGCYGCAAGCATGCATTGTAATATTGCAATTAGTGAGTTGGGTTTTTTCCTGCATATAAATTGTCCAATCTGTTTTCACACAATGAGGGTATGATTTCTAGTCATTTTAGCAATAAACATGAGCTTGTTAAAGCTTTWCAGTAAATGAATAAAAATAGCATGTTTTTATGGTAGAAAAGGGGATGGATCCTTAATTATCCAAAATGGACTGTTTGATGCTTATTTTCACCAGAAGTGTTAAAAGTAATTCCCAGATTTAGAAAACAAACTACAGTTTTGCACTTCATTCTAGATTTCATTAGCATGCAACATCTTTCTTTTGCAAAATGATGTAATCRTTYAAGTGAAAGTGTTAATGGTGAATTTTAATGTCTTTGCCAGTTTTGCCTACTAGTCTGCAGCATATGTACATTTTTCACTGTCTTGGGAAGTTACATTCCTGGAGTTGTCCTCTCCTATGTCTTGTGTAAGTATGGTCTCTTTTCCAGTCATGATTTGTGTATGTGTGTGCTGTTCRTTATTTGGTCTCTGGATAGGGACTATTTATTTATTTGTTTATATACCTGTTTACACACTCCTGCAAGTTTGCAGAAGACACCAATCTCAGTGGTGCGGTTGACAAGTGTGAGGGACAGGATCCCATCCAGAGGAACCTGGACAAGCTCGAGAAGTGGGCCCATGAGAACCTCATGAGGTTTAACAAGACCAAGTGCAAGGTGCTGCACCTGGTCAGGGCATCCCCCAGTGCCAGCCCAGGCTGGGGATGAACAGATCCAGAGCAGCCCTGCCCTGAAGGACCTGGGGGTGCTGCAATGGCTGGGCATGACCCAGTCATGGGCACTCACAGCCCAGAAAGCCAATCCTGTCCTGGGCTGCATCCAGAGCAGTGTGGGCAGCAGGGGAGGGAGGGGATTCTGCCCCTCTGCTCTGCTCTGGTGAGAACCCACCTGGAGTCCTGGGGGTCCCCAGCACAGGAATGAYATGGACCTATTGAATCCAAAGGAGGGACATAGAGATTATCAGAGGGCTCTAGCACCCCTCCTATGAAGACAGACTGAGCAAGTTGAGGATGTTCAGCCTGGAGGAGAGAACACTCTGGGGAGAGGCCTTTCAGTTCCTAAAGAGGGCTTATAAGAAAGCTGGGGACAGGCATTTGAGGAGTGCCTGTTGCAATAGCACAAGAGGTAATGGTTTTAAATTGAAGGGGTCAATTTAGGTTAGATATAAGGAAGAAATGTTTTGCAATTTTTTGTCATACGGAAGTCAGCTTACGAGTTTTTTCATGTGTTGATTCTGGCACATAGTGTTGCATAGTCACATTTGTCAAGTTGAGATATCAAAATCAGGCTAAGTCAAGGTAATGATAAATTTTATAATGACCACAAATYGTGTCTTACTGATAGTAAAAAAGATGCTAATTGATATGAATATAATGGTATTTTCTGTGATGAGTAGGAATGGCTCCTGAAAACTGGTTTTACCTTAAAAGTGTCTGTCATGGGCATTTCACATTGCATTTTTATGTAAAACTAACTGTATTATGTAAAATTARTAGCTATCTTATGCAAAGGCATTGTTTAAGCTTTATTGAGTAACTTCTTGTACAGCAGTATTTCAATACAATTTTTTTTCTCTGTCTTCATTTTTATCACAGTATTGTGTGCCTTTTTATGTCCCTTCCTTAAGTGCAATGAATTTGGACAGAAACTGTGCAGCAAAATAAAGGCTGTTCTGATGAAACTAGATTTTGGAATAGTGGAATATATCAACCAGAAGAAAAAAGAGAGATCTGGTGAGTTGTTAATTATAGTCCCATATATTGTTATATAATATTATTATATTGTATTGTATTGTATTGTATTATTATTATGCAGAGCATTTTATTCACCTTGCAGAAAGTTTGGTTTGTCCTGAGAAGCTAACTGTAGAGATATTTCTTTCTTTGAACCTGGCTACTGTTACATGTTACAATGTATATAAAATGTCTGTGTATGATAATAAAGAAATTACTACTTCATGGAAAGAAACACAGCAAGCCCTTTGTATGTGATTAGATTGACTGCTTATAAGTTTTCAGGAAAAAAACTACTTGTTGTAAGCTTGCAATGCTTATCTCTGGATAAAGCAAACTTGCCCAGCAGAGAGACTGACTCAAGAGTCTCAAAATAAGTACATAACAAAATTTTCTGTAAGAGACCAAACTCTGTTCCTAAATCTAAATCTGCCTTGGTTTCACTCCCTCCAGCAAAAAGAATTCGTTTTCTTCTCCAAATACTCCMAAAGCACATAAGAATTGCCACAGGATAGCAGCTACAAATTAATCCTATTTCTACGTGGAAAGGGAAGAAATCAATTTAAAACAAAATCTCACCTATCTCACCCAAAATCTTTTTAATACTGGAAATTTTCAGATTTTAAGCAATAAAGCTATTTCAAGGAAAATCTGTATGTGAACAGTGTTAGTTTGTTTTTTGTTTGTGCTCCAGTTTTGGTAATTAAACTGTTGTAGTGTAGTCACACCACTTGCAGGTAGCCTACCCTTTTTAATTAGTGCTACAACAGTAGACTTAATATCTGCTTTAAAGCATGCATTTCTTGTAACCATTATACAATTCATTATACAGTGTGCTGTTCCTAGACCCAAGGAGACCATGTGTCTTTTCCCCTTCTCTTACATGTAATGTGATAGTAATTGGAAATATGGAATAATGCATTGGAAATTTTCTTTCATGCATTATTCTACTTGTTCAGTTTTTAAGTGAAACTGGCAGAGAAGAAGATCAGACTATAGTTAATAAAACATCCTAAGCCAGCACTTGGAAAATTGCTGAGGTTAGATGCATTCTTTCCTACATCTCATCCTGCAGTTTAATTTAACCCACACAAGTTCCCTACCTTGCTTTGCCCCTTGGGTTCACCCTTGGGCTCACAAACCTTRTGTTRGYACAAGAGAGGAAAGAGCAAGTTGCAGGGAGCAGCAACCAAGAACACTATGACTGTGTTTTTCATTTTATATTGGTTTAAAAGATTCTCAGACAGAGGAGGCAAAATTTGTATCTCTGCTTATCTGTAAAGAGCAACATTCTACCAGACTTCAGAGGATGCTTTGTATGCATATTTGCATATGACTGTGAATGATGCAGGTTAGCTGGGTGCTGGCAGAAGAAGGGGTTTGTGAATGATGATTACATGCAGTTATCAAGAAAATTGCACGTCCTCATGTAAAAGTAATGTGGTGGGACAACYACACAGCCTGTTCTAACAACAGGTTACACCTGTGCATTTTACCAGCAGTGTAAAAGAGAGCTACCTATTGCCAGGGCAGATGACATTCTAGTGAGAAACAGAGACTCCTGAAGGAAGTACARTGCAGGTAAATAGATCTGCTGGAATGTATTCAGTATAACATTCCTTCTCCCCCTTTGGTTGCTGTATTTGTATAAGCAGCCRGTCTCTCAGTCGGGCTTGTTTCCTTGTAGCATAGCACATAAATGATGCACTGTGTCAGCAGGTGGAAGGTTATTGTGCTACACAAGCTGTGTGACAGAGAACACACACTGAACCTGGAAATACATTGTCATGAGTAGGATAAAAAAYATATCTTTTTTCTTTCAGAAACAGCAAAAACAAAACTCACAGAAGATGACAGTGAATTAGACATATCAGCTCTGTGTCCTAAGGTGACTTTTTTTCAGTCAGCCCTGTCTTGCTTTTAAAATCTATATAGATAATGGGAGGCTCTCTAGATTGCTGTCTCTGTTCTTCTGTGGAAGACTTTAACCTCCCCAGGAGGCTGTGTTCCTGAACTAARCAGTATGCTTTAGAAGTGATTCATAGTCTCCACCTTTAGCCTATACTAATTAACCTATTGCATTTGTGACTTCTAGCCGTCAAGATAATTGTTTCATTGGCCTACTGAGCTAAGAATGTGTTTATTTTGTACTGGCTTTAGAATTACTGCATTTATATTTAAAAGCAAAGGTGGTTACTTTTATTTCTAACTCTGAAATTGCAGTTGATTTTTATCAAATTAAAAAACAAAAGGGAAACATTAATAGAAAACCTACATAATTTGTCGGATATTATTGTAATCACTTGTCTAATAATTTTCAATKACAGTGCAAATAGGTATGTTAAGTATAAAATCTTTCTAGATATGTATGAGAGCACTCAAATTTCTTATTTTTCTTGTATTCTAAATGACTGTATGGCAAAGGGTTTTCTTTTATAATGAGAATACCAGTTGATATTTTAAAAATCTCTTAAAAGGAATTATTATGCAGTATTTGATCAGTAGTGTAAAAAGCCTGACTTCAACAGTGATTGCTCTGGAGGTGGTTTTGTGCTGGGGTAAAAAAAAAAAMCCCAAAATCATATATCCCATGGATAAAAATGTGTAGCTGACRTAACTAAATATAGTTCAATAAATTGGTAAAGGATAATGATTTTTTTGTTTAGCTAKTTTTTGATGGTCTTATAGATATTGGGCTGKTTTTTCTGGTCCAAAYTTACTCATTTTGTTACATTATGCATATTTTGTATTTGCAGGCTCATTTTGCTTTCATTACAATAGGATTGCTTTCAGAATGAATAACTGGAATTTTCTATGCTTCTTTAGTATAATACAGCTTAYCGTTATTAGAAAGAGAGATGCTTCACTTTTAAGTATTGTATAGTATTTTCATGTTTTTTTTCAGTTAAGGCTTAAATAGGAGGTGATTTATGTTGCTATGACATACAAGAGGGATTTTTTTCAGTCTCTAAGCATTGGCTTTCTATAGTGTGATATTTTTTTAATAAAAGAATACCATRTATGGGACTGTTTTCTGTGTAGGTCAGTCCTGCAATTGCTGCCAAAGAGCTGTCAGTGTCTGACACAGATGTCTCAGAAGTATCCTGGACCGATAATGGGACCTTTAACTTATCTGAGGGGTACTCTCCACAGACAGACACATCTGATGGTATGTGACAGCTTCATCTATATCATCAGTGGACTCCAGACATGCAAGTTACCTCAAAATGATTAGACAATTTGAGGACAGAAGGTTTCAGGGTTGTTACTTTTCTCTCTGAAATGAATTTAATCTTAGTGTTTTGTATAGTTTTGGATATGTCTTTTGTAAGAACTGTCCTCATCTTAAAAYTATTAAAGTACATCAGCAAGTGTCTAAATAAATAAGTAATGCTGGGTAAAACCATCACATTCAATAAGTGCCAGATGCAGCACTCTCTTCTACCAAACCTTTTAAGCAATTAAACCTTTTAAAATTACTACCAATGCTTTTGTGGGTAAGCTAAGCACATAAAAGCTGAGGAAGAAACAGTGAATACACTGAGTTGGTAAACAGCCAATTAAAGAAAGTATTAGGTTTTACTACTAGAAATGAAAACAGACAGCAATGAGCCTATGAAGAATTAGACTATGACAAGATTCTCAAGCACTTGGCTTGATYTTGACCAGAAAAAAGTTCTTACTTTTTACAGACCAAGCTATCAGTAAACACTGAGCAGGAATAAAAATTGAGGACACCAATAGTTTGGTGTAACAGATCCTCACCTGAGGATCTGTTCCTCTGCTCAAACTTGCATTTCTCCTAGGAATAGTTCCCTGTAAATGACAAGCAGGATGATACTACAGGCAAAATTTATAATTTCAGTTATTTTCTGAATATTTCAAGTTGTAAATAGACAGCATTGTATGATCACAGAACCATAAGCTGTAAATAGCAATTGTCATTCATCTCATYTATCTTGATATCCAAAGCAGGTTGMAAGCTCTTCATTAAAGCYTTATGAAGTTTYTCAGGGCTGTGACCACTTGAATTCTGAACACCTCTAGTGGTAGARATTCAGCAACTTCCCTGGAAAGCCTTTTTCAATATTTGCTTACCCTCATGATGAAAAGGTTTTTTTCTTATAGTGAGTCAAAATTTCCCATGTTCCAGTTTGTATCAGTTTACTGTGATCCTTTCACTGTGCACTTGTTAGAAGAGTCAGGCCCATCTTCTYTCTGCCTTCCCATTCAGTAGTTAAAAACTGGTTCCCTCTTTGCCACCTTCTCTTGGAGTTGAACGAGGCCCATTCTCTCAGCATCTACATAAATCCTGTTCTCTAGCCCCCTGAATAATCATGGTGGACCTCCAAGGGATTCAGTCCTGTATGCCACTGTCTGTCTAGAACTGGAGAGGTCAAAATCAGGCAATGTACTTCAATGTGTASTCTCAGTTGCTGACTTGAGGAGGAAAATCCCTTCCATTGAGTTTCTGCCTTCAATTTAGCTMCTACAGCTCAGTGTGTGGTTGGCCTTCCTTGCTGCAAGGGCATATCACTGACTTGTGCCCTCAGATCTTTTCTTGGAAAGCTGCTTTTGTCCTGTACTGGCTGCACAGGTTATTCCATGCCAGATGCAAGACTTCATGTTTGCTTTTGTTGAATGCCTTTTCAGCTTGTTCCTTTCTCCAGCCTGTTGAGGTCCCTCTGAAGGCATCCTGACTTCCAGAATATCAAGTACACCTGCCTCACAGCAATTTCTTTCTGCCTATGAACTTGCAGAGTGCACTTCAGCCTGTCATCTAAGCCATTAATAAAAACCTTAAACAGTGCAGGTTTCAGTCTCTGTGACAGACACCAATGACCAGCCTCCAGCTGTAGCCTCCTTGTGTTGCTGATGAAGCCTTTGACCCTGSAGTCTGGCCACTTTTCCACCCACCTTACAGTTTCCTTACCCTGTTTACTCATCAGCTTGGCTGTAAGAATCATGTGGGAACCTCTATTCAAAGCCTTCCTAAGTGAAAAGTAACAGCATCCACTGTTCTTCCCCATGGAGCACTTCAGCAAAAGGGTCATACACAGAAGTGCAAAACCAGATGGGATGCACCAAGRACTGGCTCATCTCCTGTCAAAGCTCTGCGCATTCGAGCCACCACACTGCATGCAGCACATCCCTTCTTCCTCACCTTCCCAGCCTGTCTTTCCTAAAGAAAATGGAGAAAATGACAAATGAGTMATTTTTAGAATTTATTCCCTTAACCCTTATGAATGCTCCTACAACAAGCTCCTATTGCTTGATTTCATAGAAAGTAAGTTCAAACGGATTACTTTTTACCTTCTCATTCAAAYACTTGATGAAACTATTAACTTGTGCTTATTTAGGCCTCTTCCATTGGCCATGTACTCCAAAGGTGTATGTTTTGCACATTTCTAATAACAAATATTGTGTCATTCATTAATGCAGCCATTAAAATTTAATGTTTGATTACATCCTGCTTTTTATCCTCTTGAAAACATGAAACAATTCTGATCTTCTGTAGGGTTTCCATTTTCTGTTTTCTTTTTAATACAAGCATTGGCCAAGAAAGGAAATAGAAATTAATCTTTACATTGGTTTTATATCTTTATTTTAAAAGATAAACATWCTTTTTATTATTCCATATGCAYGTTAAAAGCTTGTAACACATCCTTACATGTTGACATATTTGTAGATTATATATATTGTGAAGAAAAATACATTTTAGGACTTCCTGTGGTTGGTATATTTAGAAATATCTGTGCTGAAGTTTGCAAGGGTTGTTTCATTACAGATAGAGACSTAAAAATGTTAGCTTAAAATAGTTACTTTGTTTTAATAGTTAGGTTGCTATCACTTGATTTGTGATGCTACATTTATGATCTCAAAACCATTTTGTTTTAGATGTTATACAAAGCTCCTTCTAGTAGAGAACTACTRGAGTAGGGATTAGTAAATTGCTACTTGCATTTTTACATGTGTCTGCCTTTTTGGGAAACCTTTTGTGAGTGCTAACACTGCTTTCTTCTRTTAACCCTCTAACAGATTTTGACCGACCCAGTGATCATGAAGAAGCTTTTGCTAGAGATCTTTTAGAGTTCCCCTCTCTAGAAAATGGTGCTGGCACAAACGATGACGATGACTCGAGCATCGGTTTGCCCACCCAGCAAAAACGAAGGAAAGAGCAAACTGATGCCAAGGTGGATCACGCTTCCAGACAGAGCAAAGAGAGACCATCCACTGCAGGGTTGTCCTTGCCTCTGACCAGTGACCAAACCTTTAATTTAATGAGTGGAATTGCTGGYGATGTCATCACGGCTGCGGTGTCTGCTGCCATCAAAGACCAGCTGCAGTCCCTACAGCAAGGCCCCTCACAGGCAGCACCCAGTCTGAGCGAGGAGACAGACACAGAGGAAGGTGATGATTTTGAACTGCTTGACCAGTCTGAGCTAGAGCAGATTGAGAAAGAATTAGGACTTTCACAAGGGCAAGAAGCAGAATCCCAGGAAAAGAAAAARTCTTCAGGCTTCCTTTCAAATCTGCTTGGAAGTCATTAACCTGGAAGTTGCAGCTGGTAACACAGAAGAAATTAAACATAAAACACAAAAAAAAAAAAAAACCACAGAAGAAATTAAACATAAAACAC
>CADDXX010000695.1:270288-295772 GCA_902810485.1 Alauda arvensis
AAAAAAAAGAAAAAAAGAAGAAAATTCTGAGCTGTAAGCTTTAACTATCTCTTTAGATGTGTTGTAATAATTTCCCTTATGCAGAGTGAATTAACTGGATAAATATCAGCTAATACTGATAGTTTAATGTTTCTGGTAGTTATACCTCAATGTAATAGCATGGAAATGAATTATCTATCCACTGTTTGGTTGCAGATGTGTGGTGGAAGTCAGTTCTTCAAAACAGTTGGAGGAGAGGTTTCTTTTATATYTTTTGCCAACCATGTATTTTGGGTTCCTGAGCCAAATTTTCAGTATCAGCAGTTTACTTTTTCTAGTTTTCCAATCATGTAATACAATTAATGACTCATACTGTGAGGGCAAGTTATCAGAGGGCTGCAGTGACAYTAACTGCATCTCACCTCCTTCAGTCCTACCAAGAACTATGGGTCCCTGCAGTTACCACTACGTGTAGTGCATCTACTATATATKAAACACATTAACTGGCACAACTCAAGTTTAAATATGTGTTCAACACTATAAAAACCCCGAGATTTCATACTTAAAACCTTTGGATTATTTTGGATATGGTGATGCATTTCCAAATTTTTTGCTGTTATAGACTTGTAGAGTTGTAAAGTGGCATGTTATATGAGTGACCACCTGCTGTGTTCTTTGATGGGGTCTGGTCCTTGGCAGTATTGCCCATGTGAAGTCAGCCAATGAATCTTTATGTTTAAAAGCTAATATTGTGTAAACAGAACAACCTTTTTGGGAGCAGRTGAGGGTAGTTATTGTTTGGAGTAGAGATTAAAGATAAAAAAAAAAAGAAAAGCATAAAGGYTTTTTATGTGCCACTTCCTTAATTTTAGATTCTGTAGGTTTTGGTTTGGCTTTTTTCCCCMTGATAGCTGCTTCTACTTGATACAAAAGTTGTATTGCAAGCTGATTATTTTAAAATAYTTAGAAGCATTTGGTGAGGTCAGTTGCTAGAGAGAACACTCAGAATCTTCTTCTTGGCATGTAATTTAAAACAAAAAAAAACAACTTGTTTAAATTATTTGCCAGTTTAAAATCTACACATGCTGAGTGACTGGCATGGGATCTCAAGCAGATAACTTATTTTTCTAGGGCTTTTTTGTTCACCTGTGACAAAACTGCACTGCAATACCAAGCAATAGTAATCCAAGAATTAGGAAGAAATAAAGCTASTTTTTTTTAATGTGATGTAAACCATTAGCAAAGTTGAGGGACCATGTCAGCTGCTACTACTACKCAAGTAAATTTCCATTTGCTGGCATTTGAAGAGGTAAATACTGTCATCTAGGACCCTCAAAAAGTACAGCAACAGATGATAAAAATCTGTTATATACTAACATATATGTGTAGGTAAACCTGTGTTTGAAATTAACTTCATTTTGCATTTTTTTTTTCCTTTTGAGGTGGAAAAATAGGCAGATGGCCAAAAAAAGTATAGCAAAAGGAAGGATGGTGAGACTTTTTGACACATTAGCTTTATTGTTGCTTGTGCTTTTTGTGTCAGTAACTCATATTGACCATGTTTGCTGTCCTTTACCAGTAAAAGGCTAAGCCTGTGCCTTCATGATCAAGTACATTATGAAATAAGTGGATGCTGTAAATAGATCCCACAAGAYGCAGCTTTCAAAATTACAATATCTCAACACCTGAATTTCTGGAAATCATTAGAAAACATGGCCCACATCACTTCCACAGTTGCTAAGTTTCTTCTTTAGCATTCACCAGCCTGTTCTTCTTATTTGGAAAAATCAAATTAAAAAATCAAATACCCAACCAAAATTAAAAACAAACCCCAACTTTTGTTGGAAAATCAGTGAGTTTTAAAAGTTCCCAGATGATTTAAAATCCTAATTTCCTTGTCACATGTTTAGGACAATCTGTACAGTTAAAAGAGTACAAATCCAAGTTGCTGATGAAGCTTTGTAGGATTTGAAGCTGTATAGCCCAAACMACTGAGTGCTTCCTTGTCCGGGAGTACCGGTGCCAGAAGGGGAAACAGGCTGCAGRACAGGGAGAGGCAGGAGGGAGGGAGCAGCAGTCTTTCACAGGCTTTTCTGGAGAAGATTGGCAGGACAGACTAGCTGGCTGTCAATGGTGGCATTGTAACAGTGTGCACTTTATTGTTTTATGAAAAATACTTGTGGTTATAAAAGTATGTAACACAGGGGCACTCTTCTAGAATAATAGATTAGATGAGAATGAAAAGCAGTTGGAGGAGTTTCTCAGACTTTTTGTTAATTACCCATTTTCTGGTTTCAAGATAGGTAAATAGATTGATTTTGCTCCAGTACGAGTCTCTTTTTTTTTTTTCTTTTTTTTTCAGAAAGAGAAAAACAACAAAAACTTGAAGAAGTAAATCATTAAAGTTAGGGACAYAGTTCCTTATCTGAGTGTCTTTAGAATTTTTTTTTTTGCTGCCATGGTAGTCAATTACATTCAAGCCCCTAAATACTCTGTAATGGGAAGGATGTAATTCTGTAACATTTAATATTCTCAGGTAGTGAAAAGATGTCTAATTTTCTGCAGGAAATTATCTCTTCCCTTCCACAGAACCACATGCAAGAAACACTTTGCTTGGACACAAAACATTCCACTGCCAGCAGTTTGCCAGCAAAACACAAAGAAAATGTTTCTCTCCTTTGTGAATCCCTTCCATACTGCCCTCAGCTGGAAATCCCTTGAGAAAACTTCATTTTACTCTATTATAGCAGCAACCACAAAATAGCAGTTCCTTAAAAATTCYTGTCACAATGGTCCACAGCATCTTTCCTACCGAGCACTGTCATCACCTTCCCATCCTCCAAACTGAATGCATGGGCAGGAAGACAGGCAAGGGGGTCTAAGGCAGTACACAGCTTTGAAAGGTGCAGTTTTTTCATGGAAAGCCTGCCTGCGTGTGATTTCCAGTCAAAAGGCAMGTGGGCAGCACAGAGGGCGTAGTGTGAGCCAATGCCTGGGGTAAGAGTGTGTGATCCTGCCCTTGGATCAGTATTGCTTGTGCTGTGTGTGTGCGCTCGTGTCTGGCAGTAAAGGGCTCACCCTCCTGTGCCTTGCAGTGGCTTCTTCACACATCCTGAGGGAAGAAAAGGACCCATGTCGGGGCAGGGATGCCGGTCACTCTTTCATACTCAGAAAAATTTCCCCTTGTGTCAGTACACATGAGTGACAGGATCACTGTCGGACTGGTGGCCTTAGGTGTCCGATCCAGGGCAAAACCACCCGTTCCAGCACACGGGGTTTCCATGTGTACGTACCACACACCTACTGACCATTCTTCTGTTTGTTAGTGGAGAAAACTACTATTCTATGCAGAGGAGTTTAAATAATTGTAACCCAAAGTAACAGGATCTGAAGAGATACTCGTTCTACTTGTTCTGTGTTCGTTCTGCACTTTCTSCAGGCTGTCCCAGCCTTCTGAACAAATCCTTGTAGTCTCCATGTCTGTTCTCAGCACATGAGCGGCGTCGCAGTCTGTGAGTAACCCCCACCCGAGCAACCAGAAACTGGAGAATTACAAAATGTCCGTATTTAAGTATTCTGCAGCACTTTACCTGCCTGATCACTGTTTTGTAAACATGGAACTATTATATTGATTGTTTTAATAAATATGTGTTAGTTTTTATCTTTCATCATCTCACTGTGTGTTTGCTCCCAGAAATGGAAAAAAAAAACCCTATAACAATAAACGGGGTGACCTTATCACTCTCTACAACCACCTAGAGCAGGTTCCAGACAGGGGAGGTTCGGCCTCTTCCCCCGGGTAACCAGTGATAAGACAAGAAGACAGTCACAATCTTAAACAGGGAAGGTTTAGGTTGGGCATTAGGAAGAATTTCTTCACGGAAAGGGTGATAAGATACTGGAATGGGCTGCCCAGGGAGGTGGTGGAGTCCCGTCCCTGGAGGTGTTTCAGGAAAGGACTGCCCGTGGCACTCAGTGCCATGACAAGGTGCTGTTCGGCCACAGTTGGACTTAATGATCTAAGACGCCTTTTCCAACCAATCTGATTCTGTGAAAACAATGAAAYAAACAAAGCAGAAAGAAGGAGAACACCATATAAACCCTCCCGGCCCAAGGCAAACAGCCGCACCCCGGCACAGCCCGTCGGGCGCCGCTCCCGCCGCGGCCGGGTCCCTTCCGGGCGCCGCCCGTGCCCTGCGCCCTCCGGCCGCCAGGGGCCGCGCGCGGGCCGCTCCCGCCGGATGCCGCACGGCCGCTTCCTGTTCCTGCGCCCCGCCCCGCGCCCGGCACCGCCCGCTCCGCCGGTGCCAGGTGCGTGTGCCGGGCCTCAGGGGCGAGGTGGGATGGGGTGCGATGGGCTGACCTGGCCCGGCGAGAATGGCGGGGGGCGGGCAGGCGGCGTGGCCCAGGCGAGGCCGGCCCGGCCCTGCCGAGCTGGCTGCCTTCCCTTGGGATTCAGGCTCCCTGTGAGCCCGGCCTGCTCCACGCCTGGCCTGGTGGCTCCCAGCTGCCGCCTGCGCCCCGTCTTATCTCTTGTTTTATTTTATTTGTATTTATTTCTCTATAGGTTTTTCCCGACTCTTTGTTGCCCGTGTGGTAAACACCTGCCTTGTGCCACGATTGGGGACACGGGCTGAGTTTGAATCCAACGGAAGGCGGCTAAAAATCAGTCGTAACAAAGAGCCTCAGGGGAGATCGCGATTTGTCTGAAAGGGCTTGGCTGTGCTGCGGGCGTGTGAGTGCCTGGGGCTTCGTTTTCCTGAGCCCCACACAAGGTAGGACTCGGSGCTTCAGTCCTGTGGCTTAAAACGGGAGGGGAAAATACAGGCGGGTCATGGGAAGGAGTTGTGTAACTACACGGAATTTCTCTGGTTTATGCAGTTTGAGTTGTAAACACGTCTCCACGTAYTAGTCAGAGGTGGAGGTTTGTGGCTTTGGTGTCTCTTAGTTAGAGACCTTTGTCTTCTGACCTGGTTTCTTTCGGGTGGGGCGCAGCGGGAGGAGGTTAGGGTTAGGTGTTTTTAAATGCCCCCGTGGTAATGTAGCGTCTGTCATGGACCAGAACAGAGAATTCTGCCTCCGGGTCCTGCAAGGAGGTCGTCACTTCACAGCCAGCCTGGCTCTGGGCCCGTGGTTTATGGCAAAGGTTGGGGCTTGGGCGGGGAGAGGTGCAGGGAGCGCTGCATGCCTCAGAGAGGAGAATACGTTTTTCTCTGAAAAGCAAAAAGCATCTGTTACCCCGAGTAGATGCCTATAGTACTTCACATAAAATAATACGGCCTTTATTTTCTGCATCCCCCCRTCACTGTAGCACAGCAGACAGCACAAGCAGTAATAAGTAAGGAGCTCAGTGGTTCCAGGGAATGAGCGTTTCATAACATGTGTCTTGACTCTACATGTTTATGACTTCTGCCATTGCTTCTCCCTGCTAGGAGCTTCAGGGAGGGGCTGCTGTTCCTCTCCCTTACTTCAGACCCCCTCATCCTGATGTGTTATTTCTTTTTTCGCCAGATTAAGCCATAGTTTTCTAAATCAATTAAAAGATTAATCTCCAGATCGCTTTTTTTTTTCTCTTTGCTTTTGGAGCATTCAAGAGATACCATCAACTTTGTTTAAAAAAACAAAAAAAAGCAAACTAAGTTTCATTAGGCACTAAGAAGGAAGGAAATGTATGGATTTGGAAAGGACAGCATCAGTGGCAGGTCACTGCTCTGCAGTTGTCCTGTCCCAGCCCCAGTAACATGGCTCAGCTGGATGGTGGGAAGTGGAGGGAGACCAGGATTASCTTCAAGTGCTAGATGTAGGCATGACTGACTGCGTCCCGAGATGAACAGCTCTGCAGGGAAAAGTGTTCTGAACATTGCAGGCACTGCTCCAAAGTGGCTAAGATGCTTTATTTTTAAATGCAGTAGCTTCTTCTTTTTTGCCATTTAATAAGGTTGTGGAAAATAGAAAATAGGCCTGTAAGCAGGTTTTCCCTTTTTACCCTTATTTCTGAGGAATCGTTGGTCTCCTCAAAGTCTTAGAGTTGGCAGAACATGAGCTTGTTGAGAACCATTAGTCACTGATCTTCAGTGGAAAGTGTAGAGCTTTTGAAATACTGTTGCTGTGACTGGGGGCCTTCTCCTGGATCCCAATCCCAACAGGCACAGCAGGTTCTGCATCCAGAGCTGGGATGCTCAGCTGCTGCTGTGATACAGGTTAACTCAAAGTCTTTTATGTATAAGCTGCCTCTCTTGCTCCTGCCCTTGAATACCACACTCATTGCTGATGCTGGTGTTTAATAAATTYAATTCTGTGCAAGAACTGTGTGTCTAACACTGCTTTAAAGAAGGTTCTCAGGATGTTGTGCTGGGGCTTTTTCGTGTCTGTTACTTTATTTTTTTAGCATTRTTTTGTTTTTTCCCACTTTCTAGTAATGGCCACTTACACTTGCATCACTTGCCGTGTGGCTTTCAAGGATGGTGACATTCAGCGTGCCCATTACAAAACCGACTGGCACAGGTACAACCTGAAGCGTAAAGTTGCTGACATGCCTCCTGTCACTGCTGAGAATTTCCAAGAGAGAGTCCTGGCACAGAGAGCAGTAGTGGAGGAGCAGAACAAAATCACTGCCACTTACTGCACAGTGTGCAGCAAGAGGTTCTCCACCTTCAATGCCTATGAGAATCACCTGAAGTCCAAGAAGCACCTGGAGCTGGAGAAGAAAGCTGTCCAAGCTGTCAGCAAGAAGGTGAAAATATTAAATGAGAAGAATCTGGAAAAGGGGCTGGCCCCAGAGAGTGTAAATAAAGATGAAATGAACACAGCTATTCAGCAAGCCATCAGAGCCCAGCCATCTTCATCTCCCAAGAAGACACCTCTACCTCCCAGTAACACAAGTTGCTCTCCAGTTTCCAGGGAAAGYGCCAGCTTGTCCCAGAGCAGAGAGCGACCAGAAATACCTCCACGGCTGCAGTGGTTTGAACAGCAAGCAAGGAAGCTGGCCAAGCAACAAGCAGAGGAAGAAGAGGATAATGACGAAGAGGATAATGAAGAAGGTAAGGCAGTAAACACACTGACAGAAGATAGGTTGGGCTAAGCTATGGTTTGAGCAAAAGTTTCCTCCTACTTTTGTAGCAGTGTAGCATTTTCCATCACAAAAGSTCATGATTAAATTTTCAGTTTAACAAAGGAGTTAAGGTTGGTCCATGTTTGCAGTCAAGGACTCTGTGTTAGTGTCTGAACTGCCAGTTGTTCAACTTACAGATAGACACGAATGCATGTAAAGACTGAATATAAATAGTCACTAGTATGAGCACTATTTCCCACATAAAATGCCAAAGGAAATTTCCTTTAAAGAAGGCTAATATAACAGCTTACCCTAGGACTACTTCTCAAAAATAAATGAACAAAAATCCAGTTATGATCATTTGCTATTGTCCCAATACATTTCCTGATCTGTTGAAGGGAGGTGAGATTGTGGTTGGTTTTGTTTCCCTCTGCCCCCCAAAACCAGAGGAGAAAGTTTKCTCTTCACCCTGACTGTGTGGCATSACTTCACAGCATGTTGATGTCTGTGTTAAAATGTGTTTAAAGAGTTGCCACCCCAGTGGCGTGTATTTTCCTGTGAATACAGCTCTGTGTTGGASGTCAGCTTGGAAAGCAGACAGCTGAAAAGATGAGAGCTTCAGAATTTCCAGAAAAGGGTTATTTTTAACCTGGATGCTTTCAGTGCTGTAGTTGACAGTGCAGCTCCAAACACAKCTATTGGAGCAGTTGAATGGGGTGACTGAGCTGTAGCCAGGGGACAGGTATGAATGAGGTGTGACTTCATTCCAGCTTCTGAAACCCCTGTGTCACGTTACTGCATCTGTTAAAGCAGTTTCATGCTCTTGAAATTTCAGTTGCAGTTCAGTGAATCTGTTGTACATGAGAAGAAACATTTACCTTTGAACATACATCACAACACCTAAAGAAGCAGCCAGCTTGCACCCGTCTAGTATTAATGTGCTCATTGTATTGCAAAAATCTCAGTAGGTTTCTGAATGTTAATTGTTCTTTTAAGTGTGTGAACAAGAGTGTGTTTTTCCTCACTTCTGGAAATGAGTATTTTCCTGATGTTACCACAGTTGTCTTGTTTTCAGTGAGCCATGCTTGTGCTCCTGCACTGTGGTAAATTAAATTAAATGCCTAGAAACAGCAGTAAAGTGTTAATAGGTGAGAAAATGGAGGGGGAAAGGTATCAGATCTGCTGAAAGTTTTTATGAGCAGCCTTGTGCTTTGCTGTGCATCTTGAAAAGAAATGTCTTTTACTGGCAGTGGTAAATTCTTGCACCTGCAAGTGACTCTGTGATGCTTAGCTATAAGAACAAAAAATGCAGTTGTTCTGTGATGCCTTTTTCTAACTTACTTGGGATTTGCTTTGCTTAGGAAAAGTATAAAAATCAATCTCTTTTTTTAAAACTTCCTTTAAAAGACTGGGAAGATATGGATTCGGATGAAGACATGGGCTCTGACGAAGAGATGGAAAGTGTGGAAGAAGAAGAGGAACAGCAGGGAGAGGTGGAAAGCATTCCTGCTGTTGGGGCCATACCAGTCACAGACTGCTTGTTCTGTTCCCATCACTCAAGATCTCTCACAAAAAATGTGGCGCATATGACAAAAATCCACAGCTTCTTTATTCCAGACATAGAGTACCTTGTGGATCTCAGAGGACTAATCAAGTATCTTGGTATGACAGAATTTTCTCTTAATTTTTGTCAGGATAATTATATTCTTATAGTGCTTATTTTCATTTGGATATGACACCAAATGTTTTGGTTTATTGTCTGAGTGCTGTCAGTATGTTGATCATGAGCAGAACCACAGGGTTTCCAGGGAGAACAAGAGAAAACCTGGATGAACAAACATGGTCATGCTACCCTGTAGTCTCACATAGTTTTCTGATGTAGAGAAAGTTGTTCAGATAACGTGAAATTTGGGACAAAATTCTGTTGCTGAAGCATGCATATGAACTGCATTGTCCTACCAGTGAGTCACAAGTGTTTGTCTCTTTGGTTTACAATGCTTGTGAGAGAGCTAAAAGCTAGGAAAAAAATGTGTCATCCTTCAAGTCTAAAAATAGTAATGAGAATAAAATAATTTTGGAGTATTGGATAGAAAAGTATATTGGAAGTGTGAAATCTGTTACTGAGAATACTGAATGACCCATACCTTGTGACAAGCAATCTTTAAATGGCCAGACTCRTCCCTGATGGGGCCATGTGGTCAAGGCATAGGAGCAGCAGGGCTATCCTGGAAATTAAGGGCTTGAGGCTCCTCTTAAGTCTGCCTGCCTGCAAGCTGGGAAGGCTTTGTCACAGAAATGTTAATTGCTAACTAGGGAGATTTTGTTCAGACCAACAGAAGTGCCAATGTTTTCTGCAGGAGAGAAAGTTGGCGTTGGGAAAATCTGCATCTGGTGCAATGAGAAGGGGAAATCCTTCTACTCTACGGAAGCRGTCCAGGCTCATATGAATGATAAAAGCCACTGCAAACTCTTCACAGATGGAGATGCTGCCCTGGAATTTGCAGATTTCTATGATTTTAGGTGAGGTCACTTCTCTTTGAGTGGGACACAGGTGGGGACAGACAGAAGGACAGTTAATATATTACATTAGAAACTATTATTCATTCTTAAAATTTAGTGGTGTTTCAGGTTCCAGTACKTACTTTGCCTTGCTGGTTCCCCACTTTTTTAGCTAATGCTAACAAGAAGATTGTCTTCTTCTTTGACCGTTATTACCAGTCCTACATCAAAGTATATTTTGAATTCTGTTTTGTATGTTTGCTGTTACTGAATTGAGRTTTCAGTGCACCAGCAAAGGTCATAACTGTCTTTGCCATTACCTTTTAAACAGATTATGGACTTAACAGCTACTATGGGTTTCTTACATAAGTTTTATTGTTTAGGTGGAGTTGAACAGGACTGCTGTGATTTAGAGGCCTCCTGTTGAACTTCTTGCAACTTATCCTAAGCTGTGTTCAGTTTGGTCAGAAATAGCTCATATAATGGTGACAGGTGGAACTTCTGGGAGCGCTTGTTCAGTAGCTGTGCAGAGCTGGTGACCTGCACTGTGGTGCCTTTTCACCATCAGTCACTGTGAAGTGTGCAGCAGCAGAACTGTGCTGAGTTGCAGAACAGGATGGAAGATAGGGGTTCCTTGTCTCCAGGCTCTGTTCAGGGCAGGGTTCTGCTGTTTGGAACTCTTAGACCAAGGCAGGTGAAACAAGACAATGTTTGTGCCTTGCTGTAGCTGTGCGTTGTGGTTCTTTTGTAATGTGGGTCTGGATAGCTGTGGCTGCTCACCATGTTTAAATCATGTATTGCTGCTCTTTCACAGGAGCAGTTACCCTGATCACGAGGATGGGAAAGATGTGGAGGGTCCTGGAAAGCACCTGGCAGAGAAGGAGTTGGATTATGATGATGACACCATGGAGCTGATCCTTCCATCAGGTGGGCACAGGGTTTGTGTTACAGCTTGCTTTCCCTGCACTTCCCATATCTGCCTCCAGTACCTGCAGCACAGGCCATTTTTGCGTTTTCCTCCGGGAATGGGGTTATGTCCTCACTTTCCATTATTTTCACTGCCAAGTAGTTCAGCTTCTTCAGCACTGGTGGGTATGTGGTCTGGGGCAGTGGGTTGCTTTGACCATTTTACTTCATTATCATGTGACTCATGGTATACTCCAACAAGAGTTTCGATATTTGTTTGTATGCAACTTGGAGAGGCTATGACTTAGGTTATCTAGTATAGGATGTTTTTTGTAGAGAGCCAGCTCCTACCTAATTCAGTAAACTGGTTCAGTAAATTAAATTATTAAATAGCCTTTCACTAGTTCAGCATTTGGCACTCTTACTTTTTCTTTTGTTGTTTTTGGTTGGTTGGTTGGTTGGTTGGTTGGTTGGTTTGGTGGTTTTGCATGAGGGGACCTCAGCCCTTTAATTCTGAAAAGTGCTGCCAACTCTGCAGTTACACAGGTTTTCCTGAATGTCAGCAAGTGGCTTCACTGTTTACTTGAAATAGCATTGCCTCTCTCCTCATTCCACTAACTAAAATTTTCTTTTCTGGTAACTGCCTGTTTGTTATCTGAGCTGAGGCCMTCTTGAACAGAGGCACGTTTTGTGTTTTTTCTTCAAGCAGCTCTTACAGCAATTACATTGAGTTCCTAATAATCCTAAATTTTTTAAACTTCTGGACCCTTTAAACACGTTTCTCAGCAGAAGGGTTTTCCCAGTGTGCTTGAGTACTCCATTTCAGAGGCTGTTCCATGATGGGTGCTAAGCTGTCCCCTCCTGTGAGCAGGTGCCAGGGTGGGTCACCGCTCCCTGATGAGGTACTACAGGCAGCGCTTCGGTGTGACGAGAGCCGTGGCCGTGGCCAAGAACAAGAAAGCCGTGGGCCGGGTGCTGCAGCAGTACCGAGCCTTGGGCTGGACYGGGCAGGCAGGTGAGTGACAGGGGCAGGGCTTTGCAGAGGAGGGGGCTCTGGGGTGTCAGCACTCTGCAGTCCCAGAGGTCGAATTTGCTTTACATGTGGGGTTTATGTAGTTGGTCTTACACTCAGTTCGTTTTAATTCCTGACAGCCAAGCAGATATAGGAAGTTTGTTTCTAAAATCCAGTGYAGCTTCTATGCAAGCTTTTCATTCCATTGCTTGTTATACGTGGTAACTTCCTGAGATTTCTTGGTTTCTGCCTGTCCAAGGCTCTACTCTTGCTATTTAATAATGTAAGTCATGCTTTGACAGAATACTTTTCCAGCTGGGGAGCAGTGTTGTGGTCTGTATCCACTTTTGAAATATAAGAATCATGCTTGGAATGCAAAACAACCTTTTGCTTTAATCACAGTTAYGGGTATTTGTAGAGGGAACTGGGCTGTCCCCAGAGAAAAATGGAAAAAAGAATGCCAGTATAGGAAGGAAAACCTGTAGGTTACTGCTGAAGTTCATGGGCAGGTCAGCTGCTTTGCATACAAGTTGTAAGTAAGGTGACAGACATTGATCTCTCTCTCTTCCTTCTCTCTCCCTGCAGGAGCCATCTCTGCTCAGCAGCGTGACATGCAGTACCTGCAGAGGATGAAGTCGAAGTGGATGCTCAAGACAGGAATGAGTAACAATGCTACAAAGCAGATGCATTTCCGGMTGCAAGTCAGATTCTGAGTTCAAAGAGAGCTGCCTACAACTGTTTATGGGAAGGGGGATTTAATGGTTTTGGGGTTGTGGATTGTCTTATTAAAATGGACTTGGTACCTATCAAATGCTAGTATGTTTGCTGGTGTGCCTTCCTCTGTAAAAAAGAAGAGTGGCAGGGASCTTGTCTCTTCTGAAATAATGGTGGGCCTAACTTAAAAATAAAGTATTTCAGCGGAACATGTGGCAGAGTAGTCATGGTTATGACTGAAGGTACATGCACAGTCTTGCTGCCCATCTTTGTGCAGCCCATTTCTGGGGGGCAGTTGACATTGTCATTTGTCTAAATATCTTCAGTTTCCAATTCTATTAAGTGGTTGAAGTCAAGAGGCGATCCTAGATCTAAATGGTTCAGATGGAGTGTTTTGAATGTTTCCAGTTGTGGTGCYAGACGTATTAGCTGGGTTGTGTTTTGGAGTTCTAGTTGTCACTATTGAGGTGAAAATTTGAGAGCAGTTTCATGGAAGGGTAAGTAGTAATTGTTTGAAGAAATGCACTGATAGAAAGCATAACTCCAGTTACTGTCCTCAGAATTACGCTGACTGTACTTGCCTAATGCTCCAGCTCAGGGTTGCATTAATATTCTGCAGTGTAGTTGTTTTACRCTAAATGTAAYGAATTTTCATTTCCTGAAAAYGGCTCAAAATTATCCTAACATTTAGATGAATGTCAATCAAAATTCTGCACTTCCTGCTTAAAACTCTGAAGATACTGTGGATGACAGTGTGTGTTGTTCTCGCTCAGTACTGGTGTTTGGTTATCATCATGCAGTGACCCAAGACGTGTGTTGGCTGGAATAGGCAGGCTCTCGCACTCAAGTGAACTGTTGCAGGCTGGTGCAGAGAAAACCTGCATGTTAAAGAGCTGAGGCAGCGATGCTGTGTTGGTCCTCCTGGTGTGGATGTTAAAGGTTTCAATGACTTTACCAGTTCTGACCTTCCTGTAAGGAGGYAGGCACCTTCAGAGATRTGGGCTGGCTCCTGACACCCCGAGTTGCAGTGTGCTGGACCCTGAGCGTGTGCCACAGGAACATGGCTGTTTCCTCACCTGCCAGTTCATTGGGAAGGCARCTGGCTACAGCCAGGTCTCACTTCTGCACTTAGGTTTGGTCTGGATTCCCGAGCAATGGCTTTCACTGGTGTGATTTTGATACAAGTTTTCTTTCTTTCTTGTGAGTGGTGTGTGCATGATATCACTGAGAAAGTGATATAGTAGTGATACAGTAGGGAAAGACGAAAGACTTTGTTAATGTGTATTTTGACTTAAAGTAGTTCTCTAGTCTCCCTAAGAGATAAGTTCAGAAGAAGCAGCACCATTGTCTTGTCAGCACTTCAGAGAAAGCAGTGTATTTATGGGACTATTAGGAAAGTGATAATTTCATAGTGGAGGTGCATGTTGTGTGGGGGTTTTGGTTTTGTGGACTTGCCTCTGGTGTTTTGCTCATTGGTGGTTTTTTGTTTCTTTAGTGAAAGTTCTACTGCCTTGGAAGTTGTTTTTGTTGTTCCTGCATTTACTGAGAGCAAAGAGCTTGAGCAGTAATGGAGGCTGCAGGTTTGACACAGCATTTAGTAAGTAAACTGGCTAATACATTAAAAAAAGGTGCAGATTTGAGTGAAGGGAAAACTGAAGCAGAGAGAATTTTCAAGAAAGGCTGTGTTCACATCCCAAACCTTAAACTAAGGTTGGATTGATTAATGAGTACCTCCTTTTTCCTGACAGGGTAGAGTTACTGCCATTGTCTATCCCTAGCTGGATCTGGTGCACATTTGAATTTATTGTAGAGGACTCACTCTGGGTCATTCACTCTCAAAGTCAGAGGTCAGATACCTGGTCTCTGCTGTGTGACTCAAACAATGTGAATCTTCAGACACCATGTCCCTTATTACAGTCATGACCTGGCCCAGCCTGTGACTGGTATGGATTTCTAGCACTGAGGGTATACCCTGCTTGTATTTRACAAGTCTCACCAGCTGACCATTGGGAACTGCTCATGTCTTTTTCTTTGGAGAATTACTGTCAAAGAGTCTGATGTTTATGGRTAAGTTAGATTGTCTTTACACATAGGGTAAAATAAAATGCCACAAAAATACAGAAGTAAAAGGATTAAGGCTCACTAACCTGAATATTGAAACTTGCAGAACCATGTTTGAATACCAGAGTGAATCACCAATGAGAATCAGAGCAGGATGCAGTCTTGAGCTTTTGGAAAACATTCAGGGAATATACGAAACTTAAGTTAAAAACTAAAGWATTATTCTGGGAGAGTCTTGGGAATAACCTAGTACAATTGCTTAAATCTTTGTGTTAAAGTATGTAAGGAGTCTTGGCAGTGAAGGCAGAAGTACAAGGAGATAATTGATCCACTGACAAATTACTTTGTGACCATAAGGTTCAGGCTGAAGGTGCATGGAGTTTGCCACTCTCCTCAACATGAAAGGGAACCAAAGGTAGCTCCTGTTCTCTGTGCAGACTTGCTCAAAGAAGCCTGCTGTTTATGAAGAGATGGGGATTGCCTGAATTTCCTGAACAGTCTAATTCAGAAAAARTGCTGGTAAGTAAACATGAAAATTGGTAGTCGTTTTGCAGGTCACAGGGAAGCAGAAGGAAGTAATTGGTATAATTTGCACCTATGATTCTGTCCTATACATCTTGCTGCAGTTTAGTCAAAAGAAAATGAAAGAGAGGTGTGGGAATCTGCTGGTATTTTACAGGAACAGTTGTAATACTCAGGTGAAAATGGCTGCCTTGGAAAGCCAGCAGAGGGCGTAGGAAAGCTTTTTCCCAGAATTGTCGGAGAGCATTGCTGGCACAGGATGGCTGGAGCAAGTGTATGGTGATTGTCAGCAGAGTTCAGTGACAGAGCTACAGTTGTTGATAATTCCAACTATGTCAAAGTATTTGAGAGTATTTTTATTAAACACACTTCTCAATGTTTAGTCTTCTAACTCCTTGTACCAAGGATAGCTGAGGGCAATTTTTTTTTTTCCTAAGAGAATTCCAAATTACATTTGTTCCTAGCAGGGAGCTGTGTTTCCAGCTGTGATCCAGCCTTGCACTTGTGCTCCCCTGCTCTAACCTTGCATTTTCTGGCTCTTACAATGAATAGATTTGAGACGGCATTGGGTACAGTGGGTACTCTAAAGCAAGAATTTCGTGGTGTGGTTGTAATTCAGTGGGCATGCTATTCCCAGAGCAGGAGATAGTTCCTTCTCAAGCAGTGCATTCATTGTAAGAAAGGCTGGTAAGAAGCATAGCAAAAGTACSTCATTTTGGAGAAGATTGGTGTTCTGCCTGCCTGTCCATCCGTTAACAACTGGATATTGAAGTGTTCCCAGTGCTGCATCAGGCACTGCAGAATGAAGCAGTAGAATAAAAACTGGTTAAGCACATCTGTACATCTGACATCTCCTTCTGGAAGTAGTTTTGTTAGGTAACCTCAGTTACCTAAAAACAACCTAAATGCTACTAGAGGGAAAAGCATGTACCTGTCATCTAGGAGGAAGGGGCTAGGAATGAGAGAGAAGCGTATGGATGTAGTGAGGCAGAGACACAGGAAACTGCAAAATGTAAAACAAATTAACAGCTAATTATGCTGAAGCTGCAAGTCAGGTATTTAAAGTAAGCAGCCCCTTTAGGAGTCCACAATTGATCCCTGATTAGTTTCATCAAGGCAAAGGGCCTGACATGTGAAGTGTTGGGCTGGTGGCCAGCTAACAGCTGATGCTTGAGGGGCATCTCAGGGAGATTGTCCACTGCAGCTCTTAAGAGTTACTTTTGATCTATTAAAACTGAGGCATCCTATGCTGATGGGCTTCGTCTGCTCAGGGCTTAGGGAACCTTCTTCCACACCAGCTCAGTGCTGCTGGTGGGACACTACTGCAGGGACTCCAGTGGGTTTATACTGTCATGACCTACAAGGGATGGAAGGTTATAAATAAGCTTTAGGACACATCTGACTGAAAAGTAAAAATACATCTTAAACTCCTTGAGTCTTAAATGTTTAATTGCTTTAATTCAACTGTCTACCATGCTGCAGTTGCAGAATAGCAGTCACCAGACTGTCATCAAATCCTCAGCAGCTGGCAGAGCCTGGATATTTAAAATGACCATCTAAAGGCATTTCTGACCCAAAGGAAATCTCTGTTGTCTCCCAATGCATCCCAAACTGTACGATGCAGCAGTCAGGCACTTCAAGAGCCATAGAAGTGGTGACAGGACAGCAGTAACTGGTTTTATATTAAGGGTTTCTGCACATCTAGTGTACCAGACCAAAAGACAGTGATAAATCTTAGTTGGGCCACAAAGGGAATCAGAATCACTGTGAAAGTGCTTCCCAGTGTAAAGTTAAGTGACTCTTCCCAAAAGCAAAGAGTGATCTATAAGCAGGTTTTTTTTAATAATGACATTACCAAGCATGTCTTCATACAGTTCTCTGATACAAGGAAAAGGGTCATGGTTACATTGAGACATATTTTCTGTCATTGCACTTGTTGTCTTGGATTTGTACTTCTACTTTACTGTATTTATGTACAACTTCATATTTGCCTTTCATTTACAGTGATAAATTCCATAACCTTTCATATGGAAGTAAGAGGATTGCTCCTCCTGCTTCATATTAATAGGCAAAAGGGAATGTGCACCAGGACTCAGAAGAACTGCATGTTCACATCAGATAACCTCATGTCTTAATATTCCTTTCCTGAAGGATCTTCAGGAAACAGGTCTGGGTAAGAATGACTGGCAATCAATAACCTGAATAACAGCAGCAGCAAATGCTATTGATTACAGAAGGGGAAAAGGAAAATATTTACACTTTGTAGGAGYTCTAGAGGCCACAAAGAATAACCTGATGTTTTACAAAAATTAAATTTGTAGCAAATACACKTCTCCTTGGAACACGTCTTTGTTTATTCTGCCAGCTCAATGGGAACTTTAATATTTAAAACATGGCAGGAAGACTCAGCAAGAAGTTTACAAAACTGTGTGGCTCATGTAAATGGTAACAWGACCAACAGAAGTTTCATTTCGGCAACAAATGGGTAAACCAAGGACTTCAGATGTGTAAGAGCAGTGCAGCAGGATAACCTGTTACTCAGCTCTGGCAACATTTTCCAGCAAGCTGAGGTGCAAGGAGTCTTCCTGAGCATTTTCCCTGTGTCACATGGGCTGCAGTGCTCCAGAGCTTTTGGCCTCTGCAGCACACTCACATCAGGCTTTGCAGCACGTTGCATCTACTTGAGAACCAGTCACCAATTCCATATCTGAAAAATGCTGAARCCCTCAACACCAGCTGAAGCCTGAGTGTGCTGTCCATGCCTCAGCTTCCTCTGTTATTTGTGGTTCGTTTAAACTAGAAAAGAGGGCACGCTTGTAAACCTCAGGGCCAATTTGCCTAGCATTGCTCCACCTCAACCAAATCCCTCCATGCAAAAACAATTTCACATCTCCTACCCCTACCAATGCCTGTTAATAGTTTGCCAGGTTTATACAGTCATCTTCACATATGTTGGCTTTTTCTGGCTTGGGTTGAGATTTCCTCCCTTAAATTTCTGCCCTGTACAGACATGAAAGCAGCCTGGCTTTCCTAGGCAAGATCTGCATTTGGTCTTTCACTGTTCTGCTGCACTAACACTCATGCCTTTACAGGTAGGGCAGCTCTGTGTTTGCTCATGATATATGCACTGAAAATCTTGATAAAATATTCACTGAAGTGTTCCAAAATCYAGGTATTTTCTGACATCTTTCACAGCAGCAGTCATACCTAGTTTACTTAATTCCTTGYAATCATGGTGTTTCAATAGATCCTGCCATTCACGTTGCCATATTATAACTAAGCTTCACTGTGCAGGCTTTCAAAATACAGCATTTCAAAATGAAGAGTTGTTTCAGGAGGTTTTTCCCATTAAGTGCTGTCAGCATTGCCAACTGTTACTACCTTCAACTGGCCATAGACCAACAATAAACCTAGACTGATACTCTTAATATTGTGTGCTGTGTTGATCGCACATCCAAGTAAATGACTGGTAAATGGCATTGTCTTTCTTCAGTACAGGATGTGGCAATTGCCTCTGCTTTCCTGCCAGTGGAAGGTTCATTGTCGCACAGAGAAGGGAAGAGTGACCTGTGAGGTGTGGAGTTGTGTCCATCACCCTTRGATATTTGAGAGTTTTGCCAACAGRTGTCAGTAGAAGCCCCATAATTCATCACAGAATCTGTYTTGGTTTCCTTCCTTGTCTGCTGAACTCAGCCATGCCTGACAGCTGCATGAGAGAACACATTGTGCTTRGGTTTGTCCTTGACTCTTTGCCACCTAAARGCATCGTGGTTCTTCCTGTGACACAGTTCCTGACAGAAAAATGGCTTTTTATAGAAGAGGGGAGGAGCAGTACAATCATGGCACAGTCCCATAGCCATWTACAGAGCACAGAGAGGATTAGGTGGCTCTGCTGTGCCCACACAGTTCTCTAGAAAGGATCTATTAGGGATTAATCAGCAGGATCTAATGCAACATCTTGCCTTGCCCCAGGTCTGGRCACTTGAGTTGTAATCTGAAGCTGAGAATCCTCTCCCGAGGGCAGATGCTTTTCAGATAGCTGACAGAACTGACATGAAGGTTTGAGTGCTTGCAGGAGGGTGCCCTCTTCTTAATTAATAGACCAGCTGTTCAAATTCTTGTTACTAGGTAGCTAAATATAGAAATCAGCCAGATGCCTTTGAAGTTTTATTTTAAATTACTTGGTCTTTTGGCCCCATGAATCATCCTTTTTTTTTTGTACTGTGGCCTGGCTCCAAGAAGTGATCCCAGTACAGCCATTAAGAATAGCTGAGGTACTGTGGGCAGGATTACAGCCAAAGCTGTACGTGTGTTCAGAAGTTACTYGGGGTCAGGAATCAGTGCCAGAAACTGCAGTCAGCCCACCTTGAACATTTATCATGTCCCAACGGCGAGATCACCTGAACTCGGAAGGTCATGAAGCATTGAATCATTTAGTAATCCACCTGTTCTTTCCATGGTTAGACACCCTTGCACTGTATCCTTGTTTTGCTGCTGTTCCTCTTGTTCCTGGGTCATCTCAAGCTGGGTTCAGTAGAGTAGCCCCAAATCCGTGCTTTGTTCCTTGACACCAGCCTAATTCTCAATTAGGAATTTGAGCTCTGAGTAAAGCAAACAAAGCTCCTTGGTAACTCTAGCAAACAACCAGAGGAACTCTGATAGTAAAATAACTGTTTACTTTTTTTTCTTCATACAGTTTGTGTCAGCAGGAGCAGATCACAGCTCCCATGCTCACCTGAGGCATTCCAGCATGCCTCCAAGCATGCTTCCAAGCCCATTTATATGCCTATCTGTGACAGCAGCAGATAGTAACAGCAGAGCAGTCAAGCAGAGAAAAAATAAACCCTCTGTTATTCTGTATAATATTTTACTGGCTCAYTGATTGTGGGGAAATAATGCCCTTCTGACTGGCTGGGTTGGTTGATGTCCAGGGGCAAGTGCAAGAAGTAGCCGTGCCTGGGACTGAAGGTCATGCAAATGCATTAATGCATATGTCAGGAGCATCCAGGTAAACGGTGCCCCACCTGCTCACATGGTCAGTAGCTCTTATGAGCAGTTTTACCATAGGCCTTTCAAACCTTCACACACACACAAAAAATGTCATAAGTGGTTGCCTTGATGTACTTAATCAGATCCCTCTCAGTGTTTTTGTGTAAAAACATGAGAGCAGTTTGTGGGCTTCCTTTCTTCCTTAGCATTCCATTCCTGCTAAGACCTTGCACCTTTAATAAGCCTTTGCTTCTTACTGTGTACCAGTTACATCTTAATGCTTGTGGGGTCTTCTTGTGTGACCAAGGCATGCATTCCATTAGATATTATCTCAGAGGGAAACTCTTGAGAATTCTGAATATATGCACCTATCCCTGTTTTAATTCATTAGTCACCTAATGGCACTTCTCAAGGTATCAGASCAAAAAATGAAATCTGCAGCACAGCTTAAAGGGTTTGGAGGAAAAGAATAAAGTAGTATGATAAGGGGAAAAGGTACTGTGCAGTCTAAGACCTTGGCATACTGAATGTGTAAGATTTTACAGCCTGCAATAAAGGAATCTCAATGGACTTTTAGAGGATAATATTTACAGAGTAGTTACTTAATGTTTTAAAAGTCCATTGAAGAAGTAGGTGAGCTATTCTTATAAACTAACCAAATGCTTCAGAAAAATATGAAATATAGCCACTTCAGCATTTTCCAGATATGGAATTGGTGACTGGTTCTCAAGTAGATGTAATTTATTTGATGTCATTCCATTATAATCTTTTTGCTTCTTCTTTTTTTTTTAGTTATATACACAGGGCTTTTGCTTTTTTCTCTGTACTGTGCTACAATTAATGATTTTTTGGAGCCATTGAAGACTAAACTGGAATTCCTTCATTAATGCAACAGCATAAATTTATGAATAAGTGCCCTGCAGGTTTTGGAAGGCCATGTTCCTCCTTGGCCAAGGTGATGATATTGCAAAAAGCCTCAGCATTCAASTACATCTGTTCATCTTCCTCTCTGACGTGCCCTATCTGGTGTACAAATACAGATCAAGGTTACAGCAAGAAAGAGGTAAATGTATCCAGACAGAAGCAAAATGARATCTTGCAGTAGGCACCAGGGTCTCTTTTACAGCCTGGAGTGCCACACAACATTGGGGATRTTCTCCTGCAAAACTTAGCTTTTGTTAGGGGCTCTGATTCCAGCTGATGTTTTGGCATAACATAATTTGCATTATTTACAAACACCATTTTAGTTTTCAGTTTCTTTGGCTAACATGGGATGTATTAACCTGATTGCTTTCTTCTTCCTGCTGTCTGATGTCTGCATGCCCTGAATTTTGAGACTAAAATACAGAGAAACGCTGCTGATTGAGTCATCAGATCAGCCCCCAGGCAGTGATCTCTAAGCTTCCTTCCAGCAATGTSTCCTATCCAGTCACTTGTGGAAGACACCCATCTTTGCAAGGACCCAGCRGACACAGAATGGCTTCAAATAGGACAAACCATTGGATGTGTTTTTTTCTGTCTTACACCAGATGTTTGTTACAGACTTGACCAGAAGTGTAGAACTTTAAAGACAGTAGACCAGCCTGATCGGAAATGCRAACTGTTGTCCACATCCAATAGCAAACACACCAATTGCCTTGGAGTCAAATATGGCCCACACTAGCCACAAGAGRACAAGGCAGGCCATTACTTCTTGTGATATAGTTGCTGTAGTACATCCATTAAAAAGCAAAACCATTTCTGATGCAGGGATAAGTTGCCTCCAGAAGGAAACCACCACAATGTGAACCTCAGCCAGCTGACTGGAAGCAACTCACTCCAGCTACCAGGAGTGTAAGAGCTCCTGTGCTGTACCTTGACAGCTTTCACCACAATCCGGCTTTTTTCACAGCCCATTACACTGCAGTGTCTGCCTGAGAGGGAAAATGATGTCTCCTGCTGCCCTGGGGAAAACCTGATGTATCCTGAGGAGTTAAGCGGCTTGCACAGGAGATCCCATTTCTGCTTCCCACCTGACTTGTGCATTGAGGGTCCAGTGGAGGCTGTGGCCWAATACTCAATATTTGGTCTCAGTTTTTTTTGTGCTGAAAGGAGAAAAAAACAGAACTGACTTCCCTGAACCTGTGCTTGGAGACAGCACCAAGTCATGAACAAATGTTTTGAGAAGAGAAATTTTTCTCTCAGATCCCTGAGGTGAGCAGGTTAAACAAAAGAATGGCAAAAAGGTGCAAAGAAACGATCATGGCTGGAAAATAACAAGTCTGTGCACTGTGGTAAGGACCACATTTATTCAACCAAGGCAATTGCATTTCTGCCTAGCAGAGAGATGCAGCCGGGATTTCTGTCCATTCACACTGCCTGTTGTGGCTCCATGTACAGACCAAACTTTGCCACCCTATCATAAAAACATTCTTTGATAAATAGTGTCACTATGGGTGTTTCAGAAAACATGGGCACCATGGCAAGCAATGCTGGCAGGACTCCTGAAAACACAGTCTGCCCTCTGTTCCCTCTGCTTTCACTAGGGTATTTGCCCTGGAACTTCTTCCAACTTTCCATTGCTTGGGTGACGAACTGGGCAGATGGCATGTGGATGAAGAGTTTCACATTTGTTAAGAGCAGCCTTGTTGCCTTTCCCTGAGCTGGTACTTCACTCAAGCTGAATGCTTCTAATGTTAGCTCAGGCACCATATGGGTGGGAAGCATGGAGTCTTCCTGCAGGGACCTGGAGGAACATGCCTTAGGTGGCCCATGTGTTCCCTCTGGCACCTGCTTTGTGGGACCCTCCTCAGCCATRAAGCTCTCTCCCCACTGCTGCCCCCACACTCTCCTGCTTTCATGCACCATGTCTCCTTCTGCCCCACTCCACTACTGCTCCTGTGACCCATCCACAGCCACACTTCAGCTACAGCTCAGTGGCAAGCCCCCAGGATTTTCAGCCAAGAGAAAACTAAGGTTACTCTTTGCATTCCAAGCAGAACTGCATGCAGGGTCAGAGAAATAACAAACTGGACCTTGTGGTTCAAATTCAGTAGTCATAAATTCTGTGTAATCTTAAAGGAAATGGCAGCCTCTGCCCAGCACACCTTTCCAACCTCCCTGCTGAAATGCAGCAGCTTCTAAGTCTGATTCCAGCTCACAGCTTCCCTTTTCATTTTTTAATCTTTAATAGTMATCTTCTCTGATTAAATAGGGGTCCATGGTGTCACTGTGAGATGTAGATAGCTTAGTAGCACAGCATATGCTGATTTACCAAGGCCTGCATTTTATTTGGCTCCTAATGGCAGGAGCCCAACTCATCAGCATACAGAGCTCTACAGCATTCATGACCTGGCCTTTTTATCTCACTTGCAGCCACATTTGGTAAGTTAACATGAACCTTAAAATGGTCTGTATTGAGAAGATAGCCYTGTGAATCAAAATCTTTTTTGCATATTATTAGCTTGGTTAAACAACGTTAAAAAAATTAATGACTGAATGGAGGAGCAATATGCAGAACATCAGTAGTGATGCTGATCCAGCTGATAAGCATTAATTATTTGTGAATAGGAATTGAGCTAAATACATGATCAGAATAGGCAGAATATTGTGGACTGAGAGCTCAGGTGTTCCCTTTTGCCAGTGCCATTTCATTTATGCAGCACTTGCTATTAATGGTATCTTCCATTACCGGGACAGATAAGAAAGCTCCATACTGAGCTGTAGACCTTTGTCCACTACCTAAACGTTTCCTCTGCATCATTTCTAGAGATGTAGGACAGTATGGGCACTTTTTTTRGGGGGAGCGGAAAGCAAGAAGTACTGGAGAAATTACTCCATCCAGCACAGGACTTGGTTATCCTTAGAATTTACAGGAAGTCCCCTCAACTCCACTGAAAAGTTTCCTCCTCTGTGGTCTGGGCTGAAGTCAACAACAAAAGCCCAAGACATTTTGYAGCACTTCAGCAGTATTGTGCTTACTGATGGCTGCTTTGGCAGGTAAACATCCCTGGGAGAGTAACAGATAATGAGGAGTGGCAAGAGAGATGATCATTGATCAATGGAGCTAAATTAATTGGAAGAATCAGCCTCACRTAGTGAATTACATGTGATGTACATTTATGTGGAAAGTCTGTTTTTTACAAGTCCACCAGCTTAATATGCAATTGGAGGCATGCCACAGCAAGGGAGAGGAATATTATTTATCTTGCTATAGTCTACTTTAAAGTGCATTGGTTGTGCATCTTAAATTATGAGTCCAAACTTCAGGTTTTGATTGTTTCCCTTTTTAATGGGAAGAACTCCATGCTCTTGTCTTAATGTACTAATTCATCCTGTTGAACTCTGTATGTTTTGAAAAACATCACTCAGTACTGGAAGAGATTCAATCCTTTCAAAAGAGAGACTACAAAAGATTGCTTTYATCTTCCTCACATCACTGTAAAGACTAATAAACATTGATATTGCACAGACCAAAGGTGTACCTGGTGCAGTTCCCTGTCTTGGTGGTGCTGGTTTCAAGGTGTGTACTGGCAATAGCAGCTCTGCAGCACCTTCTCCCCCCCCCAAAATCATACTTTTTAAATTAGGAGAAAATTGCAAGAACCCTTTAAAATATTTTCATGCATTGATGATTATATATTATCTATGCATGAAAATTATATATAGATTATATATGGATTAACTTCTTTCCGTTTACAGGACGCTGAAAAAAAAGAAGCATGAAGAACAGAAGAAGCTCCAGTGCCACAGAAGCAGGTTGTCATAGGAATGATGAGTCTTATCTCAGTCCCTGCTGTATGGACTATCAAGCTCTCCCCTACAACAAAAGGTGGCAAACCCCAACCCTCATATGCTTCCTCCAGTAGGGACTTCTAGGGTGCATATGAATTGTGTTTTTAAGCTTCTCTGCAGAGAAGCAAGAGCTTTTATTAACTGTTCCTCACTCCCTACTGCCCCTAAGATAATTTTCTTACTACAGTCTTCTTGAAAGTGCTTTGGTGTTCCAGCTTGAATGATGCATCCAAAATTCAGGTTTTGATWGTTWTTCTTTTTARTGGGAAGAACTCCATGCTTTCTTCTTAATGGACCAATCTGTCTGTACACATAACTGCAGTGCTGGACTTGCAGGTTACCCAAGTAACCTCCTCTGTTGATATGGGGCAAGGGGTGGACACTGGCCACCTGGATTTTTCCAAAGTTTTCAGTGCAGTTTCCCACAGCTGCCTCCTGTGGTGGGGTGTGTGGTGGGTGGGGAACCCTCTGATGGGCTACACATGGAGAGGGGTGGGAAAGAGCTTCTTTTCAGACTGGCAGCCTGTCACACATGGGGTCCCCCAGGGATGAATATAGGGCCCAACAGTGTTTAATATCTCCAAAGGTGATCTGGAAGATGTGATCAGGTGTATTCTGATGAAGTCTGTCAATGAAATCAAACTGGGAGGGGAAGTGCACACTTCTAGAGAGCCACACTGCAGGAAGACCTGGATAAGCTGAAAGAGTGGCCTGATAAGAACCTTATGAAGTTCAACAGGGACARGAGTAAGATCTTGCACCTTGGAGAACATAATCCAAGAGTGCAGCACAGGCTGRAATCTGCATGACTAGGGAGCAGCTCAGTGGAAATGGACCTGGGGGTCCTGGTGAACAGTGTGCTGCTGAAGCAAAGCAAGCCCACGGGATGCTGGGTTGCATCAACAAGGACACRACCAGCAGAGATAAAGAAGTCATTGTCCTACTCTATTCAGTGCTTGTCAGGCCACACTTGGAATA
>CADDXX010000695.1:295919-325238 GCA_902810485.1 Alauda arvensis
CMWKKTYCAGTATTTACAGTGTGGCCACAAAGAAGATAGAAACTCTCTTTTTACAAGTAGTCATATGGAACACAAGAGATAATCGGTCTAAGTCACTCCTTGGAAGATTCCAATTTGACATTAACATTTTTCATGATGAGAACCATTGGAATAATTCCCCCAGGAAAGCAGTGAATTCCCTAGTATTGGACACTTTTAAGATCCAGCTGGACAGGGTGCTGGGCTGTCTTGTCTAGACTGTGCTTTTGCCAAGAAAGCTTGAACMAGATGATCCTTKAGGTCCCTTCCAACCTGGTRTTTTAGGATTCTGTGAAGACATYRATGTTTTCCTGGAGCTGAAAGTCCATTTATCTTCAGCCTTAAGGAGCAGCTGAAGAACAGCCCCCACTCTCTTCTCTTCCTGCCCCCATGCCCTCCCAAAGTTCTAACAGCTGACTGCGTCAGTTTTGTCAGCTTTCCTCCTCAGTCCTAAAGTTTGTAACTGGAAATGGCATCATCTCTAAGGCAAGGACAGACTCCACAAGACACTGAAGGATAGAACAGAATTAATGGAAAACCTTTTAAAAGCCTCAAGGCTTTAAACTCTGGCAGCACTACTCCGTGGGTACCACACAAAAACTGAGCATTTGTTTCTGTAAACAACATGCAATCTTTGCATGTGACTTTGACTAATTTTTCCTTATCCTACTCCCAAATTAGCATTGCCAAATTCTCACTAGCTTTCCTTCCCTAGTGTGCAACAAGACAACTCCGGTTTTCTTTGATTTCAGCTTCTCAAGTTTACTTCATACATTTTTCTTGTTTGTTTTCAAGAAAGTRAGTTCCCCTATAGCTGCTTAGCACAGATTTCCCTTCCCCAAGCCCAACAGTTTAGGTGGTATCTTATAAGCAAGTCACATAACCATGGACAATTTTTGGAGGTTTCTAAAGCTAGTTTTCCAAGGCCAACTGCTTTGTGCTAGACTGYAGCACCTGTGTGGCTTCCTGCTGTGTCCTGTTTTGGACTCCTGCACCCTAAGGCAAAGACAGTTGTTTAGATCACACTCTAATGCAGACCAGACCTGTGAGTCTGGTTCCTCCTTCTCTTCCTCAGCACCTTACCTCAGTGTCCAAAGTCTGTTTTAGAAGCAGTTCAATAATGATGTTKGCCTTAGGCAGAGGACTCAGGTGTTACATCCTCCCTTGTTGGACTGTGGTCGAGTTTGACTCTTTGCAGGCACCTTCATAAAACTGGGGCAATTGTTTTCATCCAGTGCTCTGTTGTTTGAGTCTGCCCTCTGACCTGGCTTYACTCARTGRGGTTGGCTGTAGAAGTAATGTCTCRCAAACAGTGCACATTCTCCTCTGCTGAGTTTTTCTTCAGCTCCCCATCTCCTCAGAGCACTGAATCACAGCATTTCTTTYTGGGAGTCCTCAGTAAGAAACAATTGAATTTGTTCAGATCTGTCTTACCTGGACAAGGGCTTTACAAGTTTTTTCTTAATTTTCCAGCTCTCTAGGAACATGAGAATATCTGCGCTGGGTCTTATGAACAGGCACTTAGTCTAATATCCTGTTTTCAGTAGCWGCCACAATATTGTGGAGAACCCACTTGAATAAATGGCCCATAGAGCCAGCAAAGGCAAAAGGAGAYACTATCAGAAGTCTGTGAACCTGGCCATTTTCCCTCCTCTTGTATCCTCAGCAGTCATACCTCTTTAATAGCAGCACTGAAGATGCATTCCTGCTTATTTCCTTTAGCATCTCTCCATGGTCAATGAGTTTGTACTTGAGCCTACTGATCCAGCGTGCCTCCAAAAGCTGCCTGTGGTGAGTTCCAGAGGTCCTGGGAATAACCCCCACATCTCCAAACTGAAGGTCGAGCCTCTGTATATATCTTCTTAAAAGGCAGGTGCTTATTCACTGGACTTTTTACTAAACCTTCTCCAGCTTTACTCTCTTYCTTTAGATGCAGTGAACAGGACAGTAGACTGTACTTAGGATCATTGTGGTTGTGCAAAGCCTTTTYWRGGSCMARARKYYTKKTYYTTTMWKGKKRWTYCCCMMMWTTTKKTKGCTRAATGTGCAGCTGTCAGTGACRAACAGTTTCAGGGAGCTGTCAGCRGTAACTCCAAAACCCCTCTTGAGTTATAACTGCAGATTCCAAGTTCAGCTTCATRCACATGTAGGGTTAGATTATTTTTMCCTCCAAAATGCATAACATATATTTTCTGATCCTGAAGCTCATCTATCCCCACTTCCACCACACAGATACACATTTTCACAAGTTCCTTGTTACCAGGTGGGCATTTTGCTGCTGAAAAGATTCCAACTACCTCCACCATTGGATTTCAGTGATCCTTTTCCAGTTAATTGATGAAGACTGAAAATTACTGATCTCAGGACTGGTTCTTAGGTGAGCCCTTCAGCAGTCCACATCCTAAGAAGTCACAATTAAGCCAACCATYTGCTTTCTAACCTTTAAATACAAAGGAGCTTTTCTTCAGGACACCCTTGAATGGCATCCACACGGAACATTATAAAACAATTTTTAAAAACCCAGGTGAATGAAGCTGACTGGATTTCCTGTATTCATGTGCTTACTGACGCCCCCACAGATGTACAGAAGGCTGGACTGGAGGTTTTCCATCATGGAAGCTTTGCTGGTTCTTTCCCAGCTGGTTGTGCTCATCCTGTGCTCTGAGAACCTGTTTTATAAAGCAGAGTCCTTCTTAGCAGGGGTGGGAGGGAGGGTCACAAGTCTGTGGTTCCCAGAATCTCCTCTGAGCTCTGCTTTGGGATGGGACCAACCCTGGCAGACAGCACTGTGTACATCCTGCTGTGGTGTTGCAGCATTGCTGGCCAAACTGTGGGATATGTTGCAYTGCCACATTTCCACTGGGTTGGGAGCATATGTCTCCTCATCATCTTCATCAGGAAAAAGAAAAAAAAAAAAAGATTTAATTGWGCTTCTCTGCCATGACTGCTTTATTCCTGAATAACCTTTCTACACCRTGGTCATCCAACCATCTCACAATTCCTACTGCTTCCCACCTCTGAATACTTACATAACATTCTTGCTGTCAGCATAAGCATCCATTCTAAAGTGCTCCTCTAGTTCTTATTTTGCCCTCTTAATTTCCTGTTTACAGTTGATCCAAATTGCTTTATGGCCATTCTTGTTCTCATTTGAGCATTACCATTTTTAAGTATTGGCTTCTGTTAACATATAGTGCATCCATTCGTTAGAGATTATTCCTGTCTCCTGGTCTTAACAGGCATAAATCCCTCCTTTGTAACCAAAGATTCATCCATCTACTGGCACCCAGTATTGCCCCCATGGTTTCTCACAAGAAACTAGAAGTATTCTGAAAAAGTCAGGACAGAGGTCTTGGRCTACACTCTTGTTCTTAACAGCAGACCTTATCCTAAGTTTACCATCCTACCCTTCCCTACCCTTTGGTGCCAGCATTCAGGCACACCTGGAGTCTCATTCTTGTAGCCCTAAGTAYCCTCCCTAGGCAGCAAACTTCACTGCCTTGGTGCCCTGAAAACAAGTGTCCATGCTGCACTCTCAGCCACCACAATCCCAGCTACTTGTTTTCAGTCCCATTACCACCACCTCCTTCTTCTTGTTCTTGAAAGCCCCCTTTACCAATGGATTGTATTTAGTACAAGAGAACACTTAATATGAGCTGGAAGCCAAATCTCATCAGTGACAATAGCTCCTTGCTTCCACCAGGACACTGGTCTTCCAAGAAAAATTTCTAAAAATCCTGAGCAGACCAGASGTGGGCAGGAGAGTGAAGAGAGAGCGACTTTATCTGTCCTACAATTAAACAACCAGCACAGACCACCCATGGTCTTTCATGTCTGGATGAAGAGAGCTGACTCTCTTCAAATAAAGGGCTCTGTGTAGGCTTTCTGGTTTGGGTGGAAGCACAGTGGTGGTTCTCTCCACTGTTCCACGTTCCTAAGGTACACAGCTTAACAGCACCTGGGGCCTACCCCAGAGGAGTTTTTATTTCACTGACACAGTACATGCAAAGTACTCTTTGACTGGTATTTTATTAAATGCTTTTCTGTGGTCATTGTCCTTGATATCCTGCTCTTGCAGAGGAGTCTTGGCAGGCGTTTTGGGGTTTTTTTTAACGCAACTATAGATTTTAGAGAAGTTAATCTGGCAAATAAAACAAGGAATAATAGTAAATGGGCTTCATAGACTGTGCAATGAAAAGATGTTCTTGCACTTTATAAGTGTTTTAATAGTATGGAACTTTTTATTTTCCTTTCTTTAAAGAATTCTGCAGTGTTTGAGCCTCTCTGTGCATTCATCACCATGGTACCAAAGTGCCTTGCAGAGAAATAAGGCTGGTGGTTGGCACTTTTCCTTGAGACTTTCAACAGGAGTGGTCCCTGAAGGATTTTGACAGCCTGCCTGTGTCAACCTATTAGTATTGTTAGTATTACATTGGCATCTATGCATCAGTGGAACTAACCCAAGGATTTCTGAGTYGCCTGGATGCCATTGTAACAGATGGCTGGGAATAGGAAAATAGCCCAGAAAGCATTTCTGCATGCAGTAGTGCTGCTGGTTGGAACAAACCTGAAAGTGTTTGTTCACCCTGAAGAGATGGTCAGATGCTTCAGTGGATGGAACTATCACTGGTAATGTGGCTGAGTTAGTGAAGCACTAAATTGTTGGCAGTTCCAAAGATAGGTTTCAAATGTCTTGGGTTGAGCATGTTACTGAAGAGATTAGCATGAACCTATTGCAGTCTCCCTGAGACAGGGAGACACTCTCTGAGAGAAGGAGACATCATCCTTGAGGGAACAAGTTCCATTGGACTGACAGACAGGACACTCAGCAACATGTGAAAGTACACATTCATATTCATGAAATTCAGTAACCATAGGCCAGAAATGGAGCCTCCAACAACAGATAGGAAGACTTTTTAATCAAAAATAACTTTTCTGCTTCTTTTTCTCCTTTACCACATCTCCTTGCCCTTCATCCACATTCCCTGCCAGCTTTTCCACTCCAGTGGCTTCTGGGGTACTGTGCAATCAAGTATACAGAATTTATGTAACTCTTCCCATTCTGCTAACTCCAGTTGATGGCAGATACATGTAACAACCACATTCGAAGAGAGGAGTTTGTAATTTATTTTCTGAAGGAAGAACAATTTCTTTCTGCTTTGTGCTCACCTGGCTGAAAGTGGACCTTGAGTTTTTATAAGTATTTTTATTTATCATTGTCCTCCCCTTTCCACCCTACAGCTGTTTCTTTCCTCCCAGAAGCCACAGTGCAGATCAAGTGCCACAAGATTAAATCTAATGGCAGTTCAGTTTCCAGAAGAAGGTGGAAACAATTCCGTTTCCAGAAGAAGGTGGATATACTGATCTGGTGGAAACAACAATTAGTCAGAGAAGAAATATGCATGTGTTTATCTGCAAGGTACCTTTTTTAGTTAAGCAGCATCAACACAGATGTAAGCAGATGCAAATACTGTGGATAAAGTTAAGCAGCTGATCTGCTATGAAACCTGATCTGCTATGAAACATGGTGAGAAAAGAATTAGGAAAACAGAAAAGGATCATCTTAAATTTTCAAAGGAGTGTGAAATAWACATTACAGATAACTCAGTTGCATCTCACAAACATGTCTCAAAGTTTCATTTTTCCACATGCCATTTGCAACAGCTAGCATGTTGAGTTTGTTTTTTTTTTTCCTCCCTTACTAATACAAAATTCTTGGGTGGGTTGCCTGTGAATTCCCTTCTTTCTAAGCAGAAAGCATCCAATTCTGCTTTTATTTCCCACATTTTGAAGAGCTAGACTTGAGACACAGTGGGGAACTGAGCTTAGAGAATTAATATCTACATCTGATGGGAATATGAGCTACAGTGAATCCTGGTGGTCCTGTGCAGAAATGAACATCATCAATATCCCTTCATTAAATGCTGCTTCTTCTTTTGTGAAAGGAAAGAAAACTCTAGATTCATGGTCACAAAATTTACTCTGGATCTCAGGACACTGAGAATCAGGCATTTCCATTCTCCCCATGCTTACCAACAGAGGTAGACACAGAAGCTGGGCAGAAGAACAGTGAGAAATTAGACAGGTTTCTAGCAGAATTCCTAAAAAATTCCAGTTAAATAATCTGCAGACATTATTTCTATCTGAAAGAAAAGACAAATCTAATAAATTCATGTCTGTCTCTGAGCACACCTAGCTGGACTTATGTTCTAGCAGCTTTTGTCTCCCATCCCTGCCACTGTCTTGCACATAACACCATATCGCCTCTTTTATTAATTGTCAATAATTTTGTTGTTCTTGTTGCAGCTCTGTGGGCACTGTGCAAATTATGGAAATCAGACTGGAATCCCAAGCTTAGCTGAATAAAGACCTGCAGGGGAAAAGTGAAGACAGTAAATTGGCTTCAGTGGGGACATACAAGCTTGGCACCACCTCAGGTGGAGCAATTGTAAAAACCAGCATTCCAGATCCCGAGGAAGAAGTTACAAATACATTAACTGATCCAAAATACTAAAGGAATGAAACCAGTACTTGGAAAGGGTGGGATGGGGAGAAGAAGGGAGCCTGCTCCAATACCCAAACTAGATTCACTTTGACAAGTGCTAATCTGGTGAGCAGAAAACAAAATCACATTTCAAAAGAAGAATTTTAAAAGGTCAATGAACACCACAGAAATGTAAGCTYCTTGGTTACTTAGAAACAGAGTTCAGTGATTCGGAGCCATTTCTTAAACCAATCTTTGCTTTATACAATCCCTCCAATGCAGGTAATAGAAGAGTGATTCAGTCTGTCTGACACAGACTATCAAGCTCTGTRCTTATCCCTGTTCCTCCCCATCTCCTTCATTTCCTTCTCTGAAGCAATGTTATTTGTGAATCCTGGGTTGGATCCCAGCCAGGRATGCTGAATGAAAATGCAGTCTCATATTGCCTAAATCCATAAAGAGGAAACTATTCAGACAACTGATGCACCTTCAGGACAGAACATTAAATTGATCCTTTGGCAAGGAATACCATGTGTAACTTTACACAGCAATTCCCATAAATACTACTAAGATTATCAGCCAAAGCATAGATTATCTTGAGCTGTGGTTGTCTTTTAGGAGCAGCTATGAGAACAGTTTGTACTGTATGCAGGTACTGGTGCAGTCTATATGTTCTCCCCTGCCCACCACCCCAAAATCTGTGCCTTGAGAAGAGCTGGTGATGCCTCATCATGTCTAGCCAAGGTGACTGCTTTACTGGAGCATGGCAAATTACCCAGCAGAAAYGGCAGTGTTGAGTAGTCAGAAGGGGATGGCTCAGATATTCTCCTGACATAATTGAGTGGAAGGGAAGTAGCTRTTGCTTCCTATGTCTGCTTTATTTTCTTCTRAGTGTTGAAAGATCTCAGGGTAAGYTGTAAGGGGTYTTTCTGGGGMAGATGGAGCCTTGAYGTCCTTCTTGCRTTTTCTCAGCTGAGGAAGTGGCYTCCAYAGGAACACTGCATGTTCCAGCTCCCCCTTTTCAGTCCCTAGGGGTTTTCAGCCAGCTTGCATCTCTGGTTCAGCACTATATGCAGCTGTGTGTACATGTAGAGTTGCATAYGTATTCCCACACACATTCCAGGTCTGAGTTACAGTTTGAACTACAGACCAAACTGGGCCATTTTCTGAGTTGTCTCCATCATTCTGCAGAAGGTTACTGTTCCCAAAGCATTTTGCTTGGAATTTAAATGAAGWGTATACAAGCTTTGAAAAGAGCATTTTCCATAATTTTTTTAAGTCTTAAAGAAATAGCATAATTATTAGTACCTTTTCCTGAAAACYCTTCTGGCTGCTGCTCTGCATGATTTCACRGAAAGAGAGTTTTCCTCTCTGAGAAACATAAACAAGACTCTTCAGRTTTATCAGCATAATATTTGTGACCCTCTATTCTAATGCACATTTTTACCTCTTGGCCCCTCTTTGAAAAATGATTACTGTCACACGATAGAGTAGCCTTAAGACATACACTCTGATGGAACTTTCTTTGTGATCAGGATGAGTTAAGTGTTTGCTTGAACTCTGGATACAGGGTACATTTTTGGATGTGCTTGGCTATTTTTTTGCTTTTTTTTACGTTATTTACCAGGCAACAATGACACTCTGTGTCATCATCCATAGTAAYATCTGCTGGTATTGAAGCACTCCTCTCAGCAGATGCGTCCAGACTGGTATTTGGTGGCATAGATTCAGTGAAATTCTTAAGACTCAATGACTTGAGAAGGCAGCTAAATGGGTTTCCTCAGTTCATGTGCATCTCTCTCATGTGCATCGCTCTTCTCCAAGAGATGCAGAGATTTGGATCAAATTCAGCATGGCAACTGATGTTCTCRTGATCAGGAATCTAGCTGGCACATTACAAAATCTTTCAACACAGGCTYTCAGTTTTGAGTGGGCTGGTGATATCTGCATTTTCAAATTCCTTCTAGCATTTGAAATCAGGAATAACATTGCTCTGAAATTCCACCTCCAGAGAGCTACCAGATTTCTCCGCAAGTACAGCATGAAGGATGAGGATGCCTCTCCTTTTCAGATGATTCATCCTTCCTTAASACAAGGCTCTGAAAGAGTTAAATCCTCAGTCTAGTAAAGATTGTGGTCTTGCCAATCTTTTCTTTTTTTTTTCTTTTTTTTTTTTTTTAAGGTGCCAGACATAAAAATAAAGATGTATCAGCACACTTCCTTAGACGCCGAGCTTCCTGATTAAGAATAAATGCAGGATATACAGTGTGTTTCATGCTGAAATGCATTCCCTTCTAGAATTTCATGAATACAATTAGCCATTAGCAAGATCTCCATACACACACAGGACTCAGATCAGGAAATAATAGAAACAGCCACATACTGCTAAAATGTGGYGAGGGAGAAAACCACAAAGAAAGAGCCAACTGTTGTGTTAGTTTTGTCCTGATATGGCTCCATGTCTGTCTCTAGTCAGGCTGCAAGAGGGAATGAGTGATCATGTTGTAAAGTGCCCAGCAGGAGCTATGATGCAGTATGTTTGTACTCCATCACTGTGCAGTGATGATGGCTGATCCTGGAATGCTGCATTTCACCAGTTTAGTCCAGGGTACCTGTCACTACTATGTCACTACTTTTTAGGAGTAACTCAAACATAYATGAATTAAAATTATTTCAGTGACAGGAAATTCTTTACTCTTTTTGATGTCCAAGTACTAAAAATATCAGTGACAAACCTGAGCACTCAAGTGTGAAAATGAATTTGAGAGTTCCCTACATTTGGYGCTGCTTGGAGCCATCTCAGGGTACAGGGACCTGTTCTGTTTTTTCCTTTTGTGGTTTCTTTTTCCCAGCAGCTTTTTCCTTATTGGGTGTGGGAAGGATTTCTATTGGATTGGTAAGTGCAGCATTTACACAAYTACCTGATTCTACTCTCTGCATTTTTCCATGTGTGGTGTATAGARAGCTGGCTGCTACCAGGTTTACGACATTCTTCAGTGCTTGGGGTTAGCTTGGGGTTACCTGAATCTGGTGCTTTGAGGAAAGTCTTCTCTATGTACTTTTTACATTCTATTGAGYGAATTGCAAGGTTTTCCATTTTAATGTGTCATAGAAATAATTATTGTATCTTCCAGCAGTACTTGACGATATTTCTGACACCCAGGTGATGAGACAGCTTCTATAGTGTCAGAGCTGAAATGGGTAGATACATGTTGGATTTGTGACTCAGGAGGTAGTGTCATACCTTGGACTGARTATTGAAAAAGGAAAGATACAGATTGATGTCCAGAACATCATGTGAAGCATCCATCTGCCTATTTCAGGTTCAAAGTGGATAGTTTCAGAGGAGTTCCTAATATAAAAATAAATATGTACAACTCTCCCTTCCTGAATGACAAAGAAACATCTCCCCACATACTTCAGAGTATTTTTKAAATCAGGATTTAATTTCATTGTCTGTGTTTTAGTGCTACAGCTGGTTCTTATGCCTGGTGCTTTTTTCTTCTCCCACTGAGTCTAATTTCCTCAAAACAGAAACAAATCATATAACTCTCTCCACGATCATGCTGCAATGTTGTTGTTGTAATTATTTCTATCTTCTCTTGTACAAGCTATATTGAATAGTGGCTATTATAAAGTTTTTTAAATTTAGACTTCATTTGCAATCTGAAGCCTACCATTTTTTTGCCAACAGTCATGACTTTAAAGTGTACTCTGCCTAAATTCTGGATCCAGTAAATCAGGAACAGAGGATAGCTCTAGGAAAAGAAAGAAGCCTAAGGAGGAAAGTAAAACRTCAAGATAGAACCTGCTAGAGATCCAGCTGTGTTCCTATGTTGAGGCAAGGATGGGAAGTTTGTTCCCCAATAATAAATTGCAATGTTCCATTCTAAAAAAAAACCTCTGGTGGACAGTTGAGCTGAAGTAATATAGAAAATGTTTGGGAGAATTTGTGGTATGTATCAAGAATGGACACAAAAACATGTTGCTGAGCAGGACCTAAAATAACCATATGTTCTCAGTGTGTCTCTCTTTCTGYTTGCCTTGGTGACTGGGATTATCAGTTTTCACATCCTAGTTACACTCAAGAGAGAGTATTTGTACGAGCTGAGCTAGAAAGGCTGTGTACAGGCTAGCAGTGCCAYGCCAATACTCACTAGAAAAAAGCAYCAAACAGGATACCAATTCCTCTCTGAAATATCTTTTTCTGAACTGGGATGGAGCCTTTATTTTTTTGCTCCAGAATTGCCCCTTCCTTGCTTTTCTGTCTCCTTCCAGAAATGCTGTGCTTCCCATGCTAGTTCCTACTTGGATCACAAGCCTCTGTTCATTGATTTTCATTCTGATGCTCTCTCCATAAAATTAARTGCAGAGTTCAAGGCCACTGTGTAAAGCAATCATGTTTGCACCTTGAATGGGCAMGTCTTMTTCTTTAAATGTTCRTGATATTGTATAAACATGCATAGCAMTAAARTTTCCTGCCTCTCCACTACCTCCCAAGATCATTACATACCAGACTAGAGAAAGATAGTTTTTCTAAAATTTACAATTATAACTGAAGTTTAGTTCAATACCTTAGTTGTCCTGATCTCTACTTGGCTTATTTAATCAATCCTAATATCAGCTGTCTTTGAGAATTTCTGAAATATATATATATAAAGTTATGTAATTTTTTAAATGTTTCACTTCAATGAAATATTTTAATGCTTCACTTTTWTTAATGTTTCACTTTAATGTTTTAATGACCTGCAAGCTCAGGCCCTTATTTACAGACTCTTTATTCACYTTTTTTCAGCAAGCAGATTTTGCATTAGTTTGCTCAAAACCTGAAAGTAGCATCGAGGATTAGAGAAATCTAAAATTCATCATCTACAGCTCTTCAAGTGTGAATTCAATATGAGAGAAAGCTGACAGTATTATTGCTGCCAGGGTATATGGCTCTGAAACCATTCAGCAGGGCCAGAATGAATTTGGTTTATATCTGAAAAGGATGCCTGTTGACAAAAATGCATCAGCCCATGTCTCAAGGGAAAATCAAACCCATTCTTTTGCAGGATTCGTATACAGTGCTTTGGAGAGCATTTATTTTACAAACAAAACCAGGCATATTCCTTCCTCTATGCTGCACTCATCAACTTGGTATTCTAATAGATTTAACAAAAGGCACCAGTAAAACCATGATTTGACCAGAGCAAATTATTTATAATGAATGCTTACAAACTAGATTAATTTATTCTCATTCCTCTCCAAGTGACTGGTTTCCCTGTGGGGGTGTTTCACCCATTGCTAACCATGAAAAAGCCACCTTTGATTGACCAGCTCCATCAGAGGTCACATCCAGAGAGAGTTGTCCATTACACTGCTTCCTACTTCCTCCTATTGCTCTTGGAGCAGTTACAGAAAAGTACTTGAGATTTTATTATCTGAACTATGGGATCAGTTATAATTAATGTGAAGYTGTTTGTTTCCTGGCAGGATGATGCCACAGCYCGGGATGTGGGTAAACTGATCATGGTGATGGTCTCTCCCTTTGGGGAAGGAAAACTTGGAAGGAAAGCTGAGTAAGCCACACATGCTTTTATGTCTTCAGTAAATTGTGGCAATTTAAAGCCAGGTAGCAGAGAGAGTCACAGATCTTAAACTAATAATATTGGTTTTCCTTTCTGGAACACACAGTCCTTTTACAAAACATTGCTCTGAGAAAAATATTAGACATCTGCTAAGCTGTGCTTAACAGAAGTATTTATGTTACTCTTAGACTGAATTAAGCAGGGTGACATATAGCAAATACATGGGAATAGTAATTTGATTTACTAATTTCCACCATCGCTACAGTTATTCTTCTAATGRTACATACTGAAATTGAAGCACTTTAGCAAAGGCCCCAACAATTGTCTCTTAAGTTTTTAGAAGCTGCTCTTGTACATTTCAGAGAGCATGTTTACATACTGAGTTTTTAGACATAGATATAGATGCCTGTCCTTACTTTTGTAGATAAAAGTACTCTTTTGCATTTTAAAAAAATCAGACGGGAAAAAAATAATGTTATAAAAGAGGACCCAATTTCTTTCTCCATTTGAGGAACTATGGTCAGGATCTAATGAGCTGTAATATGGGGAAGGATAACTACTGATCAAAGCAGCAGCAAAATTACATGTAAGCCAGGGAGCACAGTTTCAAGGACTCTCATATCTTTCATCTTCTTTTATCATCTCTGGATAAGGTGAGGAGTATCCAGAAGGGGACATTCTAAAGAGAGTACCCCCTGCCAGTTTGCTGATGACACAAACTGGGAAGAGTGACTGACACACCCAGAGGGTTGTGTTGCCATCCAGAGGGATCTGGACAGGCTGGAGAAATGGGCTAATGGGAACCACATGAAGTTCAACATGGGGAAGTATAAAGTCCTGCACCTGGGAAGGAGCAGCCCCAGGCACCAATATATGCTGGGGGATGCCTGGCTGAAAAGGTGCTTTGCAGAACAGGAYCTGGGTCAAACACAAGCCAGCATGTGTCCTTGCCACTGGGGCAGCTCATGGTGTCCTGGGCTGCATCAGGAAAAGTGCTGCCAGCAGGTCCAGGGAAGTGTTTGTCCCCTCTGCTTAGCACTGGGGAGGCCTTGCCTTGCATGCTCTGTCCAGGTCTGGGGATCCTCAGGACAAGAGGCCTTAAGACAGAGCGGGGAGAATCTAATGAAGGGCCACAAATATGACAGAGGGACTGGACTATCTCTCTGTAAGGAAAAGATGAGAGAGCTATGGCTGTTCAGCCTGGAAAGGGGAAGGCTCAGGGGAATTTTATCCATGTGGTAATTATCCAAAGGAAGGGTGCAAAGAGGACAGAACTGGGCCCAGTGGCGCCCAGCTTCTGTCTTCAGTGGTGCCCAGTGAGAGAACCAGAGGCAATGGGCATGTACTAAAATACAAGAGGTTCCCTCYGAACATCAGGAAATACTTTCCCATTGTGAAGGTGACCAAGCACTGACACAAACTGTYGAGGAGGGTTGYGGGGTCTCCATCCTTGGAGAWACTCAAAAGATACCCAGACATAGTCCTGGGCAACCAGCTCTGGGTGCCAAAGGACCCCACATGACCCTTCCAACCTCAGCCATTGAGTGACTTGGTGAGAATCCCAGGCCAGGCTGACATAGGATTCCAAAACAGTCCCTTGGTTTCTATCTCATTTGAGCAACTGAATTCTGCTTAAGGGCCCATTGAGGGAGGCAGAAGGGGAGGGAGGAGACCTAAGACTGCAGGAACATCTGTGTRTTCTAGACACTAAATCACCTGGTTCTTGGAGTTAGAATGAAAAGTGTAGGAGCCTGTGAGAGGTTAAAATTACTGCCAACAGCTCTAAAGGGAGACAGAAAGAACTGGATAGAGCCTGTCCACAAGGACTACTGAGGAATATTTTTCATGTGGGTAGTTTCATGAGATCAGATGCCACTTCTCTACACYTTCCCAAAGTGCACTGTCTGAATGCTTGAGTGATCTCCTGGGGCTCACTGCCTTCAGCCTGGCCATTTCTTCACTACATTGACTATGAAAGCATATTAAAGGAAGCAGCAAGTGCCAGASCTAGGAAAGACTTGTGGGTCATGCTGTAGAAGCAGCACTAGAGAAGGTGGCAGCAGGTCATAGAACTTAAAGATGAGGGAGATACAAGATTTTTTTTTTTTATTAAAAAGCTCCCAGTGTTTGCCCAGGCAAATCCTTCCTGCTCATCTGAAACAATATTTAACAACAACAGATTTCAAAGGGTCAGTGGTACAGGGATTTAAAGAAAAAGATCCTGCAAACATGTGAGAAGACCTTTTTCAGTAAGATGTTTAAGAGGACTAAATTGAGGAGAAAAAGAAGTTTTTAAATTTTGCTACAGTTTTTCACTGCTCTGCACCTTGTTCTGCTCTGGTTGGGCTTAGATACCTGATTTGATCTCCATTACCATACTAATTCCCAGTTATCCTACAACTGGGAGAAAACTTCCCAGGTGAAAGGCTTAYGAATGCAGAGTTCAGAGCAAGCTTGCCTCAGTCCTTGCTGCCTGTGTGCCATACTGCCAGGCCAGAATSGTAGCTTTTAAATCCAGGTCTTTTGATGCAAATATGTCAAATGGGAAGAACTCACCCTTGCACTTTGAYATGCCAACATCTATAGTTCAATTAGGACAAAATTTGGCAGTAGAACATTTGTCTAACATTAATTACTGTTGTAGCTTTGTGTAACRTGAGATGATATTGCTAGTCATAACATGAACGTTCCACAAGTCTTTCTCTAACTGGCAGGAGAGAAAGCATGCCAGATTTTTCAGCCCATGAATGTTGGGAGAGGAGTGAAGAGAATTGGAGAGGGCCTATGAACTGCCTTTGGCAATTACAAGATTAAATGGAGACACTTCTTGATAGACTTTATCAGTGTACAGAATAGCCCGTCAGACTGCATTTTCCACATTTTCACCAATTTTACACATCTTTTTGCAATTARCACATGGTTCAAAGACTGAAATAAAAAGAATCATTGATACTYTATGTTTATGTAATCTGGAATTCATCCATAGTTTCTCCATGAATTATTCCATGTTGTCTGGGAACAGCATTTGACAACAGCAGTCTTCAAAGGGTTAGTCCTGCAGGAGCTGTGTAAAGCAGATACTGCAGACTCTTACATGGGTAGTCCTGGTTTAGTCAGATGATGATTAACAAGGAGAGCTGATCCAAAACAATTGAAGTAATGTAATGTCTTTTTAATGATTTCATGCTGCTAGGCTGAAATGCCTGGTTTTGTGGCGTAGTGCCTAAGAGCTGGGTGTCCATCCAATACCACAGGATCTGCAGCACTCCACCCAGCCATGTTACACGTGTGCAGGAAAAACTTTTCTACCTAAAAGGGACCCTTCTACAAAACTAGTGTCTAAGGATGCAGGAAAAATGAAAGGTGTAATTTTTTTWAAATGTCAGTGACATTGAGATTTTCAGCGTGTATTAGCTTGGAGAAATTATATATTGATATCAAATCTGGATTACAGTTTTTCTCATAAACTTAGATTTGCTACCAATTATTGTGATGCAGGTGATCTTATATTCCTTGGCCTGTTGAGTCGTATTTTTTTCCTTCAGCATTAACAAAAAATCATAAAAATGAAGCCAAAGAGGAACTGTTAGAAAAGCATCTACTCATTGAAGTAATGGCAAAATTTAGCTTTTTAAAGATAAATAAAGATTATTTATACATTATTTAGTATTATTATAATTATTATATCACCTTATTCCTACAAGCAGGAAAGAATTTCTGGAATGTAAAATTTTGATATTATGATGATATTTTGTTAGCACTTAGCTGAAAGTTATGGCAAATATAAACAGGACCAGTCCTACATTTGCCATRTATTGTCATAATTCAAGGTTTATGAAAATACATAGAGTGATATCAGCCTCTGGCAAAGCATTACTGATGTGAATGCCTGCCTCACGTAGTCTGGCACAGCAGCAAAACACTGGGCTGAGGCTCGGCCCAAAGTCCATTGTGCAGCTCTGCTGAAATTGCTTGCAAGAAATGATAATGTGCAGCTGCACAGTCACTCTTTTGTACACCTGTGTACAGTGTACAGCATYGTGAAACAGGGCATTTCCAGGGGATGTACAGAAGTGTTTGTGCCATTGTGAGCCACATTGCTTAGGTTTGATTTAGGTGTGCATTCAGGCCAAGGTACAAAACATGCAAAGAGATCCTCATAGCCACATAGACTGTGCTGTCTCATGTGGCAATTAGTGCTTACATCAACTCAAAGACTGGTGCTGATAATGTGGGGCAGGTATACCAGGTAAACTCCTCAGGAGTAACCCCATTCCCTATCAGGATGAGCCATGGGTGATACCTTTCTTGTCCTGAATGTCTCTGGTTTCCTTTGCAAAGACTCAGGAGTGCAGGCAGGAAGGCAGCTGTAACACCTCAATCTGAACAAACACTGGACCAAGAACTGTGAGACAAGAGAGTAAGAAATGCAAACAATGAGATGGAAAAATTAGGGCTAATTTTAGCTGGTACTAAGACATTTACCATCAGGTGTGCAGTTAGGTTTCTTGAAAGTTTGAACAAAAMCAACACAAAGGATGTTCTCCCCTTGCCAGTCTGGGGTATGTAAATCCCAGTGCCTCTGCCTGAGGTAAGTCATGCTTCTATTACTCACTGTGTATGAGAAGATTTAAATTACTTCAGTGAAAGTATTGGGCAGAAGGTTTAAAATTAAACAAAACAAAAAGAAATACTTTTTTACACTTGACTACACTCTAGATTTCAGTACTGTTGCTTGGTGTCAGCTTGAGACTATAAGCAGGTTGATGAAAGCCTYGGAAAATCCATGAGTGCATTAGAGGCTGTCAGCTCTAGAAACCCTTAGAGAGACCTTAAACAGCTCATAGAAATTGGGAAACTGAAACAGAGACATATACAGGGACTTTGCATTAGTTTATATTATATTAGTTTGTCTTGTTTTTGTGGTTAGAGTCAGAGCATTGAGTTAATGAACCTTTAAGAGTATCTGAGATGYAGTTGTTCACATCTGTATCAAAGCAGACACAACGGATGTTGAGAGGTTTCCATAGTCAGTCATACCTGTATACTTTCAGCATTACTTTTTTCCTAGTTTGTTATTTAAAAACTCAGTTAGGGGAGACTATCACTTGCCTGAGGGGCATTTAGAATTCTKATTCTCAACCTTACCAGGAAAAATTTCCCAGAAAGCTGTAGTACCTTGCTGCAGATAATCGCTTTGAATACTGCTGGACCTTCATAGAACCCATTCAAAACAAACACCCACACTGACTGTGCACCTCAGTAGTCTGTCTCTCTTTCCAATGTGGATTGTGACTGTTCTGTTCTAGACTCATCTACATCATGTGTTTTCATTTTCAAGATGAATGTCATGACCACCACCATCAAAAACCTTTCCAAAGTAAAAGAATATAACAGCAATTGCTTCTCTTTGTCTGCAGCATCTGTTACCCATTACAGAATAAAAATGGATTATTCTGATATAATCTATTCTCAAATACACACAAAATTACATTGTTTTTTTACTCTCTGTGTGTTATCCTCCAGGTAGTCGAATAGTTATTTGTTCCATTACTTCTGTTTCCAGAAATAGAAGCTTTGCTGACTGTTTGCATTTTCTTCTTGTCTTTTTAAAGCTCTCAACATGTTTACTCTTCCCATTGGATGAAATGCCACCTATTGTCCAGGAATTGTCAAAAATGATTTTTAATAGCTCTGAAATGTCATCRGCCAGTTCAAGATGTGTCCTAGGACTTAAAGGTACCATCCTTGCCTTGGCACAGACCACTCCACTAGCCAAGCTAATTAATAGTAACAAGTCAATCAGCTGTCTGATGGTGGAGAAGGTCCCTGGAGCCACACTGAGCTTCATTTATCTATGGACTGGAAATGCCATCAYTGCACCTTTAACTTTCAAAATGTGCACCCTGCTGTTCTGATCATCTGTGCTCTGTGCAACATCTGTAGTTCTAAGTGATTCTTTCCATATGGTGAAAGTTCTGGAAATTGACAGGCTAATTTGTACAACCAGAATGCACTCATATAAATAAGATYACACTAGGATCTTGGGGGCAAGAGGAATTTGCAATGCCACGTGTGTTCATTTCTGTGCCAGATGAAATGATTTTAATCCACTGCAATTGTATGTGCTCTGCCCAGGAAAATTATAYTCCTGATATCTTATTCTCTCTGCTGCATTTTTGAACTTCTCAGACAATGAGAATGCTTKCCTCTACTTGAATAAAATCTCATCTATCGTGYTAGTCTCCRTCCTTGCTTGCTTGATTACTTAGCRTGCCACAAAAACAGGCTCTTMTAGTGTTTGCTCCTTACTAACATTTGCCAAAGAGGATAATGCCAATCTCAAAATTGGGGTGATTTTTGGTATATTTTTTTTTGTGGAAGACAATTATTGTTTTCTGTCTCTAAAAGAATTTCTGTAAGGAAAGAAAAAGAACAAGACCCATCAGCTGGTTGCAAACAGTATTTGAGTTATAATAATGAATTGTGGAGGTGCAAGCTAGGGATTGTGAGACTGCTTGGACTGAGCAGGTTAGATATAGGAGGACAATCCTTTGATTCTGTCAAGCTCTTGCTGTAAGCCCCCTCCTGAGAGCTGAGCAGATGCATGCAGATGTTTGACTGTTAGGTTTGACAGGAAAGAGAATTGAAACAGACTACTGAACTCTACAATTACTGAGCATAACATAACTTTGGACACTGTCAGTGTTCCCATTAAAAATCTGAAAATATTGTTGAACTAGGATTTGTGTATTGTAGATGTAGAATTTGTGATTTATTTTCCATCAAACAGACAGGTGAAGAAGTCTTCACAAAGTCAGCTTTGATAATGAGTGTCAAAGCATTTGAAGTGAAGACTGTTAASATGACTRAAAYCCCCTGTAAATCATTGCTTTGGACACCTTTCTCTCCAGCTGGACACCTTYAGAAACTCCTCAGCTTGAAAGAATTATTTGGTGAACTTGTTTCCAAACCCTATTTCTTTTTTTTYAGTGTAGCTGCAAATGCAATAAACTCAAGCAGAGTGAGATGAACTGGCATTTCAGATTRATGTCAACATCTGTGTGAAAATACTTMCCATCATTGGCTAGCACTATTAGCTATATCTAGTTTATTTGGATAGCTGCATTTAGTACTGCAGACTTCTCTTCATTGCAGCTACAGGCTATTAACCTAGAGCATGRCCTCTTTTAGTTATTACTTAAGGCAGGAATAGTAGTGGTACAGATTACAATGGAAATCCCTGGAGAAAAAGTACAGAAATTAAACTCTATGTCACTAGAATTTTTCATGTCCTATAGTGAAGCCAGTGTATTAATAAAAAAAAATACGGGGAAATAATGTGGAAACACTTAGCTAAAGGAATCTCATTTTTTGTATTGACTTCTCTCCTAAGTATCAAAAATGAGATTAAAGGAGCAGTGTGTGGGGCCAATAAGAAGAGCAAACTCATACTAGAATGATTTAGGAAAGCAAATCAAATGCTTTAGGGCACAAGCTGAACACCCCTGTGACTAGGATTTGAACATAAATTTTATGTAGGATTGACTCAGTATGGAAATAGGCCATGTGAACTTTCTTTGAAAGTTAATTACAGACCATTGCAGGAGGCAGGACATTTCATCATTTAGACCCTTGATCTTTTCTGGCTTGTTGAGACCTATGTTCCTATGAACATTGGAAGTTACCACAGCTTCTGTTCATTTTCTTGCCTTGGAATCCCCTAGGGATTTTTATGCTGCAGTTTTGTGTTTATTCAGAACACAATATAAAATTTAATAAAAATGCAATAACAGCATTCAATTGGACAAGAATGTATGCATGATTTTTTTTTGTTTGATATCAAAGTTACTAGTGGATGTATATGGGCATGAGAAGATAAAGTACATAAATAGGCAGAAAGATCAGTTAGTTGGACTGCTGAACTTTGTTCCCAGGACCTAAAGCTATAAAGTGCTAATTAAAGTTAGCTGATAACTTCTCCTATRTGCATCAGCTGTGTAGCATTGCAAATTGGGTATGCTTTGCAAGGGAACATTTCTTATTAAAGATGGTAAAACTCCTTTTCCCTGTGATTCAGAGGAACATGATCCAGACATAAAAAGATAAAAAAAGATAAAAATCACTGGACGAAATTATTTGGGATGAAATAATCTAACCYCTCTCTCTGAATGATTCATTGCAATATTATCAAGAGAGAACTGGGAATGTGTGTTTATAAATAAATAACAGAACAATTTCAAAAGAGGTGATGCTATCAGGAGAAACATCTATGAGAAGAAAAYAGATACATGGATGAAATTAAAGGTAACATATTCAAAAATCATTCTTCAGATTTTAATTAAACTCCCAGGTTTATCTATAAAATAGTGCTATGCTTCCAGCACTTGGCTAAAACAAGGTAGGAGTCTCTGGGACATGCAGATTTTGAAAAGTTTACAGCCAGTTATGAAAGATTTATAAAGGTTCCCTATTTTACCTGAAGACAGACACGGCCACTCATGCATATTCATGCATTTTAATTCAATAAAAGGTAGCAGTTAGTTTATACTATGCACAATTTCAGGATGCTCCCCTTCCTCTCTTGAGTGTAAAAGGCACATGCTTACTGTAAATGATGARAAAAGCCTTTTAGTTAATCCTGAGACATCCTAAAAATTGATTGCTTTGTAAGTATCCCTCATCTACTACAGCAGGTGAAAAACACCAAAGAAAGTATTATATCATTATATCTWTGATATAATGATATTTCCCTCCTGTGCCATGCCTCCTTAAATATATAACCCAGGAAGAGCAGCCTGTGGCAGCATTTCAAACCAGTGAGTAAGGGTACCCATTTCTTYAGTGTATGCTGGCTAAAAGCCAGTTTCTTTCCTGCAATGGAGAAGGTTGGGAAAAGAACAGTTTTCTAACAAATTCTGCATCTGCCAGGACACAACAYGATTTGCTATTTTCCAAATAGTTAGGATGGCTCTCTGAGAAGAGATGCCCTGTAGGGTTCTTTTACCCTTGGCAGGAAGGCTCTCCAAGATGTCATGCTGCTATTTGTGGCTTCCCACCACAGCTGCACATCAAATATACAAAGCAGCAGCCAGGCACACTTTGGCAGCAGGAATAAAATTATAATGTAAGGACTGGAAGAGAAGTTACTTGTTTTTTTTATTGTTCTGTAAGAAACTAGTAATCAAATGTACAGAAGAAAGTAATTGCTTGCTGTTCTAAGCAATTGTTCCAGAAAGAAGAGTTTGTTACCACAAGAACAAGGCTGAACTTCATTAATTGTATATTCATGATTAGCAGTAGGCTTAATCTAGGAAAATTTTGAAGTTGTATCCAGGATCTGTTCATCCAATTTAGCATTTTCCATGTATCTGTTTCCCCACTATCACCACCCCAAATGACAGAGGCAGAAGAGGAATTGTGACAAAACAGAAGTGGGAGTGGTAATGCTTTAGTTCTTGAGAARTCTAGAGAAAAAGTGAGAGGCTGAGATGCACTTAAATGCAGTCTGACTTTGCCTCACTCCTATTTCTGAGGTGATTGATCAAGCTTTTATGTAGTTGCATACGCATTTGGTTCCATTTTGAATGCCCTTAGGCATCCTGCATGATCTCCAGATGCTRTCCTAGAAAGACACAGATTTCCTGTGTCCTATGGCATATCTGCAAGCTTGGTGTGAGTACAATCATAGCTTGCRTCCAGAGGACACAGACTTCAGATGAGCACAATTAATATTTTCACTGAAGTGTCTGTCACTGAGGCTGAAGCCACTCCTGCCCCAGTGCCTCCACACTGTCCAGTATAACTCAGGGGAGTTATATTTTGCAGTTTTAACAGCTGGGGACYATTCAAACTGGTTGCAGGATAATCCTGAAGTCTATCCTTTTCCTGCAGCCATTCTCCAAAAGGGTCACAAGTCAATAGCACATGCCTTCATCTCTGCAGGAGATTTTATTCAACTGAATGTCCAGGTTCAAGTTTGCAGTCAGCTCAGTGGCCTTGCAGATTCTAAGTGTGAAGCTACATCTGGTAGTGAGAACATTCATCCCTAGTGTGCCTTCCTGTAGGTAACACAGTGTGCAGTGAAGGAAGCAGGTATCCCATGGGTTTGTGTCCTGTGTGTAATTGGTGTGTTGGGATGTCATGTCAATGAAAGACAGTGATCCTTGCCACAGGCCAGCCTGGATTTTACTGCACTGTAGGCATTTCCATGGTTCCATTCTCTGCCCCTGCCCTGTCCTATCTTGCTTGCAAAGTATCACAGAGTCATAAATAAAGACTCTTTCCTAAAAACTATCCTTCAGCTTGCATAAACCACTACTCAACACCCACGTCCAGGAATCACCTCCTAGTAAGGTACAGAAAATCCTGCATTTCCTTTACTATTGATTTCAGACCTTGATTAAACACTCATGGGCTTCCACCAAGCATTTTCTTTTCCTTTTCTGCACCAGATAACATGGTCCTGCATTACCTCACATTTTTGCAAGGGTCTTCAGAGGAAGAAAATGAACTAAAAAATCCCTAAATAACCAACTTAGCCAACATCTCAGTCATCTGGCAGAAATCTGGTATCAGTGAGAATGGAGTATTTACTGTTTCCCCTTTAAGAAGTGCAAAAGATGTCACTTCTGGTTTATATAACTTTCCAAAACAAGTCTTTCTGAAATAATATTATTTAATTAGTAAATACAGTGGATTTTGTAAGAACTAGAAGATCATCTTCAGTGATTTGACACCTTCCTAATCTAATCCAATTGGCCTGTGGTGATTTTTATATATTTTCCTACAAATTTATCACAAGAAGAAGAACTTTGGCTCCAAGGATACATGGGCAATCTCATGAGATCGCATCTTCATTTTTTTTTAAATTCTTTTTTTGGAGGGCTGGGAGGTGGAAAAATATAGAGGACAAGAGATTATTTCACAGAAAAATCACACTCAAGCTGAAACCTTGAAATTATAAAGTCTATCTCCAGCTTTTCCATTAATGTCACTAATGACATTATTTTTGAACTTTTGGAAAGAAACTTTTGGAACTTCTAGGAAGGAAARTCTCATATCTGCAGGAGCTGCTCTCTTTTTTAGGAGTTAGATAACTGACAATTTCCACAGGTCACYTCAGGCAGATCTGGAAAACTCTCAGTCCAACCAGAGGAAAATCTGTCAGCTTGCATTTTTTCTGCCACAGTTTCTAAGAAAATGCTAGATTAAGAAATTCTGTAAGTTAAGCTGATTCATCTTAGCTGTGACACGTTCTATGGCTGAGACCACACAGGCTGTAACAACTGCTGCTGCATCAAGGGTGGAGGAACTGGTCTTTTTTTCAAATAAAAGGGGCTTGTATTTTTAATCTTTAATTAATACTAATCTCTTGAAGAGAGAACAGACCTACCTATGGTGTGAGAAATAACCAGAGCAGTGCTTCTTCAGCCAGGAACCTGAGTGGATGCTCTTWTCCTTTCACCACATAAATAGCAGTAAAGTATGTCAGTAAAACACCTACTTAGTTGCCTTTTGTGGTTTAGTTCATCAAGAAAAAAATTCATTCTCACTAAATGGGTATCTTGAGTTTTGACATCACGGTGTAAGTATAACAAGCTCCAGTTCCCACCACCACCAAGTCTCTGGTGTGAAGTTCTCACCCTGCCCTGTATGTRCTGAGGAGCTGACCACACCAGGGTTCAGCTCATGGTGGGGTCCCCAGAAGGTGTCTCCATAGAAAAAGCCACATTTCACTGCCTTGCTACAMACAYTGGTCAGCTTGGAGTTTTTCAAGTTGTCAGACATASGCTGGAGGCATGCTGAATGGACGAAAGGACAATTAGAAAGATTTGGGAAGCTGTTACATTATTTTGATGTCTCACCACTTTTTCTCAAGGTTTGATTTTGACTGTACTGCATATTACAGTCATTCTGATGTTTACAGACAAGGAAATACAAAGAAAGTGGTTTTTCTTTAATAAAAAAAGGTGGGTTTTCTTTTTGGAAACATATAAAAAAGGATCTGTACATCTGATACAAAAATAAATTAACTTTGGCCTTGTGCAGTAGCTTTTGCTCATATAACATCTAATGGAAAAGCTAATTGACATTCTGTCATTTCTGTTTCAATTAACTGAACTCACTGATGCCACCCTCTAGAATTCCTGACAGCTGATCTATTTCCAAAATAAACCAAGTYGCTAAATTTATTTGCAAACAAAGATTACCTCATTCTGGAGTCYATGCTGAGCCTTTTTTCCATCCTCATCAACTGTTACAAGAGAAAATGTTTAGAAAATGCTTTCAAACAGTAAAAGATCAAAAGGGAGACTAAATGGCACAGGAAGATCATGGTTGAGAAAAATTAATCATAGGTAGTTTCAAATTTAAAAAAAATKAATCAGCACCTGTGATAAAAACCAGCATACTGGCAATTAAGACAAGAATTCCAGCAGAAAAACATAGCAATTATGGATGGTATGATAGCATTTCAAGAAGAAAAATGTATTGTAATCAAAATTCAGAACTTATATATCATCACCCACATAAGCATCTGAAAGCATGCTGAACTAATTAGTGAAGGAAAGGAAATGAACGCCAACCACCATTTTTTGGACAATGCGAACAAAAAGCCCTGCACAGATCTGTCAGGGCACCACAGACTCCTGTTCCAGGAGTGCTGGGAGGTCCCCAGGTGTGTGATGGTAGGATCTGGCAGTCAGGGCATCTCTCAGGCACTGGGGCAGCCACAGCCCAAGGTGAGGCTGGCACTGGCCAGGCATGGTGGGACCTGGGGCTCAGGTCAGGGCCAAACAGCAGAGGCTCAGCTTAAAAGCAGCTTCCACAAAAAGGGGCTGTGGCTTCCCCAGCATCCCCAGCCACAGAAGGAAGGGATGTTTTCATATTTCCAAAAATTTCCATGTCTCCTCCATGACAGAGAAATGCACTCAGAGCCCCAACATGTATGGAAGTTTGAGAAACGCCTCAGTCTTCTGCTGAGACTGGATGCTTCTACCTATGTAGGGATGTATCAGCGTTGAGCAATGCTGGGCTGGAAACTAGGTATGCATTTCCAAAAATGCAAGAGAGCAGTGTGAAAATAAAGATTTTCATTGGACAAGTGCCTGCCTGCATGAGATTTGAATTGGTTGACATAAGTAAAGTCCTCCACCGCAGGATGAGTGTTTGTGTGTGTTCATGACAAAAATCAGGCACGCTCAGCGAACCGGCAAATAATCCACTGCCACCAGCATGGCTATTAACYATCTGCAGAGATCTGTTAGTGCAATAAATCTGGACATGGAAATGTGGCAAATGGCCTTATTACTCAGGAGYGTGTTTTATGTTGCATTAAACAYGYTAMRTGTATTTAAAATTAAACATCTGCTTACAGCCAAAATGMYTTATTTTTGTTTAGAGGTGAAGTYCACCAACCTGAGTTTCATTGTGAAAGGGGTGTACATGTGGTATTCAGCAAATAGAATGATGTGTCTGTATTATTATTGAAGTAGATTTAACTTTCTGCTATCTCATTAGTATTTTGTTTTCAATGTAATACGCTGGAAACTACTCCCTTTGCTCCCTTAATAATATTTTAGGACTATATCATCTTGTTTTCCTCAGAGGTACAGGAAGCAGCAAAAAGGAAGAAACTCATCATTGAGCTGTTTTGTTCCTCTGTTTATGGCACAGGTCAATGTGTTACGGAAATCTTTTGAGAAAATAAAGAGTGGTACTTGGCTTTTCAAYGTGCAGTAACAAAGTGCTCCCATTCCTATAACCCCCTGAGTAGTTTGTTACCTGCACACCTTATGTCTGTGTAACCTCTTCTGCACGTGAAGATTTGCATAAAGTGTTTATCTTGATATATAATTAAAAACAAAAACAACCAAACAATATCCCCTATTCTGTTTATTCCCTGAACATTTCTCCTCCATTCATTCAAATGTCTCCCTCATATTTTTTTTGCTCCTGGATGTTCTACCTACAGCTGATTCTCATCAGGTAAAAGAATTGGTATGAGTTTCCATTATTTTATTTGGAGGAAAATATTGCACAGTGCTGAGCTGGTGTAGTGAAGAAAAGAATATACCTGGGGCAGAACCGAKGAAAATAGAGGAGCAACAAGTTCTGTTCCCTCAGGGTTTGTACTTCTCCTGCCTGTTCCATTGCCTGCTGGAAATGCAATTCATTTCACTGTSCCACAATCTTATTACTTTGGTGTTATTTTTATCCATATCACTGCYCCTTATTATTTGTCTTCTTATAATGCCTAGATACTTCTGCCAAGATCAAGACTGTACAAATATGGCCTGAATATGCCAGCAAAATGTCACATATTATAATGGAAGAGGTAGGAACAAGAACAGAGAAAGTGAACATTAGTGTTTCAGTTTTATGTACAGAATAAGCCAGAATAAGGGAGATGTTCTCGCATCTGGGCGTCTAGTGCTGGTTTGGATGTCCCACTGTTCCCAAAAGAGATGGCAGATGTGACAGCCACAGTCCTCTGGAGGCTGCTGGACACATCTGGGAGTGCAAACAGTTACCTCTATTTTGGCAACCAGATGCCTCTGTTCACCAGATGCCCACTTGAGGTCACTTGCTCAAGGTTGTTCAAGAAATGCATARCAAAGCTGTGCTTCAATATAAATCTCATAAGCTCCAGTTTACTGTCTTAATCACAAATTAATTCTTCCTGGTTTCAGCTTATCTTTTTTTCTTTCTCCCAGCCACCTACACTACGGCTGTTATGAAGTGAATTATCCTTTCTTGCTTTAAATTTTTCTTCTTTCTGCTTCAATCTTTGGATTTTGGCTCCAGTCCTCCTCTCTCGCTCAGCAGAAGGCTGAACACTGCTTCGGTTGGAGGCTGTGTTACAGAATGTTCTCCACCCCTTCTGCTCCTTTGTTGGCATCTCCTCCCACCCTCAGCATGCCAAACAACTCCAATGCTCCCTGAAGCACAGGGATCAATAGCCTTCATAATTCTCTTTTAGCCAGCATACCAGTAGCTTTTGGTAGGCAGGCAAACAGGTGATGTGTTGAAAAACTCACGTCTGTGAAATACCCACTCACAATCAGCTCTCCAAGATAATTACATATGTGTGAAAAAAAATGATTCTGATTCATGTCAGATGTGTTTCCTTTTAAGAGTCATGTTATACATTTATTTCAGGCAAGATTAGRTAGAAAAGACTGACCTTCTTAAAGCACTCTATTATTCTCTGAAGTCACATCTTTCTTTCTTTTTCTGTCACTAAGAAGTCATTYCATTTCTGTGTTGACATTTTATCTTCTATATATAGCCTTTCCAAAAGCCATGTCACTTACTGAACTTTTGCTGACAAACAAAAGGAAGAGAAAGAAAAACGGCATAAATCTTCATATACAGCAAATGGCAAGGGCATGTTGTATTACTCAGATATGCTTGAGTAACTTTCTAGTATTCATTCCTCACTTCACTCTTTTAGTTCCACTGTCTTTTSCTTCTGGTTTTGCTTTAGTTCTCTTCTATCCATTCTATCTCTTCTATCTATTTTTGACTCATCTGTTTGTTCTGACACTTCCTATTTTTTTCCTGTCATTTCTTGTGATTACCTCTTCTTTCTTTAGAATCARTCTATTTGATTACTTCTGCTTTCACTTTTGTTTACCCTCTCTGGCAACCCCTTCAGGTATTACATTGTTATGAAAAAAATTCTATGTAGAGAATTTCCTAACTCCACAGCATCTGCTGTTCATCAAAATGTCTTCATCAATRTGCYTTTTTTTTTTTYCTTTACATTATYAAATCTGGACAAATCWTATTATTTACCTACTTAACAACCATCTTGTGAACAAAAGTAATTTTAGGATTGGAGCATCTTGTTCTAATGCCAAGCTAAATGGCCACCACTGACTTAGCTAATGTAGAGCTGCCAAAAAATAAATTTTCATGAGAATCAGAATTAGTGGCTGATGAGAAAAGTTACAATGATACTTCTTATTCCACTATGAGAAATCAACCTTTGAATATGCATTTTTTAGAGAAATACTGGAAATAGCATTGGTGTTCTTTGTCCTTAATAGATCTGTTTTGTGGCATCCATCATAGATGCAGAYTCTAGGGGGACTGAAATTGCTTTARCAGTACCTTGCCCCAACTGATTTGAATATCACTCTCCTGCAATATGGGTCTGATGCTTTTCTGCCAACAGCACATTGCTGAGCTGGTCTCCAGCCAGGCCGAAAGGTTGGACCAGGTGCTTGGAATATACCCTGCAAGTCTCTCTGAAGGGCTTGAGAGCTACACGATGCCATGAGATTGTCAGCTGAGGAGTACTGCTTTGGTTCTGTGCTCTGCTAAAATATCCACATCGAGAAAGCCACTACTATCACAACACAGCCACTGTCTGAGCTCATCAGGTACTCCCTCATCTTGAGACTGACTACGTATAAGCGGCCAATGAGGAAGGCGAGTGATTTCATCACACTTTGGATCTAAATGTGGCTATGGAAAGCATATGGCTTTGCAATTGTTTTTGGGTTTTTTTTGGTTTTGGAGAATTTTTTTTAGGTTTTATTTCTCTCTCCTTCCCTGCACAGACAGTTGCTGTCATCTTCACGAGATCAAATGTGCACTGGTGTCATACTTGATGCTGAAACTCACACCTACTTCCTTTCAGCAGCCCCAGCCAAACTTTAAAGAATTTCTAACTGCTGAGGATATTTTTTTAGAAGGTATTTGATCGTGATGCTTTTAGCAGATTTAATTTTGAAAATGAGGTGATGTAATGAATTAAAGAAAAGGAAAAAAAAAAAAAAAAAGCCAGCCACAGGAGACTGGGAGAGCTTCTGTTTCACACCCAAAGAACAACTGTTGAATACTGATTCTGCAACCTCCTTGCAGCCAAAACCCCGATAAAGAGGAAAGATCTTTRGGTGTCCCCTGCAGGGCCGCATCCTGCGGCGCTGGGGGCCCGTGGTTAAGGAGCCCCCTGAGCTCTGGGCGCCGGGAGCAGAGCCCGGAGGTGGCCGCGAAGGGAAGGGAAGGGAAGGCAGCGCCCGCGGGGCGGGGCAGGGGCCGCGGCCGCCGGGGTGCGGGGGAAGCCGGTGCTGAGGGCAGGAACGCGGCGGGGCGGGCGGCAGAGCAGGCAGGGATTTTCGTCCCGGAAAGGGGCAGGGGTTTCGCCCGGCTGGGCAGGCGCCAGGGCGCTGGCGAGGGCGGCGGCTTTCCCGGAGCGGAGCGGGGGCGGCGGTGGCGGATCCGCGCTCCCCTCCC
>CADDXX010000695.1:325552-373195 GCA_902810485.1 Alauda arvensis
CGGGGCGGGGGAGGCGAGCGGGGACACCCCCGAGGAGGGCGAGAGCCGGAGGGGCTCGGAGAGCGGGGCCGCCGGCGGCGACAAGCCCGAGACGCGCTCGGTGTGCAGCAGCAGCGAGAGCGGCAGCGGCGGCCACGCCGGCGGGGCCGGCCCCATCTGCAAGATCTGCTTCCAGGGCCCCGAGCAGGTGAGCAGAGGCGCCGGGGGCGGGCGGGCGGCGCCCCGCGCACCTTSGCACCCCCGCTCCGGGGCCGAGCTCTGTCCCTGGTGCTGATCTCGGCGTCGCTCCCCGGCAAGAATCGCCCTCCCCGGCGCCGGAGGCTGTGCGAGCCGCGGCTGCCGCTGTGCGAGCTGCTTGTGGCGAACGCCTGGGGCGAGCCTGAGCCGGCGCAGAGCTTTGGGAGAATTCGGGGATTTTGCCGTGTCTGGCTTGCACGCTGGGTGTCCTCTGGCGCTCGCGCTCCCTGGTTCACCTCTGAGGGACTCTACACAATACGAATTGCTCAGGTTTCTGTTAGACTTTAAAATGAGAGTGTTAGCTTACAGGTAATGCTGAGAAGAACTCAAAGTATCATCAGTGTCGTAACATTATGGGGCATAATGTCAGCAGTGGATCTGTAACTAGCATTTTATAGCTTGTCTTGGAGCTGGAAAGAAGAGAATAGTTGATTTCTATTAGTACAGAAACTACTGGGGAAGTGCTTAGTAACATTATTTAAGGTCCTGCCTGAAGCTGGCYTGCTGGACAGCACAGAGCCGTGCTCCAAGAGCAAGGTTCTCTTGGAATCGTGACATCACACTTTTCTTTCTGAGTGAGGACTGCAAATAGCTGTGGGAGAAATGTATCCAACCACTTCTGGTACCTTTAGAGGTATTTATATAAAGGGCTAATGGTACTGTTGTTAATGCATGGTAATGTTGTCTCATATGTACATGTRTAGACAGCTTTCTGGCTTTTCTCAGTAGAAGCAGCTAGRTATTTTAAAGACTTTTTTTAGTATTTCATAGCCAAAAATACATGCTTTTYCACATAGTGAAATTGAGACCAGACTCATYGTTACAGACTCCTAAATATTTTGGTATTGAGTGTGCATGTACATGAAGGGTTCCTTTAAAGTTGATGTTTCTGTATTGCCTTTCCAGGGTGAATTGTTAAACCCTTGCCGCTGCGATGGCTCGGTACGATACACGCATCAGCTTTGCCTCTTAAAGTGGATAAGTGAAAGAGGGTCATGGACCTGTGAACTCTGCTGTTACAGATACCATGTTATAGCCATTAAAATGAAAAAGCCTTGTCAGGTAATTTGTCCTTTTAAGAAAAAGTATGTCTTTTCAGTCTTTTTTTTTTTTTTTTTGAACAAAATGATTCTTAATTTTACTTCCAAGGTTTCTGGAAAGTACAGCAGAAGATCTTATGCCTCACTTGCCTCACAGCTAGCACTTGCACCCACTCAAAGTTGGTTTTTAAGACCAGTTACATATTGAAATGTGTAGTGATTTGGTTCTGTTATGTTCTTCTAGTTTTTGTCTTGCTGTAGAAATGGTCTTTAGAGGTTGGTAAAATCTGTAAGTAGTTAAGTCATGCTGAGATGTGACAGAAAACTTGGATCTCCCCKATTCACTTTCTAAACTTTAAACATGTCTTTATGGTTGGTTAAAGGCTCACTCAAAGGTTGATTTTTTTCTTTCTTCAAGCTTAGGGTCCAGAAGGGAGACGTGAAGAGTTTCTGTTGTTTGTGTATTCATCTACTGTAAAAATGTAAAAGGAGGTGACTTTTAACTCTTGGCACAATTCAGAGCAGTAGAACACTTAAAGTTCTGTCCACCAGTGGCTGTTTCAGAAGCTGAAATGTGCAGTTGCATTTTCCACAGYTCTGTTTCAGCAGCGTCAGAACATGAGCTGGAAGTTAGAGCCTTGTATGTGGTAGCATGTTCAGGGAGAGGCAGACGGAGAAACTCAAAGCTCCAGCAGATCTCTTAGGGAAGCCTTAATACCACTTTGCACATCAGAATTCTTTAGAGGCTTAAATTCCATCCTGGAAATCGTATTTTATAACATCTGAGAAACACATTTAGTAAGATAATTGTATCTTTTTTCAGTTGTGATCCTAAGAGCTCAGAGATGATGGAGCTCTCAAAGGCCAGAGCACTCGGGTCATTTTTCTGTGCCTGTGTTTGATTGGAGTTTTATAGAAAAGACATGGTTGGATGGTAATGGCAGTTGTGTGAACGTGATAAGCATTCCTTGGATACAGAATATCTGGAGTATTTGCTTACAGCTGTTCAGATTAGGGGCAAATATTTTCAGAGCCAGTGGACTTCAATTTTTTCSTTTATAAATCCTCAAAGGAAAGTTTTTGGTGAACTTTCCTGGACAGAATCTCTATCATGTAAAAAACTAAAGGGATTTGTAAAACACTCCAGAAAATGAAGGCRGTAGATTTTGTTTCTACAGACATGGTTTGGCATGGGGTTTGATACTTTTGTCTTTTTTTTACCTTTTAAAAATCCTTATTTCTTGCATATCCACAGCAATCTCATCCCTTTCCTAGCAAAGATTACAGTAGCAATAGTTTGCAATTATAATATCTGAAAGTAGTTTTTAGACAGCAAAGACATGACACAGTTGCCTGCAAAGAGGCATCAAGTACTATTTGAGATGTTCCAAGGTAGCCAAAATGTGTRCACAGAATAGCAGATATGACAGAACTTGTGAGGGACTCTGATACTKCAGATGGAGGCCAAGTAGATAAATAAGGACATCTGAAATGTCATTAGATMCATATCTGTGGCCAGCAGAATCAAGCCCAAGCTTGAAGAGCAACTATTCAGTTTCTGTGGAAAAGAGAAGCAAAGAGGAGTCAGTAGATGACACAGTAGGCAACAAAGTTTGGCCAAGCTTACAGGGAAATTAAAAAGAAACTGAAGAGACAAAAGTTAAGCATCATTCACTGCATGACTTGTCACCTTTTTTTTAATCTTTTTTTGGGGGGAGGGAGGAAGGAAGGAAAGAAACCACATTCATGTTTCTCATTCAATAGCTTAATACTTGATTTATCCTTAGCCCTGTCTTTCATTTTTTAGGTAAGTAATTTAATTCTGTCCTTTCTTTCTTGACAAAATAGCACACAAAATGATTTCATGGAGTTGGAATTYAAATAATAAGTTAGACATAAAATCCTGAGGTCAAATTCCTGACACCCAAAAGATCTCCCATCTCTTTGAGGGAGCACAGCAGTACCTTTCTCAGTCTCCTACACAGACTATTCCTCTTGTAGTAACAGAATCTAAAAGGAAGTCTCAAACTGCAGTCGTCTGCGTGATTTTGTRAGGGGAATCAGTCTTGAAAAGTGCTCACTGCCCCCCATGTTCTGTAATAGTATTGGCTGTTTTTAACAATTGTTTTGGCTTCAACTTTTGGACAGGTTCTGAGTTGCCTTCTACACTGCACAAAAGCTTGTTTTAAGGTGACTTTTTAGTTAGTTTTGGCAAAGAACTAAGGGTGAGACCATTTCAATACAGAAGGAATTTAGAACATCTTCAGCTGATGTTGTGAATGTACTTAAAAGTTCCCAAAAAAGCAGGACTTCTTGCATTACATTAAATGCAATATTTGGACAAGAGTAGTTTAGTCTTTGAACAACCAGTAATCTGCCTCAATCCATTTTCCCAGGATTGTCTCTACCAGTCTTTTATTTATTAGAACTTTGTAGGCAGTGTCATAGGAGAGAAAACTGGTGCTATTTACAAAAATAGCTTTTTCTCAGGTAAATGCAGATTTACACCAGGTCTATGCAAACCTGCTCTATTTACACTCAGGTCTATGCAGATTTACACCAGCTCTTAAGTTTTGCTTAGACCTCATGTATGTAAGGAATGTAACAACATGTAGGGACTYTAAAAAGGAAGAGATTTTTCTATGTTTTCATTCAGAGCATTGGAATAGATGTGAATATTCCACGTAATATCCAACATGTTCAGTGGTTTCTGTTGCTTCATGGAAAGCAAAGTAAATCCAAGGGGTGACTCTTTTGGGACAGTACATTCAAGAAACAGAATATTTCTATTCCAATAGAAATTCTTGCAGTGTCACTGTTCCAGTTCCAGTTTCAGCTGCTACTACATAATTCATTTATAAGAATCTAATCCTGGAAACACATAGATTTTATTATAGGAATAAACCTTAAAACATAACACTCCCCCACACACAAACTAACCCATGAGCTAACAGTGGAAGATGATGTATGACAGAGATTTRGAATTTTTCAGTATCCTTCTTAGGATCATATCAGAAAGACATATTTAACCTTGCACTAGTTCATTAATGAAAGCCCATGGTCATGTTGCTGGACTTGCTCCATTGGCAGGATGGAATTTGATCCAGTAATGGGCAGGGCTAGGTTAATAACTAGAGAATTCCTGTCCTCCCCCTCAAACTATAATGAGGGGAGCTGGAACAAATACTGCTTTGGGCAGGGAGATTTGGAAGGTTTTTTTGAAGAGACTTAAAAGGGAGAGAGAAACTTCAAATGTATGACTTGGAAATTAAACCCATTTAGAATTATATTTGAGAGTAGCACAAAGAAAAAAAAGCATTAAAAGGAGTATTTTTTATTACTTTGTTAAGGCTATAATCTGTATAGATTTCCTTCCTAAAGGAAATATATTCCTAAAAGAAATAYAAACACAGTGTTTTGTTTTTATTGGTGCTACCTAATTTCTACAATGTTAGGAGATTAGTTCACTTGCACTTAAGTRTGAATGTATATTGAAGAATATCAGTGCTCTTGTAAGATTTAGAAATAGTATTTAGAAGTGGAATAGAATCATGGAAAGGTTAAGAATATATACTTTGGTGCTAAAACCTGTCACTTCTATAAGTGAGCAGTAAAGATATTTAGAGTAGCCTTTTTTTGGCTGGTAGTGTAATCTGTCATAAAATAGTGTTATGTTAGATGTTTAATAAACCCTGTTCATTTTATTCTGGTACTTTGGTGAAATGGACCTACTCCAAAAGTGATACAGGAGATGGATGTGCTAATTTAAAACCTAATTGTGTGGCAATTCAACACCTTTTCTGATATTAGAAAAATAACAAAACTTAATTTAAAAAGTAAATGCTTACTTGCTAGGCCTGATTTCTTAAAATAGAAAAAAATTAAGGTGGTACTTTTCAAAAGGTAAGGTTTCACTTTTCCAAATTTTGTAAATGTGTGTTATCCTCACTCATTTGAGAAAGCTCAACTAGATCTGGCATCAACTAGATAAGCATGAGCAAAACTGTGTAGTAGATTCTGAATGCATGTTACATTTAAGAGTGCAAAAGTCAAGTTCTTCAGATACCTCAGTATGGAGGCCAGTGTCCAGAAAAAATAGTGTAGTAGATGTTTAGTAAAAGTTTTTGCTTATGACTACACTCAGTGGGATGACAGCATTAAGTTCTTCTAGGCATAACTAAGAAGGGGAAAGGGAAAAGGCTGAAATCTCCAATTATGCATTCTGAACTGCACAATGTACTAAGAACAATCTATTATTGTCTCTCCCTGTACTGAAGTTCCAGAAGGATACATTGTGYTATTCCATATGTTAGTGGACAAAGAAGAACAAAAAGATCGTTCCAATATTGGACAATTTRCAAAGAAGTTTGGACAAGAGATAAGGGACAAATCTATGGTACTCTAGCCCTGATACYGAGTCCCCTGGAACACTAGCCATTTCTAACTATAACAGTTTTTGGCATCTTAAATGGCCTTTAAGAGGCCTCATGAAAAGAAAATAATGAAGCTTTGCAGGCACYCTTTAAATGTGAAGGCACTGTGCAGGGACTGTTGGAAAATAAAATACTTGGCCGAGATAGGTGAAGTGAACTGAATGGAAATGAGATTCAATGCCTGCATAGTCATTAGAAGGTAATTAATACATCAATAAATGCCTGGAAGGACTTACAAAATCAAATCAARTCTTTTTAATTTCATGTGATGGAGAAGAGAGTCCATAATGGTGGAGAAGGAAGCCCAGTAACATGGCCAAAGTAGTGGAATAAAAGGAATTTGAAGCAGTTTTGTACTTGCTGAGAAAATTACTTTTGTCATGAGCTTAAAAGATGAGTTACAGTAATTAAGACATAAGACAAAAGTGATAATGAGGAATTAATTTTTTACGTATGAATAGTCTTAGATATGCTATATAGRAAGCACATGCAAGTTTTAGAAATAATGGGAACAGGAGGATCCAAATGTATATTTAAATTTAAGATAATTCCAGATAAATTTAAGATCATTCCAAGAACAAATTCATGTTTTGGAGTGACAAATCTATGCTGCTGAAGAAGGTTGGGACATGAAAATCCTAGAGATTTTAATGAACCTAATTGAATGGTAAAATCTGTTCAAAAAGTGGTAGAAGCAGACTAATACTTTAGTTTTAGCAGTTTAGTGTTTGTTTTTTGGGAGAGAAAAATCTGAAACAGAAGACATCAGCATATAATAGCTGTACTTCACACACTCATTGGGGTAAGCATCTGCTCTTGGCCACTTCTGGGGAGGATTTACTAGACTAGGTAGACCTTTGAATCAGATACACTCACAGTTGTCTCAGTGACTGCACTGCATAGATGGTGATTATGATCAGTTCTAAGTAGCATGCTTAATGAGTTTAGAAACAAAAGGATAGCAAAGCTGTTAGGGAAGACAGTTGAGGGTTTTTTCTGTGATGGGAAAGGCAAAATGCATTTTCTATCTCCTGTCTACTTTCTGTTAAAGATCTGAAGGTAAATGAGAGACTGAAAAAGATAATCAGATAAGCAAGTGTCAGTGGTRTAGAGCACAGAAGAAGACAATAAAAATTTTGTTACTAACTTGAAAAACAGAAATGCAAAAAAATGGAAGGCATCAAAGAGAAAATTCTGATGGGAGAATGAATTTCATGTTGTGTTTTCTTTGATTTCTTGTAATTAATGCATAGAGAGRCTTGGAAATAAAAGGAGTAGAGAACTGGCAAATAAGGGTGGCAAAAAGGTGTGGASACAAAAGTCAGTTTAGCTTGAGAAAAACATTTTGGTTGGCCATTCAGATGAGAGAGCACATTTTTCACAGAGCMAGTGAGGAGGCCACTGGTGCACTGCTAGCACACTTCTCTCTGTTAGCATACAGAGCTGAAGGAGTGCAAAGTGGACATTACAGTGGAAAGGAGGAACAAAGCTTTAGAAACTTTAGAAAAATGGATATAATTAATAATTAATGACAGGTGAGAGAACAGAGGACAGAAGAATATCATAAGTAGCAATGATCAAAAAGTCATGAAACAATGAAGAATAGTAAGTGAACAAAGGAACTGATTCTATCATCACAGTGAGATTTGGGTAGGGTTAGAGAAGAACTAATAACAAAAGACTAGATATTGACTACAAATACTGAAGCATATTTATAACTTATGGGGAGAAATTAAATTTATCTTAAGAGATCAGAGCAGACATCAAATGGGAGCTGAAGCCATCAGGAAGGAATATGGGGGATTACAGAGAAAGTCAAAGTTTAACAGGTCTGACAGACTTCTAAGTATATTCTAAGGTAATCAAGCGAAACACAAAATAAAAAAAGCAGAGCATACTTTAAAAAAAAGAATAGTATTAAAAGTATGTGGGTGTGTGCCCCTCATATGTTACTTTTTTATTTTCTGTAGCTTCTTAAAAAAGCAATTTCTTTCTGTTTTTATTTTGTTAGATGTGTAGATTGTGCTCAAGGCAGTTTGACTGCTAGAATAGTGTGAAAAAACAGTGCAATGTAAACTGTGAATGGTACTTGGTAATAATTTTTCAATTAGAAGTGTCATCCTGATCTAGTGGTAAGAYATATAATATAGATTTAAAGTGGCATTACCTTGGCAATTAAATAGTGAGTTAACTACTTCAAGATAAAAAGGGGGATTCCTTCAGCCCAAGACATTCTTGGGCTGGAATGAAACCTGCAAGAGATCCAGTGCCAGGTTGTTTTTCAGAGGAAATATATCAACTTACAGTTATTGCTGGAAATATAAGCATAAATTACATATTTGCAACAGATTTCATCATTAAAAAAACATCCAAAAATAGAAAAGGGTGTGAAYGAGAATCAGGGTTTTTACATAGACATAGGTGCTGCCATTTGAAATGCTCAGAGTAACAATGCAAGGCTTAAGATACAGTGTCGGATCTGCATTCAGGAACCYTTGTGTTATTGGTTTTCTGCCATTTTCTGTGCTTGGGTGTTTTCCCAATGGCTTGGTTTGCTAGAAACTTGTTTAGTGATCAAAGATTTCTGAGTTTTCACAGTACAAATTTTTGGCTTTTTGTCGTATGTCAAAAATCCTGATTATTCAAGTCTTTAATTCCTATCAACAGAGATTAGTAGAAAAATACTGAAACCAAGAAGTGGTTGTTTCAGCAGGCTTCTTCTATTTTTTAATATGAAAAATTGTTAATACATGATGGTGTACTGCTTTCRTACCTTGTGTCCGTGATTCCTTACCTTATGCCAGTTTGGCAGTGCAAGTAGCCTGCTTTGAGCACCAAATACTGTCAATACATCCTGACTTCTCTTCCAGTCCATGTTAACTCTGAAATGTCCCTGTAGTTTTAGCCACAACTGAAATTTGTCAAAAGAAAGTTTTATTAAGTTAGTTTTGAAATTTAATACTTCTAGGTTCTGAATGTTGGTCCGTTCTCACTGAAGTTTTCAGTGCTTCATCCCAGTGAGTGGCAGTCATGCCAACTTACTTCCTTCTGAATTTGCTGTATTGCGGAGACAGCTTTTAAACCTATTGCACTTTTATTTTAAATTTTTTTTGTCCCATGTGTAGATTCAAATTGGATGTTTGACATTCACTCKGAAGATTCTTACTGCTTCAGCAGTGCGCAGAGAAGCCCCTGCCTGCTTTTGTGCCTACAGTGCAACAGTGAAGGAACACTTTGACCTCAGTTCCTTTGAAGTACTTGTCTGAGTCAGAGGACCCTTATTGTGCTTTTTGCCTGCAYGACTCTTTTGCCATGGGGTTCTTTGCTTCTTGTTTTAATTTATTTCAGCTTTCCCTTGTATTTACTTTTATTTCTTAATTTCTTTTTTTTCCTCCTCTTCCTATTGTTTACATTTCAGTGAAGCTCAGGGAGAATGAGTATTCTCGTACTTGGCCACATGCTGTTTCCTTACCCCCTACTCTATTTGTGTATATGTGTCCCATATTTGCATATTTTCCTGGAGGCAGTATCTTCCCTCCAGGGCAGGATTAACCTCTGCCAGTCCTGTGATGAGCATATTCCCAGTACAGGAATATACCATACTGTTGGTATATTCCCACAAACCCACACAAACCATACGGATCCCATTAGTGGATGGGAGCTATTTCCTAAGCTAAGACTAAATTTTCTCATCTTTTATGGCCAAAGAACAGATTTAATAAAATAATTCCTTAGTAGTTTCACAAAGTCATGAACCTTGCCATCAAGATGAAATGCTAGCTAGCTTTGTATGTATTTAACTACTCTCCTAACACTGGAAACATATTATTCCAAGCACTTTGAGGATTTTGGAAAAAGGAAATTCCATAAAACTGGTAGCCAAGAAACTGTTGCTGAAGAAAATGAGAATAAACTTCAGTACGCTTTCTCTTCTTTCATGCTAAGGAGACTCCCTCTGCTCCATGGGCAAGAACACACAGACTGGGAGTCTAACTCTTAATGGAGCACTTTATGTATCTCTCATTGCTTCATATGAGCAATCTGCAATTTACAATCTACTAGAGCTTGTGGTTACTCCCATCACATTATGTTCCTCCTTGAATGACTGAAGTCCACATCTATTTCAGGGCTTCTCTTTCACAGGAGGAGAGCAATATGACAAATTTTACTTGAAAGGATGGGTGTAACAGCTGATGTGAGCTCCCTGAGTCACATCAGAATAACACAAATAGAATATGGGAGACTCACACTTTCAGCCTTTTCCTGCACCTTCAGCACTGTTCCTCCTCATAGCCACTGTCTTTAGTGACCACAAGAATCATTGTAAACTCAAATTGTTCGATGTCACCTTCCACAAAGGACACTTTGATGGTATTTAAATGAACAAGCTGACTTAAAATCCTGCTGAGACTTAATAAAGAGGGTCACTTCCTCCTCACCCACCATTTGCAGAGTACTGCATATCATCTCATTGCCTTCTGGATGCTTGCACCAAATAGAAAATTGATTATTAACCAATGCTTTTCTGATATCTGTCAAACTTACGGAAAAGATCTTTATATCCTCCACTACCCAGAATAAACAGAGGGACCTTCAGATACATCTTGTAGAAATGCATTCATGGGTGCAGCATTGCTCTCCACAACTACCTGACAGGAGGTTTAATGAGGTGGGTTTGGCCTCTACTCCCACCTGAARAACAAGCAATAGGACAAGAGGAAATGGCCTCAAGTTGTGCCTGGGGAGGCTTTGATTGGAGATTAACAAAAATTGCCTCCATGAAAGGGTGGTCAGGCATTGAAACAGGCTGCCCAGGGAAGCGGTGAAATCGCCATGTCTGGGAGTGTCCAAAAGCCGTGCGGATATGGCACTTGGTAATATGGTTTAGTGCTGAATGGAATTGTTCTAGGTCAATGGTTGGACTTGATGATCTTAAGCATTTTTTGCAACTTTAAAATTCTATTATCCTATAATCTCTGGGATTTCAAAATTCTCTACTTCAGCCTGTCCTTTCCTTCCTATAGCCTTGGTTAAAAATCTAGAAAATATGTGGAACTGCTGGTTGTTYTGTGGAAATGTGCCTACTTCAGAGTTTCTTCACTGAGAATTGATGCCATGTACTTGACTGTATTCAGAAATTTGTGGAAAATCTATTGTGCATTCAGTGGGAAGAGTTTATGGCTGCTGGAATTTTGAAAGCTTATTTTTCCCCTGGGCCTTTCCCTCCTGCTTTTGTAGATGTCACTGATACAATTGCTGTGAACCTAGCCCCAGCAATTGAACCCACAAGATCTAAGGACTTCAGTCYTCTAGTCTAGATTGTTTTAGAACAGAAAGCAGTTTCAGTAGTTTAAGTACTCCCAGATGTCGTGGTGGTCATCATGTGACACAAGTGAGTCTTTTCATTGTAACAATCTCATGCACCAGGTCCTCAAGATAAACTTCAAAAATTCTTCCTTCATTGTTTGGGTTCAGAGACACAGACTTCCAACCTGTTTACTTAAAAAATCATCTAGAACTTCTGCACTGCTATATTCTATAATCCTGCATTACCATATCTGAAGTGTGAATAAGAAGCCATGTCTTTGTCCCAGYGTCACTCTCGGTTTTCATCACCACTTCTCTGGGCAACTTGTTCCAGTGTCTCACCACTCTCACTGCAAAGAATTTTTTCCTAATATCTGATCTAAACCTACTCTCTTTTAGTTTAAACTTGCTAAACTTCATCCTATCACTACACTCCCCAACAAAGGCTCCCTCCCTGTCTTTCCTGTTGTCCCTCATGTAGGGGAAAAGAGTCTTGTAGAATATGTTCTATGCTAAGAAAAAGAAAATTACTTTAGAAAGCTAACTTTTATTTACAAACTCAAACTTATGCACAAATTTGCRTGCTGCCAAAGGGATAGTTAATTTGCACATCTCATGTTTATTTTCATAACTAAAGGAAAAGCACTTTCAGAAAACTTTTGTGTGTGATGGAAGACAGCAGTCCAACTGTTGAGACTGTCTGTGGCCATCAGCATCTCAGAAGGATGTGAATCCAAAGTTGCAGCTACTTAGCTTCCTGCTGGAGTATTCCACCATTGGACTTGGTTATCTTGTTGGTTGAAAGTCMAGGCTGCTTAATTTTGGTGGACCATGAGCAGGCTTTTTTCACAAAATGYCATTTTAAAAGCTGTTTTGTTAGAAAGCTGCTTAAGCTTGTTTTCACAGTCACAAAAAAAATACCAACCTTTCTTCTTCAACACCTCATTCCAAGTTCCCTGACTGGAGAAATTATATATTCCTTTAATCTTTCTTCTCCTTTAGAATCCTCTGTGAGTTAAGGCCAATACAATACGAACAGCTTTCTTCAGTACAGCATAGCAAAGACCTGTGTCAGTTTACTGGCCATTTTAATGATTTTTTTTGGTAAAGTTTATGATAGTGATTCACAGTCAGTATTCTGTAATTCAGAGTTGGATGCTGGACAAATTACTAAGTCAGACATGCCTGACTTGGCAAACCTACCTGAAGAAGAGTATTAGGTCCTCTCTTTACCACATGTCTGCRCCACTTACCTCTTTGAGTGCTTTGAGCCATGAGATYTTATATTACCTGTATCACAGCCCTGAGACATGTTCCATCAGCTCYGTTTGCAGTCACCAGATGCTCTGCACTTTCTCATCTCACAGGCTTGATGTTTCCCAGAATCTAATGAGTGAGAAATCTGTCTGAGATGGAGAAACCTTCACTGCTTTTTCATTAGACATCATCCATGTAAGAATGAGTTGCCCACAMACTGTGTATATCAAGAAATTTTTGTCTGACTACAGTGGCAGAACCAGGGCCATTTGAAGATCTACTTCCCTGTTTCTATCCATTCARAGAGGTGAAAAAGAATCATAGTGTGGTGGTTCTAGTGTTTTTCTGCYGTGAGATAGRATTAAGAGCAAGCAAAGTAGGCTCAAACTTAAAGATATAAARAYAGTTTTATTCATAYACACTAAAAGAAAAAAAATCSARAGAATAAAAATGAAACTTTCAAAACACTTCCCCTCCTCCACCCAGCTTCTTTTCTTTCTCACAGACATTATATAAGGCAAGAATTCAGAACTTAAGGTCTGTACTTCTTATAAAATGATCTTTTATCAATCTCTTTAGAGAGAGAAGTTTCTTKTGGTTAGGGTAACTCTCCACAAGGAAAGAAAGCGACTTGTGGCTCTTAGCTCTCACAGCAAAAGCCGCCCGAGAACCTATCTCTGATTCTCCCATAAAGCTCAGCTTTTTTAATCAGCTGCACTTGGGTCATGGACTTYATGCATTCTGGGGTGTTATTTTAAAATGAACAGTTCAGGTGCAAAGGATGTTCTTCGTCCCATTCAGGGGCAGAAATATCTCTCACTTCTTCACGGGCGCAGAGGTTCCTTAAACACATCTCAACCTCTGTTCAAAGCACTGGCACGGAGGACTTTATCACATCAAGCATCTTGCTCAAATACCTCAGGGGAACACAAGATCTCTGCTTCACTTAGTCCATTACAAATACCTTTGCTCAAAACCACCAATCTGAACAATCATTTCCCCAGTTCATATTTTCCATTGTTTAAAGATATATTCTAGCATATAGAATATTCTAGTCTGCTACTACAATTCACAAAAGATTTTCAGCCTAAGGCATCTTCTCATCTCCTCATCTCTTAAGACAGATATCTTTCACATACCTCAGTATCTTCATGTGGTCTAAATAGAAATGTCCCCACCATGACTTTCTCTTCACCCTAGAGAGGATCAATGTTCTGCGAGTTTCACCTTGKCAGAGAAAGAGTTAACTTTAGCTCGGGATTGCAGATGGTCAAGTGGTCTTGACCAGGCAGCAGCGGCAGCTCTCAAAAGACTCTGAGGCCACATGGCAGAGGGGAGGGAAGGAGCAGGAACGGTGGCTGAGGTCACGATAGTTCCATTGATAGATGCAGCTTTCACCCCCCTCCACCCCTTGGTCTCACTCGGGGTAGCTCAGCGCGGGCTCGGAGCCGCTCCAGGTGGGAGGTGGGAGAGGGAATTGGCTGTAGTTTCTCTTTCTCCACTGGCAACTGCTGGAACTCGGTCCGAGTGGAGCCAGACATATCTTCCTCCCCCCTCCCTGCCCAAGAGTCGCTGAGCTTGGCAGATGAGTTAGGCAGGGCCCAGYAGGCCCCCGGCTCCCCCCAACCGGAGGGAGCCGGGTTTGCTTTTTACCTCTTCAGAGGCAAGCAGCGAAAAGAGAGCAAGTTCCCAGGGTTCGCAGCTTGATATGGGCATTCGCGAAGCCAAACTTTATTTTCTCATTGGCTGAGCAAGATGTCAATCACAGGTCCTTGCAGATAACTGATTCCTCTTTAACTAGAAGCTATGCTAAACCATGACACATAGGATCATAGAATGGTTTGGGTTAGAAGGGACCTTAAAGACCCTGTAGTTCCAATCCCCATGCCATGGGCAGGGATGCCACTCAGTAGATGAGGTTGCTTAGGATCCCATCTAACCTGGCCTTCAAGGTGTTGCAGTGCTTCACCATCCTCTGAATAAACAATTTCTTCCTATTTTCTTTCATTTTTTTCAAGTGGGTAGCAACTTGTTTCTGGGCTTGTATCCTACAGGACCACTAAAGTGTTTTTCTAAAAGTGTCCTAAACTAGTTTAATCATAGATCAAGTGTTACTGTTAATATTGATATAGAATCCAGAAACAGTGCTGCCTGTAAGGTAGAGCAATCTAATGAGCTTCTGTTCTGAAAAGAAGACAAGTAGCTCCATCATATATAATTAGTGAACATAAAGAGGGGACTATTGTCTAGAAACAACAAAATGTGACTGTGTTTATAGTCATAAACTTAAAAAATYACAATTGCAGGAACAGTAAGTGGTTCTTCCATAAGTGTGTTTTCCATATAATCAGCATGTACTTATATTTCATTMTTTTTGGTGCTTTTGGTATTTGAGAGAAACTGATGGTATTTTTATTTTATGTCTGTGTTTGTACTGCAAGWGATGGTACTTATGTTTAAGTCATATAAGCACCATTAAGCCAAGAACAATTTAGAGTTTRGGAATTTTCAAACACAATGATATGAATGGATATTACAGTTTTTGGTATTGCAACCATTGCTTCCTGCAGCACTGTGATTGCTGATGCACAGCGTAACAAGTCAGACAGCTGGAAATTTTCAAAAGCATGTTGTGCAATTTGATTTAATTATGCCAAGGGATTTCAGACATRTTCATGATATGGTTAGAGAGAAATAGAGAGTTTCTAGTATAGTGTATACTATAAAGGCAGCTATTTTCTTTTTATACAGATAGAGCTATAATATTATATGATATGTGGTATTTAAATTGCCACTCTCTGTAATTAAGCACTACAGCTTATTTKTTTTTATAAAAATGGAATCTTATAAGAAAGTGAGTGATCAAAACCATGGCTACCCAAACTATTAGAAAAAAATTAGTAATGATTCAAACAACAGCAACTAGTAGTGTGTAGTTTGATTATTTATTTTATTATTTAGCAGTACCTGAAAAAACTAGTGTAACTGACTGTTAAAATGTTAGTATATATATATAATATATAAGTATATAATTAGTATATATATATATGTGTATAATGTTAGTTAAATAATAGATATTAATATTTAAAATTATTATTAATAATTTAAACATGAATATATTATACTAATTTTTATACATGTATTATGCATATTTTTAAAGCCTTCTAGTTATTATACATAATGTGTGATATATAAAACAATTGATAAATTACTTAATTCTTCCACAAGGCCATATTTTCAAGCAGTGTATTATTTACCATATTCATTTATACAGTCTAAAATTTTATAATTATGACTRACTTCTCTTTAAATGAAGACTTATTGCTAATTTAATTGACTACAAAATCATTCTAATTGATTTATTAATCTAAGAAATTACATTTAAATATACTMATGAAGCAGACTCTGCCAGATTTCATACAACCCAGAACCCAGGATTGTCTTCTTAATGATTAACATGCTAGCATATAATAATAGCTTGGTATTCTTACCATCCTGCCTTCTAAYCTTCATCCAMGATACACATTATCTTACTTTGGGAWTAGACAAGGCARCAAACTGAACTCAGAATAYGTTTCTTGAGTCTTTTTGTTGCCCTTAAAACCTAAATTACTCTTTGTTTCACATCTTACAAAGAAACACATGAAATGAGGATTGCTTCTTCTCTCATGAGCATCTTCCAGATTTTCSTATGACAATTCTGATCGCAGTTGGTGAATTAGTTTTTGCTTCATCCCTTTCAGGGGCAGAAATTTTGGCCTCATTTGCTTAGGGCCAAAATGAGCAGAGGCCAGTATTTGTACTCAGTTGATTTCTGGTGAGGCTGTATCCTTCACTGCTGAAACACATCATTGCCATATAGCAACAGAAAGAAGACTCAATAGGGAAGGTGCATCTTCCTAACTAAAGGTGGGAGTTGCTTTGTTCCAGAAATTCTGTGACTAATGTTGCTGCAGGGTGCTGGGAAATCCAGTGACAATACATGGTGATGTTACTTGATTGCATGTTGTTGGATTCATGGAGTGTCTAGAAGCAGAGAGAGTGAGAAGCAGTAATTATGATGTACTTTAAACAAAATTATGCTTTACAACTAAACTGTGCTTATCCAGTTGAATGTATTGGTGCATCTACATTCTGAGGGTCCTMTTCCAGTTTTCTTTCAGTGAACTGGAAACTTTGAAGTCTGAAATTCCATTTACATGGAATTTGTTTCACTTTCACAAAATTTCTRTGGTTCTTTTCCATTAAAGCCTTTCCATGGCTATTTTTTTCTGCATCCAGAGCCCACTGAAATATGCCAGTGTCAGAAATAGTTCCTAATGCTTTTTTTGTACCACACTAAAATAATTTCCCTACTTATCCCTATGGAGATGATGTGAATAGAGTAATCAATTTCATTTGCTTTCCCTTTGGCTCAGTGAACATCTATGTATTGTATGGGAACTGGAAGTGTTCCAATAAATTACTTGGAAGAAGTTCTACTATTGAATACCCTGAATAACACAGARATCTCAGTTATTAAAATAGTATCCTTAGAGATGAAAATTTAAAACCTTGCTTTAACTCAGGTGAACAATGGGTTTGAGGCAAAGTTCTCATAAGGGAGTGGATTAACCGTTAGGATGTAGAATATTCTCAGATAAACTCTCTCTATTTCCTTTTGCATGGGTCATAAAAATTTTTTAATTATTCATAGAGTCAAAAAGACAGAGAAAGAGTGGCCAGCACTTTYGGAAAGTCGAGCTAGCAAATGAAATGTGAGTTTCAGTAAAGGAACCAGAATTAATACTTCAATACTTTCAACATGATAGACAAGAAGGCATCCTCAGAAATGATCAAGAACAGATGATCTCTTTGTATAGTGACTAGTGTCCAGGGTATTTTTGTGGAAGAGGCTTGCTCTGGSCCTCCATGCTGGGCAATTTTTAACATACATTTGGTGAGTGCATCAATATCATCATGAACTGCACAATCTTAGCCTCATGCTCAGCATTTTTTTTAAATTTAAAGTTGTCAATAGTTTTAGCTAGAATTTGCAGACAGTTCTTTTCCCAGGAGAAAAGGACAAAGCAACTTGAGAACCTTTTCTGGTACTGTCTATTCATGTTCAAAAAGCAAAATACTGAACTGTATAGACAAAAGGTGGTTAACCCTCCTAAGTGACTACATGACATGAAAATTGTTCATACCTCATTCATATTACTCATTTATGATCTTGCTGAGGTTTACTTCCTCAGTGCAATTATAATGAATGTCTTTTCTCTCAGTGTTCTTACTGAATGTAGACCTGACCATAGCAGGAAAGTCTATGTTTCAGCTAAGCTTTCAGCTTGGGTTAAGTTGCAGAGATTGTGACAACCATGACAGGCTTGAATTTTCTCCAGTCATTAATATTTAATTTTCAGATAATGCTATAAAAAGTACAGTAGGTTGCAATGAAAGTCAGTATTTTCAATTTAGCTGCAACAGAAATTGAACAGTTTCTAGTCTACACTAGGAATACTATTTATTCTCATAGGATAGTAATTTCATTTTCACCAAATATACACTTCCATGGAATGTGCAAAATACCAATGAGCTAAGCCACTAAGCTAAACTTAGTTAGTTTGAGTCTCATAGGAGTTAAAAGGTTACTTGAAAATAATTTACTTAACTGTACATGTTTCTCATTTCCTCCAGGAACCTCTTAGACTGTTTCCTCTTTGCTGTGTTGTGTATCAGCAGATAACCTGTTCTTGTTTGGTGAAGTCTCCCATGAGAACAAGGTCTAGCAAGCATGAGACTTCTSCCAGCTTCCTACAGAATACTTCTGTATCTTCATCCTCCTTGGATGGCCTGTAACAAACTCCCACCAGGATGTCTGCCTTGTCACCCTTCCCCCTGAAACTTTACCCATAAACACTCAACTCTATCRGGACCATCACTGGSCTCTAGACARTCATAACTCTCCTAACATTCRGGGCTATCTTGCCAACTCTTCTTCCTTACCTATCTCTTCTGAAGATTTTGCAGCCACCCAGCTGTGCAAATCATCCYACCATGTTTCCATGATGCCACAGTTTTCCTGCTGCCCAATGGCTTCCAGCTCCTCCTGTTTGTTGCCCATGTCACACACATTGGTGGATGCRCTTCACTGGGGCTATTGATCCCACCACCTTTTTGGGGGGAGAAGTCCTAATTCCTACATGACTGTTSTCGTGTTTTTGTGCTTTCTGATGTATCAATAACCTGTACTGTTGCTGACACATAAATCTTCATTCCTGCCTCTACTGAAATGGCAGACAAAAGGACCTTCATAGCACTCTGTCCCTCCAACACTGGTGTGCTACCCCTAGGCTGATCTCTAGCAAGCATGGCTTTATCCCTTTTCCCTTCAAGTTTAGTTTAAAGCTCTTTCAGTGAGCCCTGAAAACTCCTGTGCAAAGATCCTTTTCCTGCTTTGTGACAGGTGTACCTTGTCTGTCACCAGCAGACTCAACATCATGTAAATTGACCCATTATTAAAACAACCAAAATTCTGCRGGGAGGGAGTTGCAGAGATTTGCCTGCTATGCTCATCAGGAACTTGTCACCATTGTTCCCTGACATTTAGGTCATTGCATTCTGTTGGACAGAGGATAGGGAATCCTCCATATCATTAATTCTGTCACCCCTTTTGGGCCTGTCCCAGGGAAGGTAGTTGAACTCTTTCTTTACTTTATTCYTCAACTTGCTTGCCTGCTCCTGGAGCAGAGAAGCTCCCATACCTGGCACACYTCCCACAGGGAACTCACTGCTGCTGGCCCTTACTGGCACAAGAACAGGGTACATCCTACAGCCTAGCACCAGGGTGTCAGCATATTCCCACTGGAGCTCTGCCTGGGCAGCTGCCTCTGCTGGTCACACAGTCTTGCAGAACTCCTTTCATTTTTTGGCCATCAACGAAAAAYAGTAATTTCTCAGAGAAAGAATAATATAAGACTAAAGCAGTTGACATCACAGCTCTGCTTGTGGTCTCAGATCCCGATYCTAACATCATTTAAAAAATCGTAAGATAAAAGGTTGAACTGTTCTGCTTAGTAAGTAGTAAGATTTTAAAAGGTGAATAGAATGTGAGGGTTTTGTACATTGTCTAGGATGTCCAGGCTTCTGGACAGCCAAAAATTCAAGATGTGCCCATTGTAGGTGTAGATGTTCAATCAGTTGTGTACATGCAGTAAGTCAACGCTTCCAGGAACTGTCAACTAAATTGCTTGAGTGGTGCACAGATAGGCAGGAGCTGCACAGTAAATGTTATGTTTTCAGAATGTCCCAAGTAAAATACTGGTGCAGCCTTCCAAGCTGATGGAAAAATTAYGTACAGCCCAAACTATCTCTATTGATGAGCTCTCAGCCAGATGAAAAGAAAATGGGCATCATGACTCCAGGCACTCTATGTGTTAATAATGTGTCAAAATAGACAACCATTAATGGTGTGCTGCAATTTTTGTGACATTGATTCTTTTAAGAAAAAGTCATACAAATAGAAGCCTATAGCTGAAAATGACATTTCTAATGTTTGTGTATGTGTGTACACTCAAAACTATGTATTTTCTATCCAGCCTGGTCAGTAAGTTAACTATCTTTGTATCCTGAAGCATGTAGTCAGTGTATGCTTACTGCAAAACATTTCAGAAATCCTAATTATCTAATCATGTAGACTGCCAACAAGATAAAGTAAGGAACAGCCATTGGAAAAATGATTTGTTGAACTTAAATCGGTGTGTTCTTTTGCTTCTTTTATTAATAAGTAGACAGATTACAAATCCTGTAATGGATACTGAATGAYAGTAGGAAAGAATTTTTTCTTGTGACAGTTGGTTCTAGCAATTAGCAATCTAACAAAAGGTTTTTGAGGTTGTATATTTGGTATRTCTTCAGGTTAATCATGGTGTACTACAATAGATCACAGCCAGGCGTTATTAATATTGTTATGTAAAATATTAATTCCAGAATGAGTGAAGGGATTGGGARGTTTCTGTCAGCAGTGCCCATAATAAACTGTGTTTCAGTGAGAACAGAGTGGGGTAACCCCATAACAGCTCTTTGGCTTAAGGAATTTTGGTGGATTATAAACTGGCACAGTTGAAGCTGATATGCATTTGGGTAGCCACAAGGAAAATTCATATGTTCTTTATTGAGGAGGTAGGAAAACCTTTGGTTTCTTTGCAGACGTTTTCTAGTGCAAATTATTCTAAGTACAAGCACAGTCTCAGTACTTTTTAGATCACATTTCTGCCATGTATTATACAMTAATCAATGGGTTTTTACAAGGCATTATCAAAACAAAGCCAAGTTAATATTGATTTATCTCAAAGATGACAGACCTTTGACTATTTTATCCATCTTTATGTTAGTAAGGACATACACATAACTGTATTAACTTTATTCTTTAACCATTAGTCCATTAAAGCAATATGTTTCCTTCAACTTCTGAAAGTCTCAACMTCAAAAATAAGGAATTATTTCCTTRTATCTGTATTTTGTTTGACATAAACCTTAGAAGAAAAGAGGAGCAATGTTTCTGGGGTCAGAATTTGAACTTTAGAGTACCATTAATGTACTATACTCCCAAATGATTTRTCAGGGAAAGACCAGTGGTAAATAGAAGTTTAAAAGAACCAACATAATGAAGTGTCAGTAGAAGTAAAAGTCTAGAAAATTTTCAAGGGCAAACAGTATTACATTAAAATCAGAAACATTAATTATATTTTGTTTAAAACACCATTTTCAAAGGAAGTTTTTGCCATCATTGTAAATTAAAATAAAGTGCAATTYTTTTCGTGGGCAACTGAGATGGCATGGTACATCATAACTCTACAGACATGGTGGGAATGAATATGAAATGGGATTTTATTTCATAGAAATTTGAATTAGGGGTTTTAAAATTATTCTATCTGAAACCTACAGTATTATTATAGTTATCTAGATACAAAATATTTCACATTTTCTTTCAATTTCTAGTTAGTGAACAAAAATGACACTTTCTCATAATACTTTTATTTAGGTTCATGTACTTTACGGAAGCTGACACTAAAATCCTGTCTAGATCTTTTTTAACTTAGCTAAAATAACTGCTACTGATTGTGGAATGTATCATCAGCAAATAGCAAAAACAAATTAGAAAGTCATACTATTGTTTACAATCATGAGCAATTAAGATTTTTGAGGCAAGTTATATGAAGAAAATGAGAAAAACACTTGTGGAAATAATGGATTTAAATCATGACACACTAATAATGTGATCATTCAATTTACAATGTTAATTCAGTTATATTCTGAATGCAATGTCTCAACATTAACTATAGCTGAATTATTTTTACTAYATTATTTTTGTGACCTCATAAGCCATTAATTTGACATTAAAAGGTGAAGTGATTATAACAAAAGAGTGAATACAAATAGGAAAATGACTGTGAGAAATCAAAGAAAGTTTAACTGACTTTTGGTACTATAAAAAAAATCTCACTCTTAGGAAGAGCCTTCTTTCCTGGTTTCTTTCAGTTGTATTCTCACACGTGTTAGCCATACTATGAGAGAACAGGCACAAGCAAATGGTGTGACCACAACTTGTTATGAAATGCAAAGCAACCAAACAATACAGTCCTGCACAATTCATATAATTGTCTAATGGCTGATGCTGGCCATGTTTAAGGAAGGACTGAATATTCCAAGCCTTTCCACGTGTCATTAATACTATTACTACAGAATATCACCTTCCTTGTGTGAAAAATATGCCTGTCCCAGTAACATCTGCTTGCTTTTCTATAATTTCTACCCAAACTCAGTCAAATTTATGGGGAAAAAAATCAAGACACTCATTTCCCAAGAGGCAATCTTGGACTGTTACAAAACAAAACAAAACTTACCGGAAAGGGGCAGGGAAGAGGAAATTTCAGTTGGGGTAAGTTAACCATCAGGAACATCCACAGTCTTCCTGCCATTAGCACTAAGGACCAACACAGATATAAGGTGAGGTCCCCAAGCTCATCACATGTTGGAGCTGAACACCAATCCACCCCACCCCATCAYTCCTAGGATGCTGGATTCCTATGACAGACAAAGAAGCACATTAGAGGTTTCATATAAATTTTCTAGGCCACTAAAATATCTTCCATCTTACACACACAGTCCTTCCTCACCCATCTACTATGGAATACCATCAATTAKCTTAACTTACAGATTACAGTGATARGGAGAAAAATTTCCTAAAATTTTTGAATTTCTTGTCTACTGCTGACCTTCATACTGAAGAAGGTGGAGGACTAAAATTTCTTTCATAGAACAAAGACTACCACTAAGGTTAAAGTAGCTGGGTAATAGAAGAAAATATTCAACCCTATTTTGGGGTTCTTGTTTTTTTTTTTTTTTTAATTTCAATGGGGGTTTTGGCTTGTTTGTTTGGGTTTTTTTCTTTTTGCAACTGTTTTTTGATTTTTAAAGGAACAACAACCTCTGGAATGCTTGTGCTTTTTCTCAGCGATTGTAGTAATTTGATAGTGTGCTAACATGCTGAATCTTTGGAATTACTGACTTTATTGAGGTTCAGAAATTCAGTTGCTTGCATTCTTTACAGATACGRAGAAGAGCAAAATGACAAGAATACATTCTTTAGAAGAAGCTAGGAAGAGTTGAGGATCATATCTATGTTTCTTTGAAACATAGGTCAAGGTCAAGTTTTTCTAGAAATAAAGAATTGGAAAAACCCAACAAAAAAATCTTCATGAAATGTGTGGTAGAAGTGGTTGACACTAAGGAARAGACACTGGTTTTCAGGCAACACCAGACACCAGAACAGGGGATAAGCTTTGTGTCTAGACTGCATGCTACATTATTTATTCCAAATGTTTGGATTGCTTTTCCTTTTGTTCATTGCTCTCTTTGCAGACTAACTATGAGCAATCTAAGTTAAAAAAAAAAAAAAAGAAAATCAAAATAAGCGAAAGTGAAGTTTAGGAACTTCTGCATTGTTGAAATTACACTGTGACAGATCTGCTGTTAATTTCATTTATATAAGTCTTTCCAATTTATTGCCAACTTCTTCTGTGAATTTGACAGTGTAATATATTGTGACAGTTAAAGCTTTACTTCATGTAAATGGACTTGGATTTCACGCATTCCAAAGAATTTTAATACAGATCTGTCTCACACTGATAAAGAAAGAAGATAGACATACATAACCAACAGCATTTTTGACAGTTTTCTGCCAAGTCACACTATGTAGCTTCAGCTGAGAAATGAAAAATAATTTTGTTTAACATTACCCTATGGAGTGTAAAGAGTGTTGAATCAATTTCACTCCTGAACTTTCAATCCTGTATAGTGAGTAATGAAAATCTCACACCATTCTGTCATGCATTACTTTTTAATGATCTTCTTTGACCTTTAGAAAAAGACTTGACAAAGGAAATGAGTATCCATAGTTGTTTTACTGTAAAAAGCTAGTATTTGGTATGAATAACCCCATTCCAAACCGTCAAGTTCCCTGAAAAAACTAGTATGCATTTAATGAGTTCATTATAAAAGGATAGTATTTCAMGATAGACAATTTACAAATTGTAAAACATCTATCTTTTTGTACTGTTAGATTAAGAAGGTTGAAAGAAGAAAAGGAATGCAGCACCAATTGTGCATATTAGGCTGTAGTAGAAAAGTTAATGGGAAAAGCAGRAAGAGAAGAAAGGGACTGAGGACCATTGCTCACCCAGGCTCTTCACGGTGGTACTTGATGGGAGGAGAAGTGTAAGTGGGACAAAAGAGAATCAGAATGACTATAAGRAAAAATGTTTTTGAAGAAAAGATTTTTTCAATCTGAATACAGTCAAGAAATGGAGCAGGCTGCACAGAGAGGCTGAACAGCCTCCATACTTGGAAGTTTTMAAGGTGTTACAGAATAGACCCCTGAGCAATGTGGTCTGATCTCATCCCTGATCATTTTTGAGCAGGAAGTTGAACTAGAGGGCTCCCACAGCTCCTTGCAAACTGAATTATTATTTTATCCTATGATTATATGGTACTGGGTASCCCACAGCTGTAAAAAAGAGAAGGCTTTAGTAAAGTAATCGGGAAAAGGAAAAAAATATTGCCAGATGGGAAAAGAGGCAAGAAAACCCTTATTGCAATAGCTTTGTCCACTTGTTCCCTGTTKGAACTATAGGAGGCAGGTACATCCAAAATTAGGAAGAGGAAAGATTGCTGTTTACAGTTTTTACACCAGCCCTGKAAGGAGTGACGGGGCTGGAGTGGGGAGTCTACCAAAGTAATTTAGAGAATGATGTCCAAGAAAARCCATATATGTTAAGGGTAATGTAGAACAATTAGTTCCTTATGCTGTGTTTTGTTTTTGTGGTTCTTGTAACAGAATTGTATTTCTCTTATTTTGACAGAAGTCAGTACACACACTCTCTTATCTTTTAATCCTGTCACACCATAAACCAGAGTCACCTCTCAGCTGGAAGATACAGCCTCCTTGGAAAGATGGACATAATTGGGGTGCACTGAAAAGAAATGTTTGTGCTATCTATATTCAGGGCTCCTCCTGAGTATTTTTGTTGCTTCCACACTAGGTTGCAGGAGTCTTTTTGTGCTGTTAACACTGGTTTATGCAGAGTAAGACAACTCCCCTGGTATGTCTGAGACTTCTTTGAGGAGAAGCCTGAAAGTGGAAAATKGTTTCACGCTTCAGGAGGGAGGGATGGAAAGGAAACCTGTCACAGTAACATAACACATATTTGAAAAAGTCTTCTTCCTTTTTCATTTCTTGCTCTCCAAAGATGGACTGAGTTCCATTCCTAAGAATTAATATTATTTTTTTGCCTCCCTATTCAAAACAGAAGTGAAACTATTAACTCTTCAGAAGTTCACATCTAGATCGTATTGATAGTGACACTGGAGGAAATGGGGAAGCAACTATTAGCTTCACTTTGAAAGTGAAATAGGAAAAAATAAAAAATGTCAGTATCAAGGATATTAGTAAATATCTATGAAGATTTGTGTAAAATTAAAATAATTTCTGATTTCAGGAAAAAAGGTGGAGTTGAATGTGCAACCATGGACAATAACATTTTTATCTTATACAACTTTGTTTCTCTTTTAGTGGCAAAGCATTACTATAACACTGGTTGAGAAAGTGCAGATGGTTGCTGTAATCCTAGGATCTCTGTTCTTAGTAGCAAGTGTGACTTGGCTTCTATGGTCAGCCTTCAGCCCCTATGCAGTATGGCAAAGAAAGGACATCCTTTTTCAAATCTGCTATGGAATGTATGGTTTTATGGATCTAGTATGCATAGGTAAGCTCAAAATCTTTAAACAGCACAGACTGTGGTTTAAGACTGTGACTATTTCTATTTTTCTAATTGGTCACTCTAATTGATCACTCCAGTTCTTTGCAGATTTATTCTCAGCTGATTCCTTTGGCAAGTGCTGCTTTTTACAGTGTTGCAAATATTGCACAGGGAAAAGAATCAAAGAAGCTTTACTCTCAGATTCATCAGTGTATTCCCAAAATCTTAGGGGTGAGAACAGGATCAGTTTAAATTTCTTGATAAAACAACTAGCAAAGTTCTGGGGGTTAAACAGATGAAAATATGAAAGACGTTATTAAAAGAATTAGGAAAATTACACACTATTGTCTTCTGATGCCAGCTTGAGTTAGATTGTACCRTCATGAAGTACAGAAGAAGCCCTTGAAGATGTCATCAAACTGCACACCCAAGATTAGGTTACACAGATTTATATAGGTCACTGTGCTGGGAATGAAGGAGAAGAGAGAAGGCAGGCATGAGTTCTTTGCACATCATAAACAATTATGAAACACTCACACAGTGCTAACTATAGTAACTTGCTTTACTATTTAAAAGTCCCAAGTCATTTAGCTGAACTCTTTTAGAAGAAAATACATTTTATTGAAACACTGTGTTGACCACTTTTGAAATCTCTGAAAATACACTGGATTCAGGAATATTTAAATAGAAATCCATTTAATATTTGGTAAAACAACCTGATCTGATTGTTARAATATGATTATTTGGAGGGAAATTTTACATTAAATATTACATAATTATATAATTTAGATAATTAAATTTACATAATTAGAAATAATTATTTAAATTAAACCACATTCACAGAATTTTAATTGCAAGAAAATTCAGAAGTCAAATGCCATCTGATGTCTGCATTGACATTTCTGAGAGATAAATATTATCTAAATCTTATATATGGGAATTGGGACAGTGCTGAATTCTGCTTTGTAAGAAACAAAGAAACAGAGTGATTCCTAATATCAAGGGTTTTGCTTCAGCTGTAAAGCCACATCATCTTTTATTGAAACCATCCCATTACTGTAAAAGTCTTTATATTTCAGCTACATCAGCAGTTCTGTTCATTTTGTAATTTTGGTTAGAGAAGCTTGCTCTGGAATATTTTGTAACACAGGCTTTCTTCAGTGAACCCAAATCTCACACAGAAAAGTGAGCAGAACCTCATACTTCGGACAAAATGCTCATCTTTTAAATGAATAAAAGGACTCAGCTACACATCCTCTTAGATGCTGGATTCTGAATATCATCTCTTCAATCTAAACACTCAATATTGAGGGCTTTGTTTTTGTTTAAAAATACACTAAAGGAAGATAAAATGTGCTTCAGACATTCCAAGCATTTCACTTGTATGGTTTGTTTGGGTTCTTTTCCCCAGGAAAAMAAAGTATTTTAGTGTGCATCAGCTAGTTGAAATAACTAGTTACTTCAAATTATTTTTATTTTTCCCATTTGTTTTATTGTTAAAACACATAAACCAGATTAAACTCACAATCAGCCAAGAACATCTGTGGGTGATCAGAAATATGACTGTATTTATTCATAGAAGTAAATGCTGGGAAGGTGACCTTCCACAGATTARTACATGCAGTTCTTTAGCTGCCTTTCTAGCCAGCTAGGCTCCAGCCACCACYGTAGTGGAAGCTGCTGAACAAACCTCACATGCAACTTCTGGTTCAACTTCACCCTGCAGGAGCAAAGCAAACATGCAGATAAACTGACTTGCCTGTCATTTAATAAATACATATTTTATAGAATTATCATAAATATTATATGAAAATTTAAATGTAAAAGTGACTAGTGTTAAATATATTTGGACACTGTTTTGTAGTTACAAAATTCACTGCAGATATGACTTAGGAGTTTACTAGAGTGTATCTGGAAATTCAGAAAGCTGTATAAGGGAGGTTTGATAATTGAGAAATTTTGATAATCCAAATTCATTCAGACCCACTTATTCTGCATAATTGTTCTGCATATAATATCAAGTAATTTACATTCTGTTAACTTGTAAGATCAGGACTTCTTGTAACTCTTAAARGTATTCATTAATATAGTCAACCTTATTCAATCTCATCTTTTTCTTTCACTGTAAAGTGAGGGGTTTAGATTGATAATTTTAATWTAAAATTTTTAAACAAAATGCTCTAAATAGGTATATGAAATTATTACTTATAAATTATTTTAAAAACCCTAAACATTTTCCATTATGCTGATGACTTCCCAAGGCATTAATTTAAGACTTTACCATTATTATGTACAATCTCTTCTAYCACAAAGCTTGTAGTGCTTACAACCAGCGACAGCTCTCAATTAGAATCTCCTCTCCTTTCATTGGTGTTTAGTCATTCAAGGTATTCTCTTAGTTTTCAACAGGATTTACAGTGAGCAAATATGTAAATGCCTCTACTCCCACTGTAACCTCTCTTTATTTAAATGAAAAATTTATGCAGACATACGGGTTTTCCTGTGCACCACATTTTTCAAGATAATGCTTGCGATACTGGTGGTACGASCAGATTTATTTCACCTGCCTTCAGTTATGCCTCCCTACACATTTGCAGAAACAATACAAATACTTTTAGTCATTTGTGAAGTGTGGATTTCTTCACACAAAAAGGGTGAAGCACTTTTTGAAATGTTTTGCTATAATTTTTAAAAGCAGTTTGCCTAAAGGTACTGATTTATTTTTATGACATCTTTTATCTTGGAGTAAATTAATTGCACATTGCAATTCATTTACTCAATGATTGACTTATATATCATACATAGGACACCAGTTCCTTTCTTATTAAGTATATCACACAAAACTTRTATTTTATTTCTTTGTTTTTACATTTCAACAAAAGAAAAATCCCAAWGATTATAGATCACCAGAATAGTATGTTCTGTTCATTCTAGTGTACATGTTTTATTGGTATCCACTGTTCTCTTTCTTCTAATCTGAATTTTCCCAGAATTCTTCCTGACAAATAGGATTGCTTTTACATACCAGTGTTGGTTTTAACCCTACAAGTCTTACCTTATACTTTTCTTCATCCAAGCTGAGCATAAAGCTGTTCTCTTTGAAATTCACTTCTGTTAGTTTTCCTAAAGCAAACCTTGAACACYCTGATCAAGCAGAACTACAGCCTGTGAAACCCAGAGCTATTCCAGTGATAGTGCTAGGATCAGACCATCCATGTAGGGATTACCAAAGGGAGTGAGTTCATGAAAGGAATTAAGAATATAAATCCTTTATCTACCCATTGAAGGCCAATATATCAAGCCTTTGTCATTCTACTTTGTAAACCTAGCAATTAGTTTACATAAGAGAAAAGTCTTAGAATTTTATATGTTTTTCGCTGGAAAATAGTTATAACTACTGGTGATAAATGTCTCTAACATGAACAAAACCTGTCACAAATAATAACAGCTGACTTGCAATCCCAGAGCAACAGTGCTGCTCCCTTTGCAGCAGTGAGAAGCAAGTTGTCACATTGCACTARACACGTGACTGGTGCCAGCAGTGCTGCGGCAAGGGAGTAAGAGATGGGAGCCAGTGTGAGGCGTGAATTTCCCTCTGAAAGCCTCTTTCTTCCCTGCTCAGGAACTTGATGCCTTGCAGCATTCCTGTAACTCTTTGGTTGTARAAAGGAACAGGCTGAAGTTACAATGAACATATCTATCTGCACCTTATATGTCTTTACTCAGAAAGTATTTTTTTCTCCCACACGAGACCTAATTCTAAGTAGTTTATAAATAATTATATTACTACTTTTAGCGTAATGGATATGTTTCACTTTAATGCTGTGAGCAACTGATTGCTTTTTTTTTTAAATCTGTGGGCCCTAGAATAGTTTTAAGACATGACATTTTGTCCAGAGGTAAAGTCTGTGTCTGAAAATGATCTGCTATCCCTGGATAAAATCTTGTGATGTTTCTGGGAGGWCCATTCCTAAATGATTATATATAAGATTAGTGTGATAAATAAGATAAAGTTGTAACCTAATACCACCAAATATGAATGATATAAGACAAGCTGACTGCTTGTAAAGACATTCAGTAGTAAAAAAATTCAAGTACCAGGGTAAGAAAACCTTTGAATACAATGAAAGAATAGAATACTTTGCAAAAAGATAGGAAAAGAAAATCAAGATTCTTCATAATCTTATTGGCTGCACGCCCCTGCAATCCCTCCATCTTAGAGATAAAACCTAAAGTCTTCTTACGACCATGCAACATTTAGATCGGTCCGTCATCCAAAATCTCWGTTCCTTGTAAATATTAATTGGACCGAACACCTGAACAGCTAAGAGTAGTGAATTATAATACTTCTTGGGATCATCTGAAAAACAAATATTCTTCCCCTACAAGTGTTCCGCTGTGTCCTCTGTGCTGTTAAAATCATGGGTGTTTGGAACAAGTCCATATTTTTCAGGAATTTGTTCTTGTTTTCTCTCTCATAACTACATTCATCGCTGTGGAACCCTTAAGAAAAAGGCAATTATTTGTCATTTTCTTACAGCTCCACTTCACTGACTTACTAATATTTTGAGCATCAGAAGTCCTCTGGATCTGGAAAATCTCTAGCATTTAAAACTTACCTAGAGTTCCTCTTGTTTGTGGTCTTGGAAGTGTTGGTGCCAAGAAATCCATCCCTCCCAACCCCCCAAGTTCTTCTACGTAGGTATTTTTCAACCTGTAGCTCTATCAAGAAGGAAGCTAAAACTTTTTATGAGAGGAATTATGAAAGTGCTCCTTTTCTCCTTCAGCACTGCCAAATCTGACAACTTTATGCCAAGGCTTGCAATATTTGATCCTTTGTTTTGTAGCTCTTTCAAAGTAAATGAGACTGACAGCTTCCACTCTAAAGAAACTTTCTCATCCTTGCCAGTGTTTAAAGACTTTGAAAGCATAATTTGAGTAAATCCTGAAAACCCCAAGACAGTAAAAAARAGCTCCTGAAAGAAGTCATCTTACAACTTTTTCTGTTGTAATTTTGGAAAGATATTTTGACTGTTTAAATATACTTTATGTACCTCAATGATCCTTTCTCAAATACTTCCTTCTCTATTTTGAAGTACATTGTTCAGGTTCTGGGGGAGTGCAGACACGTATCTTTACTTTGGAGTAAATAGATTCTTTAACTTTGTTTCATCACAGTCTTGAGAGAAGTTGGACCAAATAATGCTGTGTTCCAGGAACAGGTTSAGGAAGATTATTCTCATCTCCCTTATCAACTTTATAGGAAACACAAAAGAACACAAAAGGGTGAACCTTTGTCACAGCAGTAAAAACATGGCGAATTTGGTTTGTAGATTCTGTACARGATCAAATACATTTATTCATTTTTGTACAATGAAGCCAGTCTTGAAGGTACRTTTATGTATTGACTAAATTATTATTATTATGCTATATTTTAAAGACAGGTTACATTATCTATATCTGAGAAGATAAAAATATAAATCTTGCAATGAAGACAAAATTCGACCAAAATGCTTTGCTGTTACAAAATACATTTAGAATATTTACTATCTAATTAAGTTTGTTTTGTGCTACTTTTGCTGTATTGRATGCTTCAATGAATTCTAGGCAACTTGAAAGCCTTACAGAGATGCTGCACKCACTATCATGGCCTTCTGAAAAAATCTTTGTGTTTCTCCATCTTTCAGTGTAATGATCTTTAAAATGTGTTAGAGTAGGCGTTGCTATCTGCAAATCATTGCACTGAATGTGAGGTTTGCTGTTCGTGTAAATATTTTTACCATCCTTTCTGCTTGTGTCATCTTTCTGTGAGCATCTCCTTTCTGGTATCAATTAATTGTGCTAAAGGGCCTCAGACACTTAAATCACAATTTTCTTGTGCAGAAACAGGTGATATGCAATCTCTTGGGCTAAAGGACACCRCATAACATATTATAGATGTGGCCATGTAGAGGAAAATTTTAGGCAAGGAGCTCACTGGACAAAAGATTGATAGATGTTTTTGGCTAGGGAAAAAGCAGAGAGTCAGAGAAAATAGGAGGTGTTGCTAAGAACCGTGTAAATGTCCTCAATCAGGCTGGCCAAGGAGAAAACTAGTAAGAGGGCAGAAGCCCCATGTGTCTCCCCAGTAGATCCATATTTGAAATACTCTCATATAAAGAGTATAAACATATGCATACATACAAAAAGTTAGGAGCTTCATTTCTTCAAATAAGTTGCTTGAATACCTACAATAGGCATAAATATTATCTACATGGAAATTTGTAAGCACATTGGTCTCTTGAGGACTCCAGAAGTTCTGTATTTTCCTTGAAGGGCCTTTTAATAGATTTCTGGGTCTCAAGAAAAAGATAATTTACCACTTTTTCCTATAGAATACTGAAGAGAAAGAAGAAAGCCTATCATCCTTACCATGCTCATTGTAGTTAATAATAACATTTTATTTCTTGTTGTAAAGAAGCAAGACAGGAAAGTCATTATACTTACAGCTCTTTCATAAATCTTCTGTGCTCTTAAGTTGAACTGGGAATATGAAAGCAGTTAAATTTGTCTGTATATGTACTGAACTCTACAAAACACTCTTAAACAAATTTAGGACTATCCTGTTCATTACAGAAGATCTAACCCACTTAAAGGTCTACTTAAACCAGTACAAATCTCAATAAATAAATAGTACTTACCATAAACAAGGGCAGCACTAGCATAAACAGTCAATATCCAAATCTGCCAGTTTTGCATTGGTTTACTTAAATCTGAATCATTTATTTAGTTAGGCATGCTCAGATTAGCCCAGTATTGGTTGAGTTTCATTCCAAAAAACTTTATTTCCTCTGCATGTTCCTGCCTCCCGAACAAATGAATAACCAGATAAATGGCATATGTACAGTTTGTTTGAATTATTTATGCTATAAGTAATTTGATTGCATCTGGAAATTGMCAGAGTCATTAAAATGTGTAATATATCTATTTGCTCTCAAAATGGTATCCATTTTGTATAAATGCTTTTTTCCCCTCTTGCTTTCAGGACTGATAGTCCACGAAGGTGCATCTGTTTATCGAGTGTTTAAGCGCTGGAGGGCCGTGAACCTACACTGGGATGTGTTAAATTATGATAAAGCCACGGACATAGAAGAGAGCAATCGAGGAGAATCCTCAGCAGGGAGGACATTGTGGCTGCCACTGACTGCACTTAGAAACAGAAGTTTAGTTCAYCCAACACAGCTAACCTCACCAAGATTTCAGTGTGGCTATGTGTTGCTACACCTGTTCAACCGCATGAGACCTCAGGAGGATTCATCAGAGGATAACTGCTCTGGGGAAGTGGTGATGAGAGTGACCTCAGTGTAAGGACTGTGCTCACTGTGCTACACAGATAAGCAAAAYGTGCCCTGGTGTTACAGAACTTTGGAATGTAGTTAAGATGAATGGTGAAACCATTAACACTTGAAAAAATATATACACTTCTTTTTTTTAAATTTAATGTTTTTTATATGGTCAGATAAAACACAAATACATTTTTCTGGGGAAAAAAGTCTCTTGCTTTTTATATATTCTGATTTATTGAATCTTTTCTCAATTTGTACCTGAGGTGTATGTAACACAGCTTAACTCTTAGGTCTTTGAATGRTGAGGAAACTCATTTTTAAGTAAAAAGATATATTTAAATGTATTTTCTTAAACTCTGGCTTTAATCCACTACTGTTATTTTTTTCCACTTTCATGAGGATTAAAYGGAACAACATTCTACCAAAAAGAATAAGAATGTTGACATAAGTCAAATATTCTTCMTTTTCTGTCTTTATTTTGCTGTTGCTTAAAGCTCAGTTCAGGTGTGTGAAAGTAAGTCAGGGATATATTGCCCTGTGCATTTAAGCAGGAAGTCCAGTGAGTGTTCTACAAAACCTACAGGAAGATGGGAAGTCTTTTCTTTTAGCTCTCCCAGATGTCCGTGCAAGATATCAGACAGTATCAAGTATGAAACAGACAGGGGAAGAGTCTTGCACTGCCTCTTGAGTCTCTTAAGATCTGCAGAGTGCTGGTGCTGATCACAGAGGCGACGTTACCTTCTGAGCAGCACTGCTGGAATTAGCAAAGTGTGAATTTTTAGTGCCATTCTAATTGTAGGTCATTGACATCCCTTAAAAAAATATATATAAAATGAAAGAAATGTGCACTGCAACTTCTGGAATAATAATAAATCCTGATAGAAACTGAAGTATAAATAATACAGAACTTTAATTTTGCAAGGGAACAAATMATCATATTAAAAATGAGCCAATATCATGACAGATCAATGCTGTGAAATTTGCTTCTCTTGTTTCTGTTTCATGGCAAAAATTCTAATAGAATTCAATCAAATGGTAACGGAAATGGAAATAATTTTCAACTTAATAATAAGCCTGTTGAAGATTGAGATAGAAAAGTAAGGCTGAAATTACTTTAGCTTACTCAAAACAGTTTTACAGAATCATAGAATATACTGAGTTGGAAGGGACCCATCAGGAGCATCAAGTCCACCTCTTGSCCTTACACAGAACACCSCAAGAGTCACAACCTATGCCTGAGAGCATTGTCCAAAYRCTTCTTGAACTCTGTCAGGCTGGTGSTGTGACCACTTCCCTGTGGAGCTGTCCCARTGATCAGTTCACCTCTGGTGAAAAATCTTTCCTAATACTCAGTCTAAACCTCCCCTGACTCAGCTTCAGGCCATGTCCTCGAATCCTATCACTCAGTGATCATGAGAGTGAAGAGGTTCCTGTCTGTGGTGGTTTCACACCAGCCAACAGCCAAGCCCCAGGATAACTCACTCAGTTACCCACCTGTGGAGCATGGGAGAGAATCAGAAAAACCAGAAAACTCAGGGTTGAGATAAAAACAGTTTACGAGGGAAAGCAAAAGCCACACACACAAACTAATTAAAACAGGGAATTCATTCAACACTTCCTGTGGGCAGTCAGGTGCTCAGCCATCTCCAGGAGAGATCATATACAGTGGTTAATTGGAAAGACAAAAGTCATTACTCCAAACATCCCACCCTTTCATCCTTCTTCCCCACACTTTATATGCTGCACATGATGTCACATGGTCTGGAATATCTCTTTRGGCAGTTTGGGTCAYCTGTAYCTCCTTCCAAATAACCCTCACCCTCCCCACCAGCAGGGCAGTATAGAAAGCAGAAGAGGTACTGGCTCTGTGTGAGCCATGCTCAGCCATAACAAAAACATCTCTATCAACATCTATTGTCTACCCTGTGCTCAGTACAAATCCAAAACACAGTCTGTACCAGCCACTGTGAAGACATTTAATTCTACTCCAGCCAAACCCAGMACATTCCACCCCTTATTCCATAGCATTTACATAATTTACACCCCACTATTCAATATAATTGCAGTAACCACCACCTTAACCAACACACTTCCCCTCATGAGGATGTTGAAGACAACAGTGAGGTCTCCCTCAGTCTCTTCTTCAGGCTGAACAGAGCAAATGAGCTCAGTTGCTCCTCATGCAGCTTCCCCTCCAGACCCTTCATCATCCTTGTGGCCCTCCTTTGGGCCTCCCTTGGACACTTTCTAATTGTTTAATATCTTTTTTTATATTGTGTCCAGAACTGCCCCCAGCACTCGAGGTGAGGCTGCCCCAGTGCAAAGCAGAGCAGGACAATCCCCTCCCTTGCCTGTGATGCTGTGCCTGATTCCCCCAGGACAGGGTTGGCTCTCCTGGTTGCCCGGGCACTGCTGGCTCATGTTCAACTTGCCACCAGCCAGGGTCCCCAGGTCCCTTTCTGCAGCCCTGCTCTCCAGCATCTCATTCCCTGGTCTATATACACATCCAGGGTTGCCCCATCTAAAGTGCAGAATCCAGCACTTGATGGTGTTGAACTTCATGGGGTTGAGGATTGACCATCTCTCTAATTTGTGGAGGTCTCTCTGCAGGGTCTCCCTRCCCCYRAGGGGGTYRACATCTCCCARTTTAGTGTCATCAGCAAACATATTTAATGTTCCTTTGAGTYCTGTGTCCAAGCCATGAATGAAGATGTTGAAGAGAACTGGGTCAAGGATGGAGTGTTGGGTTGACCTTGGGTCAGATCCCTGACCAGCTTCTCTATCACCCTTCTCAACAGAAGAGGGAAAATAACATGAAAAATCTTGTGGGTTAAGACAAAGACAWGGGCATCAGTAACCAGCTACTGGGTTAAGCAAAAGAAGGGACAGCGTAGGGGAAATTATTTTAATTTATTCCCAATTAAAATCAAGCTGGGTGTTGAGAAACAAAGATAAAACATAAAGCATCTTCCATCCACCTACCCCTCTTCTTCCCAGGCTCAGCTTCAACTGTTCACTCCCAACTCTTCTACCTTCTCCCCACTGGGCAGTGCAGGGGGATGAGAAATGGGGGTCTGCAGTCAGTCTATGACTGTTCCTGCCTGTTGCTCCTTTCTCCTCCTCACACTTCTTTGCTCCAGCCTTGGGCTTCTCCATGAGTTTCAGCCTTTCAGTATTAACTTGCTCCAGCGTGGGCTTTCMATGGGCTACAGTTCCTCAGGACATGTCTGCCAGGGGCTGCAGTGTGGATGTCTGCTGCACCATGGTCTCTCCATAGTTTACAGGGAAGTACCTGCTCCACCAGGACCTCTCCAGGGTCACAGGGCAATCTCTGCTTGGGAGACTGTATTTGGCATAGGGCATTCCCAGCCTYTCCTCACAGAGGTCACCTCTGCAGCTCCCATGCCCACCTGCCCCCTGGGCACCTGTACCCAGTACACAGATAAACATTTTTCTGTTTCAAAATAAATTTATCCAGTGGCTGAAAATTTTTATTTTGTGCCAGAGATGGAGTGCTGAGGTTAGAAAATTCCCTCTCACAAATCAACAGGATGGGGCTGAAATCAGTGCATGCCTTCCTTTTRTAAGAAGGTTTACGTGCCAAGACCAGACGCAGGAGGCCTCTGTAACTACACTTAGGAGGAGATAGAAATAATTTAAGCATTGGTGCTTAAAAGCTCCCTGTATTTTCATAAACATTTATCCAATGAACCSTTCACAGCAGTCTGTGTAACAGTCTCACAAGCTCAAAGTTACATTTACTAAATCTACAGATGCCTTACTGCTCTCTAACCAATTCATGTGAAAAGCAGTYCATAAGCCATGAACAACAAAATGCTATCTCAAAAAACCCAATTTATCTACTGCATGGCAAATCACCAGCACACAACAGGCAATCTCCTTGAGAAAGTATGAGAATTCACTTCTAGGTTATCTTTAAACAATTTCCCAAAAGAGAAATTTGGGGAGAAGTAGAAGATGAAACTATGACTTGGGAAACCTGCTCTACCAMTGGGAAATACTTGTTCTTAATTGCTACTTAAATGAAGGCTGCTTTCTCAGAAGGACCACAGCTCCACTTGACCAGATTGAGATCACAGTTGGTATCCCAAAAAACACTTGCAATACCAGCATAATGTAGCCTGGTGTGATCAATATACTTATGTTTCACACCTTTTAGGTACTTGTGATCTCTGGGATTTAAAGAATATTTAAGTGGTCTTTTACAGGATCTTAAAAACAAAATTARGAACTATATGAAAACATGTTATTGTAAAGAACTGTCTTTGATTCTCATCCAAAGGAGTAAGGTGCTGGGGAAAAACAACACTCACCAGAAAAAAATCAATAGATGTAATTCAAGAGATGATAAGATTTCTGTGCACAAATATTTGAAAGACACCTAGGTCTAGAACACTTAACAACTTTTGAGTGAAGAAAATGGTCCAACTAAGATAAATGAAAACTGCTTGTAAGAGAAATGTTTATGGCAAATTTCACAAAAGCCTTTTTAATGGTAGGAGAACTCAACATTAATTTCTACGGCACAATAATTTTGTATATAACTGCATTTATGTATTTTCAGACATAGAAAACAACATCAGGAAATTATAAACAGCAACAAGATTAGTATAGGCAGGATGCAGTTGTTAAAAAATAATGGAATTGTGTTGTCCTGCAAAGTATTTTGAGTAGTAAGAGTGCCTAGTGCTGGATACGAACATTTTTTCATTGACCTTGTATTTAGATTTGTGCAGTACTTGCAATGCTGTAATCACCTACATGCCAGAAGATGAATTAAAATGAGAACGGGTGCACAGAGAGGATATTAGGATGAGAAAGGAGCTAGGACTCTATTCCAGTCACTACAGGGAGGGGAGGAGGGGTGTGCACAGAATTAGAAGAGCCTGGCTTGTTCTGCTTAACAAAAGTTGAGAGCGAATGTTATTGTTCTCAGTTAATGCATTGCAGAATAAAATTTATTTTAGGCAAAGGACAAGCCTAAGATGGCAAAAGAACTCAAGGACACAAATAGAACAGAAATAAATTTAGCTAGAAGTTCAAGGTAGTTTTAAAATATTCATGGAATGAATCACAGACAACAATTCAAGCTGGAAGGACCCACGGGAKGACATCTAATCCAAGCTGCAGAGTCAGCTTTGAGGTCAGACCAGGTTGCTCAGGGCTTTAAGCCATCAGGTCTAAAAATCTTCAAGAATGGAAATTGCCCAGCCTCTATGGGAAGCAGCTCCAGCTCTTTACTGTTCCCAGAGTAGTATTTCCTTCTATCCCACCTTTTCTCCTGTTACAKCTTACACCCCCTGTCTCTCATTCTCCCACAAAGACCCACTGGGAAGTGGGTGGCTCTGCGATATTGATAACCCCTCATGGGGTCCCGGCTGGCTGCTCCCGGGCCTCCCCTGACACCATCCCTCCTCAAGGCTGAATAAGATTCCTAATTCCTCAGCTTCTCCATGCAGGGCAAGTGCTTCACATCTTTCCTGTTCGGGGCTGCTCATGGCTCTGCAAAGCATTAGAAGATGAAGTAATACAGTGGTGAAGACAAAGGCAAGGAAGGCATTAGGAACATTAGCCTTCTCTGTATCCACTGCCACAAAATCACAGTGAGCACACAGCTCAGTGTGGCCTTCTACTGCTCACAYAGAGGATAAAGATCTTTGKCTTGCCCTTGWTGTYYCTTCCAGCTYCAGCTGAGCTTGGCTTTCCTAACCCCACACTTGAAAGCCCGTTTCTAAAGTTTCTAAAGCCCTCCTCTGTAGCCTGGCCCTGTTTCTGCCTCCTTTCTGTGGCCATTTTCCAGAGTTCTCTCACAAGTTCTTGGCTTAGCTGAGTGGGGCTGCTGATGCACGTACTTGTTTTCCCAGGTATCTCATGTGGTCCATAGAGTCATAGCAGTTCCCCTCAACTCTTTCACCCTTCAGAGCTGCTCTTATGTGATCTCAGCTGCCAATGTCGTGGACAAGATGTTCATCTGGTGTCTCACATCTGAGCTCTGCCATTCTCCTCCCTCCCTCCCCCTGGGATCTTCATCCCCTCTCTTTCACACTCACCATGGCTAAGGCTCCCATGGTGGTGTCTCCTTGAAAGAGACAGCAGATCTATCAGTGTGATCCCATGGGATGGCCCAACCAGGCCCTGTGTCAAGAAGTTGTCCCTGACACCATCCAGAAACATAGTCCTGCCTGTGTCCTGACATTCTGCCCCTCCAGCAGTGACAGGGAGGTTCATGGCCCCAAGGAACACCAGGCTCTGCCCTCCCCAGACTCCCTGGAAGGATTTAAGTAAGTCTCCTCCTTCAGTCTGAGCCCATGATCAGTAATGTGGTCCCCCATGTTGCTGCCCTTCCTCCTCTTCACTCAGTTCTGACTCCTGCAGTCTCACCAGATCCTCARCTGTCCCACAGGAGAATTCCACACATCCCACCTGCTCCTGTAATCCTTGGCCATCTCTCCTTCTTATTCTCCCTGCTGACTTTCCTTCTTGTTTTTCCTGAGTGTGCCACAGTGAACTACTGGAAGAGCATCCAAGAAAAACATTGTCAAAAAATCCAGCCTGAATCAGAGGGGTTTGATGACTTTATGAAAGGAATTGACATGTCATTACTAGAGGTGGCAGAAGACTGGGATTAGCACCCTTCTGTCCTCATTCCAATCAGGACAGAGCTGATTTTTGCATATTGGGAGAAGAATGGCCAGGACCTGGAGGTTATTGTGTACCATCCCAAATTCCTCTCCCTTCTGGGAAGGAGTGATTCCTCCTGCTCAAGTCAGCATGTGAAGGGAGATGTCTGGTATAGTCTATTGTTGGGAGGGGGCTGCATGTGAATAATTTATTTTCYTGTACCCTCTGTCTTCAGTATTGTAGCTGTTACTGTTCATTTCTTATCTCATTGCTGTTTCCAGTAACTTGTGAACTCATCCCATGATCTTTACCCACTGTGCCTCCAATTCTCCTCTCCAGAGCAGTGCATGGTTTGGAGAGTCCCAGTGAGGGCAGTGAACTGGGGAGAACCATTTCTAATCCATGACACSTTCCCCCTCTGTGCTCATTTCTATGGACACAAAATGCATGCATCTCCTCTTCTGAAGAATTTCATGTCTCCTCCAAACAACTAAACTTTTTTGTAGTTAAGTGAGAGACATTTAATGGACGCCAGAAAAATCACCATTTACTTAAACCCTAGGACCAGGTTTAATATAGGGCGAGGTCTTTCCTGCAGATCCAGACACTGGAAGTCAGACCACATGTCAAACCTGTATTTCAATCACCATCCTGTTTGGACATTAAAGCCACAGTGAGAGATAATCAAGGTGATGCACAAGCTAAGGTTTGCACCAACACCTCTGGGAAGTCACATTTTTCCAATTTTCCTTGCATTAATCACCGCTGACAGTGTAACAACTTAATTTTAGGCAGCATAAGGGCAAATTTTGAGTTCCTCTTTTGGGACACAGTAGAAATACCAAGAATTTTGCAGGGAACAGCTCTCACATTCATTTGACTTTGAAAGCAAGGACTCAGATTCTGCTCACTCAAGAGTAGAAATGTTGGATCTTAAACTGAGGATCAGTATCCCAAAACTGCAGTGGTGAGGCACAACCAGGCTTTCAAGGAAAAGCTATTTCCAGTCACTACTGTATACATAAAGTTTAAAAATTTTTAAAGTAAAAAAACCTAAACAACCCAGCCCATAACAAATAGATTACTATTAGAGGCATATAGTTTAGGCAGGAAAACTGAGCACCACTCCCTAGACTGGAAAGACTCAATAATTCCTTTGAATATCAATAAGAAAACCCAAAGAAACAAACAAAAAATACCCTTCATAAGAGTTTCTTGACCACAGAAAGCTAATATGATCAGAGCTCTGCAAAACAGCTCCTCAGAAAGCAAAACAGATTCTCGTACCTTTCCTTTGGAATTATATTTAAAATTCAACTTATTGTTAAAACAAATAATGTAATATTTAAAGCAAAAATTATCACATAGTCTCCTCTTGCAGCTGTTCATCATCAATATTAACCTGCTCTGGTAAACAAAATTCAGTAATTCAAACAGCACTGCAAAGATACAGGCAGGCTGCTTACTGAGCATCTGAGTCTGATGATACTCCAGACAAAGCCACAGTGGTTTGACAGGAATTTTTTTACTCCATTCATAAGGTATCATGGAACCCATCAGTGCAAGGCAAACTGCTGGTGGCTCCTCACGAATTAATTTGCAGCTTCGGCTCCACTGCAACAGAAACTCTGAGGAAACAGTATATTTCATTTTGTTGTTGGCTTTTCATACTAGTTTCTTCATAATATTTGGGTGGTTTTTAACTACAGAATGTCTTAGTTTATTGCATTTCTATTCTGTAAATGACATATCAATGGAATGATTACCAGTACTGAAATCTAACTCCAGTCTATGTACAGCAGAGTGTACAGATGCTACCATACTGCAAAGCATAGCTCTCCCTCTGAAAACTTTACTGGTGTTTTAAAAAGAACTGAAGATATCTAGTGGATTTAATTTGAAAATAATTAATTATCTGTCAGATGTGAAAGTCTGTAAATTATGTACYRAGGAATATGAATATTTTCTAATGACTGAAAATTATGAGCTGTTAGCAGGTTTTATGAAAAGAAATGAAGATGCTCTTTAAAATATTTAATCTTTCTTGTTTGCCTTAAGTAAAAAAAATTAATTTTAATAAGCCTCACAAGACTTTTAGAAAACYCTAGTGAATCAGTTTCTAGAAACACCTCTTGTATAAGAGGAGATAAAATAGTGTTCAGGACTGAATTGACTGCCTTAAAGAAAAACCAAAAATATATTTAAAAACCAGTAATGTTTTGATTTTATGTATTAAAATTAGAAAAGAGGTTTTTGTTCTTTACACATTCAGAAATTTGTTAGGTGGGTACTACCACTGCCCCTAGATTTAAGAAGAGATATTTATAATGCACTGTAGAGTGCAACCACAGTCTCTATTAAAGGTGATGCATACATTAAAAGCAGTCACATGGCAAAAAAATAAAAAGGCAACACTAGGAAACAGGCCTCTGAGAAGCATAAGATTTCAAAGATCACCTGCAGATAACAGGAAGAAACCAATCATTAGCATAATTTCCTCCTGCTGTGGCCAGTCAGCTATCCTGCAGGCTTKTAGAAACCCATGAACATCCTCCTGCTTAATGAGTTCTCTCCTGACAGACSAAAGCTATCCTTTCCCCTGGAGCCTCCTCATGTGCCAACTCCAGCTGAATTTGACCCTGACATGTCACTATTTGCTCCCTTACTTTAGAAGCAGTGGGCTTGAGGGCCTGTCCTCTGAACAACAGAAGACCTGTCAGCTGGCCAAAAGTTCGTAAAAGCCTCACTAAATGACATTTTGAGCAGGAAGCAGCTGGCTGGAGCCAGCCACAGAACTTGTTTTAACACCACACCAAGCAAACTGTACCAAACTAGATCCATGCTTGCAGGTCCATTCAGAATTTGGGATCAGTCATGGGCAGAGACCAGAAATGGCACCAAGGTCACCAGAGGAGGAAGAGTTAAGGTGAATGTAAGGGACCTGGACAATGATGGCATACTGACCCCAAAGGCTTTCTTCAGTGACCCCTGCTCCTTCCTAGACCAAAATCTTGCTTTTTCTTACACACGAAGCTGGAAAAGGATCAGCCAGACTTCTGAAAGCAAAAATTATTTTGAATAATTTATCCAAAAGTCCTGTTTTTTAGCAGCACTGGTTCTTGAGGACAGAGTACTTCTCCCCTGTGAAGACCTGCTGCAAAAAGGTGAGAGTAACTCAAGTTCTTGTTAATAGATCCCTTGGGACAGATTAGTGTGACGTGACACTGAGTGTTCAGTGTTCATGAATATATATATCTATATATGTTTATTTTAGAACAATTTGGTTGCAATGGAAAGCATGTATCTAGCCCTTTTGGTTATTACTATGCATAGTAATATATAAAAGCCCAGACACCACACAGGAACCCGAGTAAGAAAGGCAGTTTTACCATTGGGCACAAACTCTTCTGTGCAGTGCCCAGACACACTTGGATTTGTTTTTCTAATGCAACTGGTCAGAACAAATAGTAGCTTCAGTCTGGTTCAGAGACAGAAATTCAGTGTCAGCTGCATTTCTCCTGTCCAGAAGCATGCCTGAATAAAACTCTTCGATGTCTCTAATAAAGGAGGCAATTAAATCCAGAAAAGACACAAATAATTTTCATATAATATGTTTGTTGTAGTATGTCCCTGATCTACTGGACAAGGAGTTCTATCATCCAGGCACAGAAAGGGTTGTGTTACTTGTTAGGCTTTGTTATCTCTTGTCCCAGACAGATTCAGCTTGTATTYAGGATGAGTTTTTACACTCTGAAATGGAAGGCCTTCAGTGCATGGGTTGATGTTAGCAATACATTTCAATTTCAATACATTCAGTGCACACCAGGGTGGGACATTTACTCCCATTRAACACATCTGGGCTATCACTCGTTCCTAGGCATTAAGGTAATTTATCCACATCCCACTTTGCCACTGATGACAGCTTGGCATTTGTCCATGAAACAAGAGTATCTGAGAGGCCTGTTCAATATTTATCCTCACATCCAGTGTTTATCACCTTCACAGGATATTAATTTGGGTATTACATATTTAATGAACCCCCATTTACTCCAGTGAACAAAAGTGTACTTCATTTTGCTTATCAATTAAAACACTTTTTAAAAAATGCAAACAGGGTCTCAGTAAGTAACAGCCCCTAATGACCTATCCACCATTCAGAAGGATAAATCAGTTTTCCTGTCCTTTCCCCAAACTCTCATGCTTTCTGCAACAGTTTCTAACCTGTCACTCAAGCAAAGTACACACTGAAAGGTACATTCTTCACATGACAGGACAGCCCTAAACTCACCCTTTAGTCAAACTAACATTCAGCTCTGCTCTCTCACCCTGTCAGTGGAAATTGCAGGGGTCAGTCTCTTCCAAGCACTCCTCTTGGATGGCTTAAATGCTGCAGTCAGGGAGCTGTGTGTCAGCATTTGCCTGCTGAACTCAGCTCATGCCACAGCARCCTCAAGAGCTGAGACACATCGTGCTCTACAAAAGCCACCAGAGGCCAGCAGCTGTCCCCTCTGATGTGCTCTGAAAACACAACCACACACTGCACAGTTCWGCTGAACAGGCTTCCTTCCTTTTGCTACATCTCTCTGTTCTGCATTCATCTTCTCATCAGCACACCTTGTTCATCTTGCCCCAGGCATGGACAACTGTAGTGGCCTCACTAGAAGGAAAAAGGAAAGTTATTTGTGACCAGATTTTTTGGAGGTAGCAGCTGTAATCTCCTTTGCCCAGGCCCATCGTTTGTGCTGAAGGTTTGTGCTGCCCTTCAGCAGCAGCAGTGAGGAGCTGTGATGGCTGCAGTGCTGCATCCTTTCACTGCTGCACTCTGTGAGCTCAGAACCAGCCCTCTCCTCAGGAGAGGGACTGCATGCAAAGCTCAGTCCCCTGGGTGTTGCTGGATCTGACTGAGCCATTGCCACCAGCCAGGGATAGGCATGCTCTGCCAGGAAGGACAGACTGAGCTCCCTGGCAGTGGACAGACTGCTTTCTTACCCCATTAGTGACTTCAAGCCTAAGGATGCCCAAACGTTCCCTCACTCCTTCCATGCACAGGCTAGCTAGCTGACAGTGTGAATCAATTGGTTGAAGAAATCACAGGTAAAGGCCAAAGGCTCTTCAGCTGAGTTAGTAAGTGGCCAAGGTAGCACAGAAAAAGCAAAGTTATTGATGGRAAGGGACAGAGGCAAACAGGAACCTAGGCTTTCACCCTGGCTCTAGTGAGGACTTTTCACTCACTTTGCTCCACTCTGCCTGGATTCCCCTCACCCTTTTATGTAGTTAGATTAGACTTTAGATTCTTGAATCTTTTTGTTTTCATACACAGCATCCTCTTTCTGCATACATAGCATATCACCTAGCAGGAGCCTCTGCTCTTCAGCAGGGCTTTTTGAAGCCTACCTAAAAGAAACATAAAGTGATGCAATATGGCAACAKCCTCACTCAAAACTGTCAGGGTATTACTAAATTTGCACTAAATACAAATCCAGAATTTTATGCTGGCTGAATGCAACAAATTTGATAAATAAAGATAAGGTGTAGAAAAATATATGCAGATTCTGTAATACAGATTTTCAGTAATATAGATTTTCAGTAATAGAGATTTACAGTTTTGAGGGAAACATTTACAGTGGCACACACCTCTCTTGAAGCACTGATTCTAATGCATACATTCAACTGCCATCATTTTGATTGAGAGGGAATTAAAAAAGAAAATATAAAGCCAGTGACTGAAATTTTGGGGATTGATTTAGTAAGGAGAAAACCTCAAATATTTTTGTAGAGCCTTTCTTTATAAAAGTAAGGCCTATTTCTGAAAAAAATGATCATCCAGCTCTTACAAAGAAACTTTAGACCCTGTAGCATTTTAGCTTTGGCAAGTTTGGGCCTCTCTGCTTACATGAAGTCTTTTTCAAACTGAGCTGCCATTTGCTCTTTCTGATTTTTTTGTTTTTTCCTTTTGTCCTGTTCAATTCAAATTCTCAAGTGGTTTCACAATGACGGAACAGCTCTGCTCAGCCAAAGTGGAAGCCAGCCAAAAYACCCAGATGAAGAGATTTTCAGATGAGCTGGGGGAAATTCATTATGCTGAAYGTACATAATTATTTTCAGTGGCATTTGGTAAAGAGGAATAGGCAGTAGGTGATTATTACTCATAGAAAGATTAGCACTTTGGCTCCTCTATGCAACCTTTCTTYCTCTGCTTTGGTTTCTCTGAAGTCACCCTTGCTCTGGGCTATCAGTCTTGGGCTAATGGTGTACCTACTGTCTCAGCACCAGCAGTGATGCAGAAGTTTCCTCTGCAAAGTTAAAACCAGAGATGCTGCTGTTATACAAAAGTAATCAATAATGCTATTTAACCCAGAGCACTGAGAATGCTACAGCACACACACCAAAAGCATTCCATGATTACGTATTTTTTCCACTCATATTAAAAAAAAATATAGACTAGCTTGGGCTGGAATGGACCTTAAAGGTCATCTAGTTCCAATCCCACTGCCATGGACAGGGACACCTTTCACTAGATTACTCAGAGCCCCATCCAATCTGGCCTTGAACACTCCTGCAGATGAGCATCCACAGCTTTTCTGGGAAATCCATTGACACAGGCCTAACCTTTCCTTGGTCCCATMCGCAAGTTAAATAAGTCAGCCTTGATAACATCTGGAAAAAGAAATACAGAAACCCACCTCTAAGATGCTGAACTCAGATCTAGACCCTGATTATGAGAAAAGAAGAACAAAAGCATGTTGTGAAAATTTCCCTGTGTGCATACTGCAGATCCACCTGCCGCCCGTTGTTTTGAAGGAAGCTAAAAGATTGAAAACCCTAAATGTTGGCATGTGCCAAAAAAAGAAGTGAATTTCAGAAGTGACAGACAGGGCACAACCATTTATTTAATCCAGATAAGGCCCCTGTGAGGCCTATTTAGGAAAAAAAAAAGATATAAGTGTCAGAGAGAGCATCAGTTGACCTTGCTGCAATGAACTTTGATCTTAACAACATTTTCCAAGCAACAATTACAAAAAATCCAACCACCCATATACCAGCTACTTTGGGACAGTGAACTACTTGTGCTACATCAACTATGCAATGCTTTCTAGGTTGTTTGAACTCACCTACATTAAATCTCTAGAAGTCAACGTTACTAAACATAGATTGTAAATGCTGTTCTGGTAATGAAAGTCTGTTCTTTTTTCATGCAACAGTGGTCAGATACTGATACATCCTGATGGAGCTCACATTTCAGCAGAGGAAGAGACAAACTAGCAGGCAGCAATGGATGACAATGTGATAAGAGATGTGCTGTGTCCTTCCTTCTCTGTCACTGTAAATCATTTCAAACAGAGCTGTGAACTCCAGGTAGTGGAGAGAGGAGTTTTGCTGCAGATGGGAGGAAAACAACAGGAGCACGACAGGAGCATGACAGGAACACAAAGGAGCTCCATTCAGTAATGTTATTTCTGAATCAAAGCTCAAGCTTTGCAGTCTGCAAGCAGATCAAGTTAACTGATGATTAAGGGGTTCCTCATGAAATCTGGACTGGGTTCCCGGTGTACATACCCACACTTGTTTGTCCCTGAAATCTGAAAAAGAAACTAACCTCAATAAACCAACATATCTTACACACGCCACAGCCATTTTGTCTGAAAAGARGAATTCTATCATGATTGGCAGTGGCAAAAACCAAAGTGATAGAAGCAGCACACAGAAGCAGCACCAGGTGAGGTGGTCCATAAAGTAAAGGAGAGCATATGTGTGCCCAGCTGCTGCATAACACAAGGGCTGGAACCCAGTATAGATTAAGACTTCCTCAAAGCTCAGCAGGATTGTCTCAGTTAAGACATATAACTAATTCCCCATAATCAAGAAGAGAGAAGGGTAAGTTTTATTTTTTTTCCTAGGTGATGCTTCTGGATGGCAGCAGTGTCTGCTCTTGCCACTATGAGCATGAAACCATAAATAATGATGCAAAGACCTGTAAAAAGACAGCTCCCCTCTCTCCTGCATTCCTAATTTCTTTTGCATTTCAGAAGTAGGCAAAGCTATATCCAATTTGTCCAATAGGTGTTTTCTCCTCTAGAGCTGGACATAAATGAATTTGGAT